>JAVKLF010000033.1:7884251-7900781 GCA_034783495.1 Millerichthys robustus
ATTATTTTGTTACTAATTGATTAAAGGAAAATAAAAAGTCTATTTTAAGAAATAAAATTGACTATTAAAGATTAACTCAGTTTGATTAGGAAAAAGTTCAGTCTCTTCTTGAGTGGGCCCTTTGAGCCCAGAGCAAAGACAGGTGACCCCAGTTTCCCCTTTGGGGTGACCACTACACTATTTTTCCAAATAATGTACAGTCTATTTGACAATAGAGTAAAGGTACGAAAATTCTTTGGTGCCATTCCAGGATTTTAGGTCTGTAATATTTTAAAACCTAGCAACGTTTGTAGTTTCCTGCTTCATTTTATACCAGAATGTCACAGTTATTTTCTTGTGGGGTTATAAATGATATTGTTATTTGTACCCAAGAGATTCTGTATCCGTTAGCAAATGTTGTGAGAATCCAGAAACAGGATACAAGGCGATGCATGACAGAGAAGATTAGAGATCATAAATTCCTCCGGCTGAGTAGCGTCACTGCTCCAACTCAAATGAGCACAAATGGAACAAACTAGATGAGAAATCTCCTCCGTCGGCTCCGATTTCCCTGTGTTAGGCAGGCTGGGGGTTTATCTTCAATCAGATCTAAAGCTCCCCCTTTTCTTTCCTTTTCTTTTCCTCATTCAATATTTCTTTGATTACAGTGCGATGAACATGGACAGGTTTGAGAAAGGCCCCAGGGAGATCCTTAATCCAGACATTCAGAAGGTGAGAATGACATCGGAGCATCCGTCAGCTCCTCTTCACATGAAGGAGAGGTCCATTTAATGCCAAACCTGATCAGTAACACCTTAATATAATCCTGGGGCTGTGTCACCTGTAGCTGAAGTCCTATTTAGTGAGAATGACGGGTCTTTTTTATTTTCCCTCCCAGGACCTGTTGGTGTTGGAGGAACAGGAGGTGTGAACAGATAAAGTGCCGTTTTTCTTGGTTTTCAGTTGGTATTTTTAGCAATCCTGAAGTATTTTCAAGGATTTTGTTTATTTTGGGGGGGGTTTTGTATATTTTTTTACTGACAGTTATATTTTGACTGTATTTATATATTTTATTGTATTTATGTCACTGGACTTACTTTGCAAATGCATGCTGCCTATGCCTGCCCTTAGAAATTATTTTATTCTTTTTTTGTAATATTATGCATATTTTATTAACATTTATCTTCATAAATATTATCTATATATAATATAGATATTATTTGTTGACTTCTTAACTACCTATCATCCTAATTACATCATAGGGTTCTGTCAACTTTAAATTTGGGGTCCTGTTTGCCAAAGATGGGCAGCTCACAGATGATGAGATGTTCAGCAACGGTAAATCCTTCTGCACTTATGTCTCTGTTTAGATTCAGTGTTTTCTCATAAAGAGTGGGGCATATTTGAAAATGCACCTTTTCCGTGCACTTGTAATGCTTAATGTCTTTACTGCAGCAAGCAAAGATATCCAATGCGCACACATGCTCATGTTACTGAGACCCTACTCACTGAAAAAATAAGTGTGTTTTGTTGGTGTTACATGTTGTTACTTTCCTAAAATCATCGCCCACATCGTTTTTTCTTTTAAGTTTTTCAGGAAACACAAAATAACCGTACGACATATGACATTATTTGAGATTCAGAAAAACTTGACAAAAATATGACTTGGCGATTATTTTAGAAAAGTGCCGATGTGAAACATGCATAGTGAAACATAAAGTCATCCAGTTTTAATCCTGGAGATGTATGTCTCAAAGAGTATTTTAAACCTTCATCTAGTAGGTTAATCTCCTAAAATGTATAACATCATGTCTATTTATTTTAAGACAAAAGGTAAAAAGTCAATACGGCTTTGATTTAATAGCATTTAGAAAGACATCTACCAGCATCAACTTCATTCAGTCCAATCTGTTGTCGATTTGCTTCATTGTCTTGCTGCCTCATCCAATATTTTATCAAACATGTCACTGTGAATTATTGCCAAATATGGTTCCAGAGAATTGTGGTTTGTTTAGATGCAACTTCCTGTCTTTACGTTAGATTTTTTTGTTTGTTTTTTTGTTAAGGAAAACATAACCCTCCAGAAAAGTTATTTTAACAAGCTGCTCAGTCTTTTTCTTGTTGCTCTGGGATAATTTTAATATTTGACCATTTAATTCAACCCCATAGGCTTCAGGTTTTCTGGACTTGTCTGGTGTAACCTGAAGGTGATTTTATTGGAAAGATCAGCAGTTATACTGACTCTTTCACACTTGTGAACAAACACTTGTGTAATACCTAATGATGGACTCCAAAATGGTTTGAAAGTGGTTTCTTGGTTCTTGGTTCTGAGTTTGACGGGCAGCAACAGTTGCTTTTCTCTGGTTACTGTTGATGTCCTTGGCTTTGTGTTAATATGAGCAGCTAACTACCAAAATGTCAGCTTGAATAGAGGAGCTCATGATTGTTGTTCAAAGGATTGTATTCAGAACACCTGACTGCTCCTCCTCACCGAATTCTCATCTAATTTTTATGGAGGTAGTTGTTGGCTCAATCTTCACATACTTTGATTAATATAAATTGGCACACCGAGTGTTATAGTTGTTCTTACATCATTTAAGAGAAGAGGCAGATAAATATGTTATTGTGATTTGACACTGGTCGTGTCCCGATACTGGCATTGGTATCGGGCAAAATACTGCCATTTTTAAAGGTACTCATGCAAAATGCCCCGATACTCTGGGCTGACACCAACATCAGTATCAGTACTGGTATTGATGGGCTACTGCAGTGGTTCCCAAACTTTCTCTGTCGGGCCCTGACTTTAAACAAGAAATAAACTTTGTACAAAGCTGAAAACTGTCTTTTTAATGCTCTGACAGACTTCTGTGCTGACTGATAATCTTTTCCTTTGTTGTAGAGATGGGGAGTGAGAGCTTTGACAAGTTTCTCACTCTGCTGGGTGACACTGTCACACTGCAGGGGTGGGCAGGTTATCGTGGAGGGCTAGACACCAAGAGTAAGAACCCCATCATCTTCTCAGTCGCATCATAATAACATCAGTACATGGTTAAAAAGCTCCAAATGTGTTTGCAGATGACACTACAGGAATAAAGTCCATCTACACGGTGTATCAAGGCCATGAGCTCATGTTCCACGTGTCCACCATGTTACCTTACTCTAAAGACAACAAACAACAGGTGTGTGTGTCTTTCTGGAAGGTGACACATCAGGTCTCTGACTGCTATAGGACTTTAAATCACCTCACAGAGCAAAGTGCATACAAACTCTATCTCGCTCCCATTATTTCAAGCTTTGAATTGTATCATTAAATGCAAAGTGGAAGGTCTGTTTAACCTGCCATATGTACAGCTTATAGTGCTGTACAAGTAAAGGTTCAAATGTGGCCACCTGAACTTTCTGCAACTCGTGGCTCAAGAATATTTCCGATACAACGTACAGTTTGCTTGTGGCTCAGTTTGCTTTTTTGTCTGCCTTCTTGCTGCTGTCCCCCTCCATCCTGTAAAGTAGGATGAAGGATACAAATTTGGCTTGAATTGAAATCTTTACCTCAGTCAATTAGCAGAGAAAAGATACGATTTCAATGGCATGGTGACACAGAAGCAGAACAATGGCAGTGGCTGAAATTAGCCACTTTAGGTTGTGGCTCTTTTTTTGTCAAGCTAATATTTGTGATGGTGAAGGGTTGGTGCTTTGCAGATCTGACACATTATTGGATTTCTTTATATAAGAAATATATATAAGTTGCGTCTAAAACAACAGGCACTCTGACGGTCAATTACAGGGAACAACTCATGCTCGTTCTGCATACAGCTGCTAGGTGTTGCCCTATTCCTCTTCACATGAAGAAGAAACGCTGCAGAGATACAGAATATTACATCAAACTAGTTAAACATGTTAGTTTAGTCTAATCTGTAAAGCTGTGGTGTTAATTTACCTTTGCTCTGAGTTTGATACACATCAGTAGTGTTCTGGTTGTTCGGTCATGAGTTACAACAATAAAACAACGAAAAGAGTTGCATGCTTTAAATAAAATACTGCCTTATCATTCTTAACTGTTGTCTTTTTGTCTTTGTGTGTGCGGCAGGTGGAGAGAAAGAGGCACATTGGAAATGACATCGTTACCATAGTGTTTCAGGAAGGAGACGAGGCATCGTCATCCTTTAAACCGTCTATGATTCGATCACACTTTACGCGTATGTAATGTCAAAAGCGACAGCAATGAAAATGTATTGAACCAATTTCTCCTGTATGAATATTTTCTCCTTATACTTCCATTTCCAGATATTTTTGCATTAGTTAGGTATAACAGCCAGAACGATAGTTACAGGTGAGTTTTAACTTAACTTGACCCGCTTAATGCCTGAATTCATTATGGCAGATTTGATTTGCTCTGCCCTTTTATATGCAGCTGTCTCATGGACACTTTCTCCCACAGGTTGAAGATATTCTCAGAGGAAAGCGTCCCCCTGTTTGGACCCCCTCTCCCAACTCCGTCTGTATTTACTGATCACCAAGAATTCAGGGACTTTTTATTAGTCAAGTGTAAGAAAACAATAATGAAAACTGTAGATGTAGATCTTTTTTTTTGTTGTCGTCTTGTTTTTAATATTCAGATTTTTCTCCAACTCATTTAGTAATCAATGGAGAAAAAGCCACACTGGAGACGCCAACATTTGCCCAGAAACGTCAGAGGACCCTCGACATGTTGATCCGCTCGCTTTACCAAGATCTCATGCCTGACCTGTACAAGGTACTGCAACGATTCAGACCCACTTTGCAGAGAGATCTGAATGAGCCACAAAAGTGTCACGAGCATTGGCTGTAGCCACTGCCGAGTTGTGCTCTGGTATATCTAGCTGCAGCCCTCAGTTTGCCTCTGCATATTGCACCACACTGACAGGAAACCACTGCAATGCTGACTTTCTCAGCAGGGCTCCCTCTCCTCACATCCCCATTATTTCTTATTCCTCCTGGGTTTTTTCCACCTCACTTCTGTCATTTACTGTTGCTCCTAACACGACTCAGTTTAGGTTCTGTTTAACTCCTGCTGCTCCTGTCGGGGTCAGTCTCTAAGACCCTTTTTGTGTTTCTCTTTCCCCATGTGTGTGTGTGTGTGTGTGTCTATACGTGTGTCTTGCCACATTTTGTGTGTTCCACGTTTAGGTTCCTTTTTCTCCCCAGAACATGTTAAACCGGCGGTCCTTCAGCGACGTGCTGCCCGAGTCTCCAAAGTCTGCGAGGAAGAAGGAGGAGGCACGACAGGCTGAGTTTGTCAGAATAGGGCAGGTAAATTCAACAAAAATATCTCAGCCGGGAAGCACAGAGAAACACACATGCACATACCCATACAGCAAAACACACCGAGGAAACACTGGGACGAATAAATCAACACATTTTTAATATTCTCAGAAACTCGTTCATGCCTTTCATCACAAATTCATATGCGTGCATGAGGCAGGAAGATATAATATAAGCACCTGTGACATTTATTTTCATTTCTTTTATTTGAATAAAAAATGGTAAAATAGCTATTTTATGGATGCTTGCAGTTTTGGTAAACTAAGTGAACTGAACACCTCCAGACAGCAGAAAAATGATAAACGTAGGATTTAAATTCTGTCAGTGTGAAGACAACAAACAAGAAACATACAGTATATACATACAGACATATATTTTACAGCCTATACATGTATATTTGTAAATACATTGACTTGCATTCATACTTTGACAATATAAAAATAATGAAACGTGGCCCAATATTTTTTAGATGTTTTGCTGTATTCAACTTCAAATTGACATTTTTTTTCCGAGTACAGTTTCCTTGTTTAAACATCTGATATGTTTACTATGTTCCATTGTGAGTGGCTTGTAGTACCTTGTTTAGTATTGGAGCTGTATATGTTGTGCTTTAAAGCCTAGAATCAGTAGAGGGCAGGACTACTAAGTCATTAAAGTGCAGTTTTGTGGATGCTACACAATTTTGTGTTCTCCTGGATGTACAAATGTGTTTTTTATGAAGGTTTTTTTGTTATACTGGCACACCACAGTGCACAACTAAGCCTTTGTACAGTTGGCCTGTATTGATTTCATTATCTCCAGATTGCCTGTTTATGGAGATATGGAAATGCTATTAGTCTACTGTGAAGCTTAGATTGGCAATTTTATGCGTGGTCAAATGGAGGCTGTCTAAACAGACTATTTTCTGTTTACATTTTAAATTATTTCACTTTTATTTTTGACTAAACAGACCAAAAATAAAAAGAGCGTGGAACCAAAATGACACTGATTACATTGTGCATATGGGTTTTATCTAATGTCTTATGTTATTCAGGCTCTGAAGTTGAAGACCATTGTGAGAGGAGACGCACCAACAAGCCTTGTTACCACTGGCCTGTGCAGAAAAGAGGTGACAGCATTAATTGACCTCAATGAGCACAAAATTATCTGTAAGATCTTGAGCTAACATTTGGTGCTGCCGTGGATGAGAATCCTCCGCTTCATAAACCAAACCACAATTGTGCATAATGGTATTTTTATGGTTTGACCAGTACAGCTTTAGCCCATTAATTTCTCACCATAAGATTATCTTAGTTAAAAACTTCTGGCAGCCAGTGATATTCATTCCTTCAAGGAATGAAAGGCTTTTAAATCATTTTTTCATCATACCGATCAGAAACCTGATAGCTTAATTTCTTTGTTAGCTTAGTATGTTCAGTATAAATTTCTTCTCATATATGTGCTTGTATATTCTTACTGATTGTCTACTGCAGCCGTGGGAGTCCCAGTCGTTCTGTAGCACATTTCCGTATGAGATCGTGTGCGCTGACTCGTGGGGTCAGTCTCTACTGGTAGCTACAGACACAGCAGGGGTCATGCTGTTGGATTGTGAGATAATCCTAATCAACATATCCATAAAATATTGAGCAGAACGTCCAGGCCACAAATAACAGGTGGACTGTTTTTGACATTTCAGGTCCAGATCCGTCGCTGACCAGTGGTGGTGCGTGAAACACAAATAATACCTCTGTTTGTTGCACAGTTAGGGACCTTTTAATTCTTTTTTCAGATGTAGCTCCTGTTTTGATGGTGTGATTTGTATTACAGAGACACAGACTCTCCCTCCAGTGCAGGTGTTCGACAAAACCATGGCGGTGAAGCAGATGCACATTCTAGAACCTCAGGATCTACTGATCACCCGAGCTGACAAAGGTGAGCTTTGAACTAGAGGACAAAACAGCTTTGTGTTTCCTCCATGCACATCAAGCGACCGATTTCCTCGCAAGTCTTTTCTGTCCATCTACTCATTAAATTAGAATGGTATTTACACCTCATTCTTATTCTCATTATCCTTTCTTGATTAATCTCTGTCATCTCTTTGTGTTGTGCTGCTTACCCTCTCCACCTTAACTGGTCCAAAAAAACAGGTTGATCTGTCACAGTGATCTAAAAAAGCTGACCTACAGAGAGCTCAGCCCTGTAGAGGTTGAGTCTGTTTGTGAGGAAAAGGAAAAAAAGGGCCTGTCATTCGTTCACACAATTTCATGTGAGAACATACAAGATGTGTTAGTGCCATAAAGTTAAATGTAAGTAGAGTGAGCCCCGCCTATCTCGTCCACTGTCAGCACCTGTGACAACATGGAAGAACAAAGATGGCGATCTAACAGCTCACAGCATTCAGAAATCATGTAAAACAACTAGATTGTGAAAGGAAAATATAGAATATATAAGTAATAATGATCTAAACGAGATCTGTAGTCAGTCAGTACCTTTTAAGCTTTTGTGACTTTTAAGCTAGTTGAAGAATTATGACTTTAACTAGTAAAATTGTATATTTATTTACAGGTTATTTAGTCAACTCTTAGAAAATCTGCTAGCCAATTTCATAATTAACAGTGATTACATTGACTGTATAAGCTTATTTTAATTTTAAATTGTTACATTGTTAGCTTCAGTTCTGTTGAGATCACATCCACATTTAGGTAAAAAGATCAAATGTACTTACCAGTAAAATGAGACATTTTTTTTCCTGTTTTTTTTTTCTTTTGCTACATCCATAACACACACAACTTTCTGACTTTTTATATACATCACATAGCTTATATGCACTAATATATTGATGATATTTTTGGTAATACAGGTTTTCATTAATAGTTTTTTACATAATCATCCCTTAATGTTCTCTAGTTTGCCAATATGTAAAATAGTACTAAATCCAGACACTTCCCTCTCTGGTTGTGTCTGATGTCGCTGTAGTAAATCACACAGTCACATGGTGAAGACACACCAGCTCAGCTGTATTATATAGTATATCTCCATGGTTAGCACTCAGAGTATGTGTTGACGATGACCCTCAGCCACTACCACACCAAATTTAGCTCAGTATTGGTAAAACTGACTGATTTGTTTTTGTTTTCATCGTGGCTAAGTTTGATAAGCTGTGGCAGCCATCTTGAATTGGGTTGACTCCAAACATTAAGATGTTCAGCTGTTATTATGATCCATTTACTGGTCCATGAGATATTTTGCAGACACATGCACAGGCAGAAAGCATAATCATTTAATCACCTCTTTGCCTTCAGTGGTGGGTTATAACTATATTATACAAACTTTACAAACAAGAAGTGACTTTGGACAGGAACCAGAAGGATTTGTCTCATGTTTGCTTCAGGCAGAGGAGCATGTAATCAATTTGTCAGCAAGATGATTAGCCAACCCTAATATTGACAAACAGGGCTGGCTTTGAATCGACGGTGATTATGTGATGTCAGCGCAAACATTTGTCACGACCATGTGTGGGCTGTGATAAAGCTCGTGGGAGAACGCGAAGCCTTAAGACGAGCATTGAGGTAATCCCGCCGCTGTTGTCTGGTCGTGGGAGGATGCTTAAAACGGAGACGGCAAATCAAGAGTAGCCTTCTTGCAAACCCAAAGCGACTTTTTTTTGTCTCTCCAGGAAAGGACGCTCGGCTTTATGTGTTCAGACTCTGCACCATGAAGAGGTGCCTGGAGGAAAGGCAGCTAGTCAGAAGCAAGTGTGACTGCAGGGAGAATAAACTGGAGAAAACGAAAGGTATCGAGCAAACACACGAGCGCACCTGCTGCAAAATAACCCCTACTGCAAGAAAGAACACACAGCTCTGAAATCATAAAGGTTCTTTGCAAGAAAGGAGTTACTCATGCAAAGAGTAGAAAACCTGAACATGCATAACTATTGTGTACCTCCCATCAAAGCCGGTACATTGTAGAGCTTACAGCAGCAAGTCTCTTCAAGTACATTTTGGCACATCTATAAACTGGAATTTTTACCCATTTGTTATGGCAAAACTGTTCCAGATCCTTCAAGTTGGGTGTGCTCTGCTTGTGTTTAGCCATTTTTAAATCAAACCAGACATTCTCAGTTTGGGTACTAACTGACCTCACTTGGCTGAGACTGTTGGAGACTATTTGATGATCTCTAATTGCAAGTAAATGGGTGAATTTTCAGTTGAAGTTGTTTCACTGAATGCTGAGTGTTTGCAGCCAAGCAACCAGCAAGCCCTGCAGCTGTTTTTTGCATGGCTTGTAAAACTATATTCTAGGCCATGCTCATTATTTTATTGCCCACCTTCATTCAACATAACATTTCTTTCCAGAGAAAATTTGAGGTGATACATTTATTCATTAAAAGGGGTTTATTTGGACAAGAGCCACAAGATGTACCTGTGCAAAGTCATGCAACTTATTTATATTTTTGTGTTTCTGCTTTTTCTTTAAAGAAATGATTGTATTATAATGAAGATCTGCCTCATGAGCGCCTCCCTCTAGTGGGAGAATATATTATTTCAGGGGACACCTGTCAGAAAAAATAAAAAGACAGACTGTTTTTCTGTTTTTTATCCTTTTCAGATTTGTTTTTTACTTCAAAGGGAAAAATAGAAATATAATTAGCTTTACAATATATGGATTTAGAGTATGAAATGAAACTTAAATGCAGGCCCATCAAGGACTGACTACCTGTTTAATGGTTTGCATTGATTTTTCAACAAGACAGAAAAGATCTAACCACTTTGAAGTGTGACAAGGGGACTGTTTTTATGCTGACTCATGTAATGTCTGCCTTTCTTAGCTGGGTGCTGAGGAACAGCACCTTTAAGATTTCAACCTCTTCAGTTCCTCTTCTCCTTCCGTTCCTTCCTTCTTGATCCAGGTTGTCATTTGTATTCTATCAACACCCACCACGGCTCAGAGCTAAGAATAGTAGCAGCCATCAGGACCAAACTCCTCCTAATTACCAGGAAACATCCCGGTTTCAGCGCCGTTGCCTCACGAGCTGACTCGCCAGTCGAGGAATTTCAGTACATACGGGTATGACAAGCTCTAAGTTAAGAAGTTAAAAATGATCCTTTTTTTTTAAATGAATGAAGGTTTTACAAGTTTTTTTATCAATCCAGATCAATTCGGTTTAATTATATAGCACCAATTTACAGCCAAAATAACATTAATTTCAATCAGATTTAAATCCATTTGCAGTGAATTCAGTCCGGTCACGAGACTGTGCAGTCACATACAGTGCATGACAAAATGTCCGTTATTAGAAAGGTTGTCTAAGGAAGCCTGTATATTGTATCAAATTTCCACTTTGGTGGAATCCCTCATCATGAGCAGCATGTTGGTCACAGCAGAAAAGAACGACTCCCTTGGAACAGGAAGACACCTCCAGCAGCCATCTGCTTCGAACAGCTGACACAGACAAACAGAGAAGGGCTGGTCCAGGTGTAGATTCTAAGGGAAGAAAAACATGTTAATGCTAGAAATGATAGCAGCAACAAACATGGAGATTGGACCCCACAACAGAAGCGAAGTGAGGTTAGTTTGTACTTCAGCGGTCTAAGCCTAGCGTAACTACAGTATAGTGCAGGAAACACAAGCAATCACTAAATATAGAATTTATCAAGAAGGAAAGTCAACAGGGTGTCAGCCTCATGGACAGAAACGGGTAAAACCTGAGAACAGAAAGCTCTGCCTCCCATTTTACTTGTAGAAACTCTAGGAACCACAAGTAAACCTGCAGTGTGAGAGCGAAGCACTCAGTTAGAAATATATGGAACAATAACGTCTTTAAGAACAGTTTAAGCGTGGTTGTTGTAAACTTTGTATCTTAGAAGTTAGATTTTAAATTCTGTTCCGGTTTCTTTTTTATTTTTGAGAAATTACAACTAAATAAACATATACTTGCCACAAAAAGTAAGGAAATTTGTGTTTGGTAGATTATTTCTTTATTGCAACAATGCTTCTTGGCAATAAATCTTATACCGGGCATCTGATTGGCAGGACCTGGGGGGAACCACAAACTCAAAACAATTGTCAATAGCAACAACAAAATAAGATGTTTGGAAATGGCAGAGAAGGTTTGGCTTTTTTTTTCTTGTGCGCAAAACACATACACAAATGTATGTTCCTTAAAGATGTGACACAATGTGAAATTAAGAGGTTTTCCAAAGGTAAAAAGAATTATTGCCAAGATGCATTGTTACAACAAAGAAATGATCTACCAAACACAAATTTCCTTAATTTCTGAGCTAAGCATATAATATTTTCCTCTAACTCTTTGCAGAAATTTAGCCACAACATTTTGGAAGCTATAAAGAGAGTTTTGTATCATATGTTTTATCCCAAAGCAGGGCACTCATGGAGGCAAATATTGTGGTTTAGAGAAACCCAAGTTATCCTGTTTTTTGTCAAAACTTCTAAAAATCCCAGACATGATAAAGGTTGTTGCAGATTACACATTATTTACAGTGTTATGAATGTCCTTTCTCTTATTGTCTACAGTAAAATAACCTAATTCAAAATAAGGCACTCCTTATAATAGCAGAAATTAACCAAGAAACCTGATATTTTTAAAGAAATTTTTTACAACTTTGCATCACAGAAAGGAGTTTCTAGAGTTAATTCTGGCCTTTTTAAAGGTGGTTTGGCAGATGTTGGCAGCAATATGGAAGCTGTAAGTTTGGATTCTAAGTTTGAACACACCTATTATTGGGTATCTACCCCCACCCTTCTCAGGAGATCTGTCTGTGTGACCCGCCCGTGGTCATGGCTTTGGTGGACGGTCCTACAGGGGAAAACGACAACATGATATGCGTGGCCTACAAGCATCAGTTTGACCTGATCAACGAAAGCACCGGGGATGCCTATCGGCTCCATCACGTAGACGCCAACAGGGTAAGGAATATGTTTTACTCAGATGCAGGGTTTTGGGGGGTTTTTTTCTGTTTCACTGTGATGTTCATTAAAACCTGCTGACTCTGCTAGCTGCTGATTATCTGCCAGCTCAAGTAAATCCACACATTGTCATTCAGAGGCAGGAGACAGTACAAGATGAGCTGATGTTCTGATACAACACTGCTTGATGTGGTTTAAATATTTTAGACAGCATTACAGAAATGTAACCTGACGTTATTGGGTTTTTTTTTAAACAAAAGCCTTCTCTCCCACCTAACCTTTTGTCCTTGTACAAGTGATTTTTTTAAAAGTGACTTGTCTTTGCCTGCAGGTAAACTTTGTAGCAGCTATCGATGTTTATGAAGACGGTGAAGCAGGTCTGCTATTATGCTACAACTGTGAGTCTCCCCTTTGACTTTTAACATTTTTAAATGTTACATGACTCAGGCTCGTGTCCCCACTGTCAAAGTTGAAACTTAATGGTTTTTCCTTATCACTAAAATAATAAATCTATGTCAAGTAGTTCCAAAATATAAAAATTCCATGGTTAGATTGTCAAAATGCGACCATTTATATTTCCAGATATTTGTTTCTATAAGAAAGTTTGCCCGTTCAACGGCTCCACGCCGATGATCCAGTCCAACACCTCGGATTTCCACTTCAGCTGGAACCAGATGCCCAACGCTATCGGTATGTTACCACGGTAACAGTGATTGGGGCCCCACCCTCCCGGCCCATGCTGCTGGCCTGGCCAGAGCTTGCCGTCACCATGGAAACACTCTGTGTGTCCACAAGTGTCCAGCAGGCCTGTGTGATGTTATTATTGAAGGAAATGAAAAGAAAACACACCCGATCCTGAATCTGCAACCCTGATCCTGAATGAAACAGAAATTCTGTTGTGATTTGTATTACAGGGACACAGACACTTTTTGTTTTTGTACATCTCTGTTCTTTACAAATGCATCCACATCACAACAAGCAGTCAAATTTATTAAATACTGCATTCTGGGACTTGTTGCAGACATTAAAGCTACTCTAATTTGTCTTTTTTTTATTGTGTGACAAAATAATAATAGGATTTGTTAATTGTTCCTGTTTCATCAAATGCAACAAACACTTTATACTCTTTGAATGGTTAAATTAAATGATTTAGGGGTTAAACAAATCATTAAACATCATTTTGTTTACAATTTCATAGTTAAAACATTTATTGCAAAGAGGTAAAAGGTCTCTTTATTTATTTTATTACTATCTATAAATAAGAAAGCAAATTGTTCAGATTACCAAAAAAAAGCTGTTCATTTGGATTCCTAAATGGATCGGTTGTATCCTGGTTCAAATGTAGTTATTTTTTGTTTGTGTCATCGTGAATTAATTTAAAGTCGGCAGTGAACATGTTATTAGTTTTGAAAGGATTATTCAACAATCCGCTTATTTTAACTATATAAACGCTGCAAAGTGATTAATATACAAGTGATGTAGAAGTCAAATAAAAACCAGAACTGGCTCGCTACTCAATTTCAGTCTAAAAAGTATTAATAATGTTATTTAACCAAACCTAATTTGAGATTGTATAGTAACATTTAAAAGGCAGACTCCTTCTTTTGTTCAGGTCAGCTGGTTTTAAGAGTTATAAAGACGTGACCCATTGTTTTTTGTGTATTTCACCAGTGAGTTGGATATATGGTTGATTAAACCATAATTTAACCATTAAACCATAATGTGGGGTTGGCTTTCGCAGTTGAAAAGGTCAGATTTTGTGGTTAATAAAATCTCACCGTGTGTTTTACAGTTTGTGCTTTCCCTTACATCCTGGCCTTCACGACGGACTCCATTGAGATCCGACTGGTGGTCAACGGGAACCTGGTGTACACGGCGGTGGTCCCTGAGCTCCAACTGGCTGCTTCACGGGTCAGTATGAGTAACTGCAATCACAGCCCGCTGGGCCAGGGTGAGCTTAGCGCTAGCTTTGATTCAGCACATCCTTGTGGCTCAGGGCTTGATTAAGAAAATCAAAAAACATTTTTGCATTTGGACTGTGGTACAGCTGCACTGGACACTGAATCACCTACAGTGTGTGAAGTTATTGTAAATGTCACACAACCAGCTCTGAATCATTACTAATTAGAAAAAAATATATGTTTACTCATCAAAACAGACAAAAAGGTGAGCATATTGCACAAGAGACACATGCAGAACTGAACAGTACAGTAGAACACATCTCGCAAGAGATATTTTATGCACCTATAAATATAAATATAATAAAATAGAACTAAACTGTGTGACTAAAAATAACTGCACACAAAGCTGCACGGTTATGACACAAACATTAATCTTGAATAGAAACATTTTTGATTTAAAGCCTAACTTTTCTTGGAGTGAGATCCTATTCTGTTGAAAAAACTAATCATGAAAATAACAGTACATGCAATCACACACAAAATTGCGAGGTGTTGCATGATATGTTCGCACTCAGACTACAAGTTGTGTATGACTCTTAACTACTAACACCAAAATGTAGCTCAATATCTGCATAAAATGGATGAGCTTTACAATTTTTTTGTTGACAAAGACAGATTAGGTGTAGCAACTGTCATTAATTTGGTGCCTAAATTCTTTGGATTAAGATTTTTTTGTTGTTTTTAATGTTGTTGAATCATGTTGTTGTTGCCAGCAAAAGAAATTAGCTACTCGTAAAGTTTTCAGAAGCTACACTGTCCCCAAAAAATAGCAAGATGTTATGCTGCTTTATGTTCTTTAGCTCCTGAACTCCTCAAAGCACAGGTAAACCCAGCCTTTGTTTAAGACTGCATTATAATAACTTGAGCCCTGTCAGGCCATAAGGCCATGTTCTTTGGCCTTGAAGAGAGTCCTGATCAAGTATAGATTAGGTCTCACCATAGAGATATATAAGAAATCTTATTTTGTTTTACCTGACCTAACTTGTTTTATACAATCTGTCTGAGTCCCACTAACGGCCTGGAAGCTTGCTTACCTGCTTTTGGCTCAATTGGGTAAACTTTTCTGTTGGAATCATATTGTTTGTCACTTAAAATGTATGTTTAATGTTTAATTAAATGTTTGTGTAACTGAAGGTCAGGTGACTTTTGTCTGGCCCACCAATGAGGCGCCATCCCCACCCCTTACTATTATTTTTTCAGTGTATAGAAGAAGACGTATTAAAACGCTGTTTCTATGCACAAAATACCCCATAGAGCTCAGGTTTTGTCTGTTTGCAGAGCTCAGTCGTAGTAATGAGACGAGGAACGTGATGTTTCATGTTTAGTCTGAGTTAAACACAAAATGTCAAAGTTAATTACAACTGGCCCTTTGAAGGCCACCACAACACTCATGTAGCCCTCAATGAAAATGAATTTGACAGCCCTGTTTTAAATGGACCTAATTTGAAATAATGTGTGTGATTTGTGTATGTGTAACATTCTGCATTACTATGAAGCAGAACTGTCACAATGTTTAAACACAAATCATCAAAAACACCAAGATATCTACAAATACGCCAGTCTGTTCAGTTGTCTTTTCTCCTTTCACCGGCTGTATCTGTCATCGCTAATGTTTCGGTCTCTGCGTGCTTCATGGTTTTCCTGTCCACAGTCAGACATCTATTTTGTCTCGACGGCGCCGGTGAGCTCAGCCTCCAACTGCAGTTCAAGAGACACCAGCTCCCAGAGCTCCCCGCAAACACCCACAGGCTACGAGATGCCCGTGTTTCCTTCACCGCTCGGAGATGGTAAGCCCTGTTCAGCTGAGGCACCAGAGGGTTTTTATATATGAATATTATCTACCTCCTCTTATTTTGGAGTTTTACAGCCATTTGAATCAACCTGCCTCCTCTAGTGTTAGTAGGGTAATTATGGGTAGTTTTTCACAGCAGGACCGTTATTATGACCATTATCTCACTTTTTCTCACACCGCAGCACAGACAAGATGTTTGTTAGAGAGCGCCTATTGTTGATTACTCATTGAGATGCTCAGTAAACAAGTTCTAGTTGTTTTAAGTTTACCTTTTTATGTTTAGGCTGCAGCTTTGGACTAAAATCTGTGAGAACATGAGTCGATAATTCTACAAATACACATAAACTATAATAATGCAGGACCATTCTGTTCAGTTGGTATGTATTTTAGGATTCAAGCTCTGTAAAACAGTGGGTAACTTCTGTAATTTTATTATAGAAGTGGCACAGGTTGTTTTGGATTATGCTAATTAAAAAAAAAACATGTAGGATTTGAGAGAAATATATTCCTAGCTTCCTTTCAGTTCAGTGTGATGTTAAATTCAGAGACTTTTCAGATTTTTATTGTTTTATATATGTGTATGTATATATA
>JAVKLF010000033.1:7900881-7914499 GCA_034783495.1 Millerichthys robustus
ATATATACATAATGTATATAATGTTGGGGGGAAAAATCATAAAAGCTGTAAAATAAATGGATTTAATTTAAACGGTTAAACTGAAGGTTTAGCTGTAATTATTTACTTTATGCTTTAACAAAAGCTCATTTAACACGATGATTATGTGCGGAGTAGGCAGGATTTTCAGCCCCACACCTCAAATGCACAGACACTGATTCTGAAACATGGCAGCCCCCATAAAACGAACTGTGCTTCAACAAATAACTCCAATTTTGAAGGAAGCTTGAACAAATCAGTTAAAAAATACATTGATATAAACTATCTTTTATTCAGTATTGTGAAAAAGCCAAGATAGCAGAGTATGTTCTCTGGCATACAAATTTAAAGACATTTCTGCCTGTATTTTAAGCTGAGTATCTACTGTTGCATCAGCAGTAGATACTCAGCTTAAAATGTAAAAAGACTTGATCAGAGACTTGTTAGATAATAAAACGTCAAAAGTCTGAGTTACCAATAGACTCATTATGTACCTCTCAGCACCAACTCAACATTCAAGATCACACTAGACTGATATTAGCTTTCTAACATTATCCTCCATATTTTATTGGATAGGGTTAGGGTACATTCTTCCATCTCCCCTCATGACCTCTGGATTGCTACAGCTGTTCAAAATGTTGCTAATTACACTTAGCTTTGTCAATCATCCTGAGCTGACAGGCTTGATGGACATGAAGGGTGTGTAAAGTAAGCCCCTTTTTGTTCATATAGCTGGAGCTATTTTGGTGACTGGGATAAAAAAAGAAGCATTTTTTATTAAAATCTTTGCATACATGCTGTTGCACAATCAAGCCAATCTGCTGCAAGAGGAGCAGCAATTTCCAGGTCCCATTAAGGCTAACAGAAATAAAGGTTTGGCTGCTGCAGCTGCAATTAGCTGAGGGCAGGATTTATGCTCTTAGGCCGGTTTGAGTAATTATTTCTCTCAAGGGTTGGGGGGGTGCAGATTTTCATTTTCATGTCCTGATTAATCAAGTAATGTGTACAAGGCTGCATCACCTGGAGACAAGAGAAAACCAACTGTTAGCATGTGTGTTTGTGTACCTAAATGTGTGTGTGTGTGTGTGTGTGTGTTTGGTTTGTGTAACCCTTTTCTTCATCCCTGGTTCAGATTCTATTCGGATCCCCTATGGTACCAAGCTTTCCCTGTACATGTCTAAGGATGCTGAAGGTACTGCAGATTCCTGCCACGATACGTGCTCGGCTCATAAAGAACACTCATAAAGCTGCCCAACTAACGCACACACACTCCCAGAGTGCATCACTCTGTCTGCTCCAAGGCGGCATGTTGACTTGGACGCCGGTTGAATGCTAAGTTAGCGCTGTATGTCTTCCCCTCCCCCCCACACACATACTTTTGTCTCAGCTAATTGAAAGCATTAGCGTGAGCAAGAGAAGAGACAGAGGTGATAGTTGGAACAGAGGGTTTCGCAATTACAGGAAGAGCCGAGGAGGAGACGCACAAGTGCGAGACAAAAAGGGAGGAGCCGTGCACATGAAGGAGGGGTGGGAGGAGGGGGAAAAAATAAGGCAAAGAGGGAAGGAGAAGACACATCTGTCGCAGCATGATTTACAGATTGCACTGTCGCCATGGAGACTTTTGTCAGCCCTCTCTTCGATCCGAAGTGGGAGTCCAAACGGCGGTGCCACGGTCTGATGGTGGGTGGGTATATTGGCAGGAGGCGGGGGTTGAAAGAGGGGACGAGAGAGGTTTCGAGGGGCTGCTGACAAAAATCTCATCCTCCAACTGCCTGCGCGCCCACCGTCTCTGCTCCTTGGGGAGGTTTTCATTTGATGTAATGGCATCAGTAACGCTGTTACTGAGTCGGCTGCTGGCCACGTCTACCTCCACTGGCTTGAATACACACACACACACACACACACGCACACATCAAACACCTGCAGTGGTCTGGACAATTGGACTTCAGTTCTTCCTGAGAGCATGCCTAACATTTATGTGTCATTCATTTGCCAGTGTGATGGAAAGCACCACTTCCCCTGGTTCAGAAACAAGTGCATGTGGAATATATTTATCCCTCCATGATTATATATTCCAGATAACTGCATGCTATTTTACATTTTGCCTTCTTTGTTTTTTTCCTCCCCCTTGTGTGACAACGCGGGTACATGAGCTTGGATTTGTAACCGCACTAACACAGTGTACCCGTCAAACACGAGCAGCAACCCTCTATTTTTCTCCATGACTCTTTACTCCACTGTCTCTCTCTCACACACTCACACACACACACAGACATTTCAGCTGAGACAGTCCTCTTTGTACAGGGGTAGCCACCACTTTGATTCAATTTACACCAACCTGCCTGAATGGAGCAGTCTGAATTGCAACACCGCCCCCTGCTGGCATAGCTTTTGCACACTTCAGTGTGGGCAGATGGTGTCATTTGAAAAACTCCTAACATCCATTTATTAAGTTTATTAAGTTTTCTAGTTTCTGCTAAATAATAGATGATGTTCAATAAATAGCTTCCATTACACCGAATTAGGTTTCTTTTGTAAGGATGATTAATTTTAGGAGTGCGTGCTGTTTTAGTAAATGGAACGATTAATCATTTTACAGGGGATTCATTTGAATGAAACATTGTTAGATGAGCTGATTAGTGTGGTTGAGTGATAGAGCTTAGGCATAATTAATTAAATAGAAAGGTTATGTATTATTTTTTTCAGTCTCTGAGAAACAATATATGTACTAAACACAATTACTATTTCTGAAATCAGACTCTTTCAGCTACTTTTAATTTATTACACTTTAAAATATGTGTAAGAATCCCACAGACTAATAAAATAAAAAAATTCACAAACAAGATATAGAACAAGTTCATAATCAAAAGGTACAACAAAGAAAGGTATTTTTCTTTTGCCTACCTCCATACATTTGTTTTGACGTTCTATCCCTTTTCTGACACTCTACTCCTGTCTTTTCACCTTTTATCATTTTATAGCTTTTTTTTTGTTACTTCTCCTTTAATTCCACGCTGATCTCTTTCGCTGAATTTATTTGTCCCCACCAGGGGAAGCAACATGTAAGCACATCTTCAAGATTCCATTGTGTAACTTGGTGGGCCGCAGCATCGAAAGACCCCTGAAGTCCCCTCTGGTCAACAAGGTGTTGGCGACGACGGCCCCTGCCATGATTGCGCCGACTCCACTCATCTCTGCCACACACTCGCTGTCCCTGTCCCGCATGGAGATTAAAGAGATAGCCAGCCGCACGCGGAAGGAGCTGCTTGGTATTCTGACAAATGATCTTAGACTGACCAACAAATGGCTTTTGTGTCAAAATGGTGACTTCTGTTTGACTGACTCTTGTCTGAAAACCTCATGTTCTTTTTTCTGTCACCAATTAAGGCTTGACAGAGGAGCCGAGCGGGAAATCGGACAGTGGATCGGTCAAACAGAGGAAGATGAGCAAGAAGAACACTGAGGAGGAGCCCAAAACACGGCCGCTGACATCGACAAACAGTGACAGGTAAACCGTGCAGCACGACAAAGACATGTGACAGATTTTGTGTGAATCTAAGGAGCATATTTAGCAAAGGTTTGCGTGTGTAAAAAGACACACAAACGTGATTGTACCCACAAAGCTGATTCATTAATGGCGTGCAGATCGAGGATTGCGTCTGTCAAATGAGCTAAATAGCAGATGCACATTTAGCGTGTTTATCTTCATACCCTAGGAGATATTTAGTTTTTGTTTTGGCCATTTTTCTGAGAATATGAATAATAACACAGGAACTTTTATGTCACTCATGGTTAGTGGTTGGGTGAAGCCTTTTATTATCAAATAATTGCGTCAATAAATTGCCATACCTTAGTTTTTAATACGGTGTAGTCCCTCCTTCAGTATCAATAACAGCTTGAAGTCTTTTGTGATAGTTGTGGATGAGACACTTTATTTTCTCACATGATGAAACTGCCCATTCTTTTTGGCAAAATTCTTGGATTGTCTTGCATGGCCTGCACATTTGAGATCTCCCCAAAGTGTCCCAGTGATATTAACGTCAGGAGACTGAGATGGCCAATCCAGAGCCTTTATTTTCCTCTGCTGTAGCCTCTGACATGTTGACTTGACCCTGTGTTTTGGATCATTGTCTTGTTGAAAAGACCAAGAATGTCCCATGTGCACCTTCTGAGCTGATGAGTCCAAATTTTCCTCCAGTATTCTCTGATAACATGCTGCATTAATCTTCTCATCCCTGTGCAGCTCAGACATTCCCAAATCATCAGCGATCCACCTCTGTGTTTCACAGAAGGGATGGTTCACATTTTGTCATGGGCATTGTTCACTCCTCTCCAAATTTTGTTTTCCTCACTCCAAATAACCTTGCTCCAGAAGTTTTGAGGCTTGTGTCGGTGCTATTTGTCACACTGTAAGCGGACTGCTTTGTGGCACTGGCGTAGTAATGGCTTGCTTCTGGCGATTCAATCTTATTGTGCATCTTGAAACATCCACACCACTTTTTTTTCCCAAAGAATCCTGTATTGAGTTACTTGTGGCTTTTTCTTTGCATCCTGAACATTTTTCCTGGCAGTTGGGGCTGAAATTTTTGTTGGTTTATCCGATAGTGGCTTGGTTTCAACAGAATCTTTCACATTCCACTTCTTCATTTGGGTCTGAACACCACTCATCAGCATTCTTAATTGCTTGGAAATCTGTTTACATCCTTTTTCTGTTTTATAAAGGATCTTTTCCCGCAGATCTTTTGATCATTCTTCGGCTTTCCCCGTGGCTCGGAATCCAACATCAGTGCAACACTGGATGAAATGTGTCAGGAGCCTAGAAACTCACTGACTTTTTATACAAACCCATTAATTATAAGCAAACAGAGCACAGGTGACAATGGGTACCTTTAGTAGCAATATACACCTGTGTGCATCCTGCCAAAACTTCCAGTGTATGTACGTTTTTGATCAGGGCCATTTGAGTATTTTCTGTTGTCATTATGATGTTAAAAAAAAAGGCAAATACAATAGTTGGATAATAAATGGCTTCACCCAACCACTAACCATGAATGAACGAAAAGTTTCTGTTTTCATTCATTTTCTCTGGAAAATGGCCACAACATTACATCTGCCAGGGTATGTAAACTTTTTATCACAATTGTATGCAGAATACAAATTAATATAAGTAGCGCAAAATACTGGGAGGATATGCAAATATAAGCATTCTGCAAACTCTATCAAATTCTATCACACCCTGAACTGCCTGCAGTTGCTAGTTTTGCTTCTTATACCTGTATTTAGCATGTTTGAAAGGCAAGTTCAAACTGGCTGTTTTCCTTCTATCTCCATTGCATCACTTGCAGTTATCCATTCCATTCTGTGTGAAATGAAAACTATCCCACTTTAATATAAATAAAAATATCTAACCGCAGCTTAGCTGCTTTTAAGTAGTGAAGATAAATCAGTGTTAGTGTTTGTGATAAACAAAATGAAATATCCTTTCTGAAACTTTCTCCAAATGCTGCCTGCATTACAATAACTGTATGCTGACAACGTTCCAAATTTTTGTGAATGTGTTTGTTTTTGACCTCTTTAAGAGAGGGAAAATGAGAGAGCGTACCTCTCCATACGTCTCCATATGTCTCAGTCAAACGCCGTATAAATCCTCCTCTAAGAGTTGTATCATCAACAGGTTAGCCTCGGAGTCCGTTGAATCCGAGCTGGACGTCCAGCTGCACTGTTCACCCAGTTTGGAGCTCGAGCCAGAGGTGGCGACGGCAGCGGCGGTGCTGCAGATGGAGAGTCCGCCTCTTGCCAGTGTGTTCGCACTCTCCACATCCTTCGAAAACGATGTCCTGGACCTAAAGTGAAGACAATCCTGTTGTGCACTTCTCCGCTCACCCGCTCCCATGCTGTCACTCTTCTTATGTTTTTGTTATTTGTTTGCGGGGTTGTTGTTTTTTTTTACCTGAGTCTCTTCATTCATCAGACTGGATCACCGTCAGGGTGTGGGAGGGAGTCAGTGGACACGTTCGTGTGCATGTCTGTTTTCATGAGCCATCTCTAAGCCTCTGTGCTCTGGGTGTTTGTGTCGTTCCGCAGCAAATAACCCAAAGAGGCTGTACGGTCGCGTGTGTCTGGGAGAACAGTTCGAAAACCACAAAATTGAATGTAAGCCTCGCACCAAGGTACTACAAAGATCCGTTGGGCCACAGCTCCTTCAGAAGTTGCTAAATACGTGTTGTATATTATGTGTTGTCCATTATTTCCAACCCGCTTCCAGATGTTGTATGATATGCATATGTACGTGTACATCTATTTATACATGAAGCTGCATACATCGACAGACATATTTCTGTCTGATCTGTAATGCAAATTTATAGGTGTATTATAAAAGTCCATTTTTGTTTTACCTCTTAGTGAAAGTATGATGTGTTATGGTCTCTGCACATTTTTAGTCTTTAGGCTGATTCATATTCACTACTATCCAAATTGACAGGACAGGAGGCAAGGTATCCCACAAGTGCCATTTCCCAGCATTTTAAAAAGTCTGTTTGTAGAAGGAAATGCCTAGAGGAATTCTCTTGAAGTGATATTCCTGACACATTTTACACCATAGGAGCGAGCCAAGTTTAAATCTAGATAACACCACTCTGCTGCTGCATAAGTTTTGTTTCTGAGCCACAAGGATCTTCTTTGAACACAAATAAGTCATCAACATAAAATTAAATATAGGAATGGAAAGCAGACCACAGTCATTGAATATGTCAGATCTTACTTTTGTTTGATGGTACTACAATCTGAGGCAAGCTACACAATACATTCAATGATTTTCTTATATGTAAAAATGAGCTTGTACTAATAAAAGCAACACTAAAACAGTAAGCCATTTATATAATTACTTGTTCCACCCCTACACCGGGGCTCTTCAACTAGTGGCCTGCTGGCCACATCCAGCCAGTGGGTGATTTCAACCCGGCCTGCCGATGAGTTCATTATGAAAATTATTGTTTCTATTTTTATTTTTAGTCTTTAATGACAAATATATGCCTGTCAATGACTTCTTTTAATATAAAAGGAGGTCATAAAAAATTATATGTTCTTTTTTAATTTAACATCTAATTTATTGTAAATTAGATTTTAAATAAGAAAAATACGTAGCCCGTAATTGTTTAATTGCCCCTGAGCTGTTGGCTTTCAGTAACTGTGGCCTACTGAGCAATTTAGTTGAGTAGTCCTGCTTTACACACCTCCACTTAATAAAATTAGTCATTAGTAAGCATTTTTTTAAATATTTAAAAATTTAAAGTTAAGTTTGACTAGAAGCAAAATTCAAGAAAACTCATTCTTAGTTGTTTAGTTTAAAAATTATATAATATTTTTTATTTTAAAATATGTATACACAGTGCATAAAGATACAAACTTTAATTAGTGAGTTTAGTAAACTATATATTTATCCTAATAAAACTCTCCAAAACTGTATGTTTCTCTCACACTGCATCTCTCTGTTGATGCTCTCAAATTCCACAAATTTAGTTTGAAAACCACTTCTGTTTTAAGTCTACTGCTGCATTTATTACATTTTTTAAATTTACTTTAAAACCGTGGTCATCTTAGCATCCAGGCTGCTACATTTGGAATACTTTAAATAATCTCCTGTTACAACATAAGTGCCTGCAAACCAATCAGAGAAGGCCTCACATCAGCCAAAGACTGACATTATTTATTATAAAGCTAATGTTTATTAATTGGGGTTTCAATGAAGTCATGGACATGGGAATCCTTTTCCACCTCCACAATTTGCTCATTTAAAGTAAATTTGGTTGAATTCTCACATGCAATCCTAACATGTATTGCAGTATCAAACACAAGTGTGCCTTCATTGTGCTGAGCAGGTACAGTTAGAACAATATTTCAAAAGCTATTGGTGGTAAAACTGGACCTTCAACATATTACCGATACAAAGAGGATCGATTCAAGGCATAATCTCACAATGATCAATAAAGACGGTTTATCAGCTTCCTGGAGTGTCAGCTGCTGCTACAATTTATCTTTAAATGATTAAAGACTCAATTAAAACTCGATCACTTGGCTCATTTGGCTCCAGGTTAGTTCTTGCTTTCACCACTACATTTTTTGTAGTAATGGCTGATCTGGAGCAGACTTTTTAAGCTGTCTGCTATGAGTCTTTCTGCCCTCACCTTGGGAAGCAATCTCAAAATTTATGTTTAATCTATTTTTACCACCTGGGGTAGTTTGATGGTTGGATAATATTAGCCAAACCCCTAGTTTTGTTCCCCAAGCCCCCATCTTTATTTTAGACCCTTGTTTCAAACCCTAATCTTAACTCAATACAAGTCAAAAAGAATAGTACACAGTAGGTACACAATGGTAAACACATGAGTACAAAATGCCACCCACCTAGTACAAGATAGAGATAAGAAGTGGAAAAAGTACCAATTAACCAGCCACCAATCTATTTCTATGTAGCCTGTCCAGTATTTTTTATTAGTCCTGGCAGGTAAAACACACACCCACTAATCACCCCAATGAGGATATTTTCTCAGACTTTGCGTAGAACCTCATGGCACCTTTGCCAACATAATAATGTGTAATGGATAGAATGACCTTTTGATTTGGGAACACAAAACACACATCAGTTCCAGGTTGTTAGACGCTCTCTTTCTGGGCTTTCTTTCTGCAGCTGAAGGCCAGGTGGAAATGATTACCTGCAATTATCTCTCTGACCATTTAAAGATTTGAAGTTATGCTGGGTCCTAATGAAAAGACAGCAGCTCAGAGGTACACAGCTTACTTCACTGAATGCCAAAACCTTCGAATTAGAAGCATTTTTTATTCTTGTTAACACAGAAGAGGCTAGATCAGTCTTGTTTTGGTTCCAACATTAACACTTGACTTGTAAATGTGCAGAGCAACACTGTGTTACAATTAAAATAGAAAGTTTAGTAAGGCAGCAAATGGGAAGCAGTGGTTCTGAGAATGTCTCTCTGTGGTGGTTTCACAACACAACAGCTGTCAGATACTGCATGAGCCCCTTTCAACCTCTTCTTCCTCCACACCTTTTCTGTTTCTCTGCCTGCCACAGCATGAACCCCTCAAACATCTTGAAGGAGGGGCAATTAGTTACTGAAATACTACTTCAGTCTTCTGTACTAATGGTAATAAACAAAGTCTCCTTATGTCGATCCTAACTCTCCAGGATTAGGTACTCCTGATCTCCACCTCTCCTCAGCTCGGTCACCGTCTTTTAGTTTCTAAATTCCTGTTTAGATTGTCTTAACCTCCCTGTGATATTGAAATAAAATTTTTAAAAAATTATAAAAAAAACACCAAGTGTCTTAAAATATTGTATTGCCATTGTTTTTAATGCCAAGTAATACTTGTAAATGTTTGTGTATCAAATGTGGCCTCAAATGAAACAAACTATATTATTAATTATTATTATTATGAATATTATTATTTGAATTTGTATTTTTAAAAGTGCTGTAGACCACTGCTGTGAAAGTAGTTTATTCTGTTTGTTGATATGTAATAAATATTTATGGAGTTTCAAATTGTGTGACTTGTTTGCCTACGGTTAAATATTTAGAGAAAATGGACTTATCATATTATGATACATCATATTTAATTTACCCTTCAGTCATCAATTTCTTGATAACAACTAAAGTGTAAGTTCTGTTAAATTGTGCCAACAGTAACGTTTGCATACTCTTTACAAAAGCCTAAGAATGGAGCGAGAGCTTGAATATTGCTCATAAAACCCAATAAAACATTCTAAAATATGAGATATAATAAAGATATAAAAACATTTCCGCAGACAATGGTTTGTCATGTGAGTCTATGTTGAAATAGGACCCTACTAAGATCAGTACAGATTTAGAAGTTGTATATACTCTTTCCAAGAATGTTCTGGTGCTAACACTTTGTGCTTTGTAGCAACAGAGCAGAAAGGTTCATAAATCACTTCTTTAGCATTTAACTGTACATGAACTAAAATATCTATTTGGGTCAGATGAAACACTCAATAAAACAACTTTATTAAAATAAAAAGTAACATTTAAAGAAAATGAACCAAAAAATGTTATTTTTCTCCTGGTCCATCTGGACTTTAGGTACAGACTGAAAGTAGTAGTCTTGGGAATGAAGTCAATAACCGTCAGTCAATTTGAGATTTACATAGATGAGACAGGAAGGGAGCAGTCTTATAAATAAAAGTACATATCAGTGCTCTATGTATTTATTTATCATGCATTAGGTTATTGTCACAGTCTTGTTGGACAACCAAAATGGCAAAATTAAGCAGCTTAACGAAGGTTTTGGCTTATAGATCCTAAATCTATTTTCCTGGAGAGTCACTAAAAGTCTGCATATGACACATCAGGTCTCTGAGACATCAGAGGATGTATTTAACCTCTGACAAGGAAGTAAATCCTGTTTGGCTCTGTCCAGAGCTACACAAGTTAGCCATCCTCATGACAGCTGATTATATGTCTCAGGGGCCTTGTAAAGACTCTGTCTTTTTTATGAAAGCTGTAATCAGTTAAACAACCCCTGACCTCAAAATCCAATATGGCTGACTCACACATAAAAGGCTGTTATTGGTGCAGTAATAATATTTTTATTTTAATTCTGTTCGTTCTTATGAAATCACACCCACCCCTTACATATACACTCATCTCCCTTTACTTGTGTGGATTTTGCATTGACTTCCAATCATTTTTACAGCCTAACCCTGACCTCCGTACCCTAAGCCTAACCTCACAGGGACATACCTAACCCTAACCCCTAACTCTATTCAGACCCTAAACCTAACCCCCTGACCCACAAATGGGGTTTTTCCATTGTGGTGACCAGGCAAATGTCCCCACAACACAATGTCCACATAAGCATATGTCAAAATTATGTCCACGCACCATAACAAATACATGTACGCACAAATACAAACACACACTAGAAAACATCAAACTTTACCTTTATTCTCCATCTCCAGACTTTTCAGTGTCCTGGTTCCTTGGCCACATGGTGGCGACAAATATTTATGAAGCGTTACTACAGTGAAGCCACAGTGTTCCACATATTTCTCCAAGTTGAGGCTTTTAATCAGCAAACCAGATCTTTCTGATGCAGGATTTGTTCAAGGAAAATAACAATAAGGCCGTTTCCCTTTTCGCCTCAAAAACAGACATTAAGAAAAAATAGAAAAAAAGGAAAAGGGAGGCCAGAGTGTTGTATCCTTTTACCCAGAGGAAAAAGGCTGAATAAATTTGAAACAGAAAAGCCAAAGCATGAATGTAGGCACACCCTAATCCTTTGTCAGCTTTATGCGTCTCCCCAAATGTGTGTATGGTGAGAGCTCATTCATTCAAAGCAAAATATACCAGGTCGGCTGTTTTGTGTGTCTGTGTGTGTGTGTGTGTGTGTGTGTGGGGGGGGGGGTGTTAAAAAAAATAAATATCTATGATGACAAAGGGTTTGAGCTCTGTCAGGTTCAGTCATCTGTCAGGATTGAGAAATCATCCCAAGTTGGATTAGACGGGTCATATTGCGAGTGGAAATATGTTGCTTCAGGCTAGGAGAATAAATGTGGTAAAAGCTGATGATGTAAAGGAAGAAAACCCTTCCGAGTGGCACCACAAGGTGCAACTGTGTCATGATTGAGTATTTAAGTGTCTGTAAATGCATTTATGGAGCTTCCCGGTGCCCTCCTGTCTCGGGGAACACAGGCCAGGCCAGCAGTTTTATGTAATGGGTACAGGAATGCTGGAACCTTGCCTTGGACTTCTGGATCAGTTCACTCTGACTCACTCACTGGTGGGGCCCCCCAGACCCCTTAAAAACAACAGCTCAGCAGGCTACATCAGTAAATCATTAAAACTAAGTCATCATTAAATATACAAATGACCTAAAAATTGACCTTAATATGTTATAAAAATGTTTTATTTCTTAGAAAGAAATGTCTCTGAGGCACGAACATGACTGAATACAACTGAGTAATAAATTATACAAAAACTTTACACATAACCACAACGCATGTTTTTATAGATAAAAAAAATCACAATATTACAAATAAAGGAGTGATTTTTCCTCACAGAATGTTGTGAGACATTTCCACGTCAGTCCTTTCTTACTCTTTCTGAAGACGTCAGAGAGCCAGACAGGGAGGAGAATCAGATGAGCGGTTTTTAAAGGTTTTGGCACCTTGTTAGTCAGCATCTTACTATCCACAGTCCACACAGGAAACCGGTGAAGCCACGATGAGGACGACACCACTTTGATGGTGGTTTGTGTTTTGTGTAAACACAAAAAGTGGTTGGGGCTCAACATACAGTTCGCTTCTACTGGAAAGGAAAGTATTCCTAAGTGACTGTATGTCTAAACTGTCTGCAAAAAAAGGTTTGAAATGTCAACAAATGGGTGAAAAATGAGCAACAATCTTCATCTGCATTTTAAACACACGAGTACAGTCTATTGCATCAAACAATATACTTCAAATATCTGTTGAGACATGTCACATTTTGAATAAGAGGAGATAAAATACTGATAGTGTCTCTCCGGAAACTACACTGACACAACCACAGACTCTGTATTGCACGGTCTTTCTAAAGGGATCAGCAGACGAGCTTCTTGCTTCCTTTCGTCGACGCGAACTTGCAGCCCTTTCCGGACGTCGGCACCTCAGGTCCAGCTCCCCCGCTCTCGGAATGTCAGGCGTACCCTGCGACCGACACGAGGATCTGCAGAGCCATGGAAATACACGGCATCAGCGCGACTGTGTAGGACAGGGAGCGGGCGGGTGGTTGAAGGGGCCAAAGGTAGGCGACGCTGTGCAGCACACGGCAGATGAAGAAGACGAGGAAGTGAAGGCGGGCCACCGACAGCGAAGGTCCGATCAGGGAGTAGACAGCACCCAGGAATAGGAAAGGGAGGATGTTCTCCAAGTCGTTATGATGAGCCCTGAGGAGGGAAACGGTTTAGAATATGAATGAGTGGGTGAAGCGTGCTCCTCCGTCCTGCCCGACAGGTCTTACTCGCTCCTCACTCGGTGAGTTTCTCCCTTTTTCTTTGTGTAATTGGAGTAAATCATGACAAGCTGGAGGGAGTTGTGGGTAAAACAGGTTCTAGATGCTAGTATCTCACTGGGACGCAAGCAGTGGCACAGAGTTGGAGAGAAAAATGTTGAGAAAATGCACAATTTTATATTTTGGAATCATGAATCACAAAGTGAGACAAACTCCAAGAAAATCTGAGTTTGTTATGATTCTATGACTATTTTGCAAGATTGTCTTGAAATTCCTGCGATACAAGAACAAGGCCACACAGCTTAAACAAGAGATTTAAGGACCTTTTTAGGACATTTTGGAAACGCCTTTATAAATGTCCTTCACAATCTGTCACCAACTTGTATGTCCAGATACTGGCTTTAGGGAGTGATGGTAAAGATTACAGCAACTGGTTGGTGAGAATAGTGACAAACCTACCGTCTACTGTTTTTGTTTTCCCCTGTTTTATTAAAAATCATTTCTACTGTTTTTGTTTTCCCCTGTTTTATTAAAAATCATTTCGCTGGCAGCAGCGAGACATTAGCATATGCAAGTGT
>JAVKLF010000033.1:7930078-7940202 GCA_034783495.1 Millerichthys robustus
TAACCGAACCTAAACAAACGCTGCACCTTTTTGCTTCTAAATCCGATTTCTTAACTGCAAGATTTAAGATGTACAAATCACTACAGAAAAGTTATTATTCTTTTCTGTACAGGGCATTACATAAAAATATTAGTTTATATTTCTTTACAAGCATGTTGTGTTTTTATTTTAAGGCAGATTTAGCTTTTGTTGAAATAAAAAACAATATTATATATTTCAGTAATCTATTTAATGTAACCATCTTCATTCAACACACTTAAATTTTCATGTTTGAAATGCAAATATCGACTTTTGTTCTACAAGCTGTGTGGTCAATCATAAGGATAGCTGAACTTCATGTGAACTTTTGTAATTCTGATCTCAGAAACATTATGACACGTTTGCCCCTGACCTCCGTGTTGACAGAGGAACGTGTGATTGCTGATGGGGCCTGGTTCAGCAAAAGTGTTGAACTTGTTCAGCCACTCTCTGGAGATGTAGAACTGCAGCAGGCTGGGCTCCTTCATGTTGGCCAGAGCTACCACTTTCTGCCTTTCTCTGACGGACTCCTCACTGCTTTTCCTGCAAGGATCGTTAAAAACAGCATTAGTAGAACTTGTAAATGAATCTGTGGATAGCAAGCGTAAATAAGATACTTGCCTATAAAACAGCACATAGGCCTCCGCGTTCTGCACCACAGTCTCATGGACTTCTGTCACATACTGATCATCAAACTCATACCACTGACCATTGATCACATTCTGACAGTAAGCTATGTAGTGTCCACCTGTGTTGATAAATAGCAGGAAAACATGGTTGATGAAAGAAATTTACCAAGAACAGATAGAAATCAGAGTACTTGCACATGCATGCTCAGCCCCTGATAAACGTTAAACCAAATTTTTAAAAAACAATCAAAACAAGATTTCCTGTAGTTTGAAAGTAATCCTTTTATTTCGTACTTCCTGCTGTGCCATGGTGGCAGATGACCGACAGCAGATCGTAAGTGGTGACTTGAGATGGACTCTCTTTGGCCAGGAAAGGCCGCATGTCAAGGCCCTCTAGTGGGAAGGACACGTGATTGCTGATCTTGAACGAATACATGACCTCGTGCCGGAAACGTTTTAGGTGAATGCAAAGAATCTAAACCAGAAGCATACAAAAACACTCAATGCATCATGTCCTAAAACAGACAAAACAAACAAAAAAAAACCACCTTATGTAAAAGAAGAAGAGACAATAATTAAATGATACAAAGCGTACCTCTGGAAGTTTAAGAACTTTGCAATATTTGACACCGTTTCGCAATCTGTAATAAACAAAACAATAAAATAAACGCACATACAGAACTTTAATTTATTTACTCATTTATGGTACAAACTCACTTTTTACATCGTTCACAGCTGTACATGTTGTCTCCTGAAAAATAAATAAATAAATAGAAATCCAGACACATAATAATGCACTATGGTAAAAGTACATTTCAGTCATGTTTACCTTTGAGTTCATCTGCAGCAAAAAAGGCAGCAAGGCAGTCCTCCAGTGTTACCATAGGCCCCCAAAACCAAGTAGGGATGCATGAGACGACAAACCTGTTTAAAAAACACACCACCACAGAGGTTATGGAAAATCAGTATCTTACCTGTTGTAGATGGCTCTTTGAATGACCTCAGTTGGACAAATAACATGACTCTTATCACAGTCTTATAACATGACTGGTATCTGCACTGCTGCATACTTTTAGTCTGTCTATGTGCTAAAGAAGCTTGTATTTATTTCATCAGAGCAAGTACCTCGAGGGACTAAAAGAAAACCCTGCACACTAAGACTATCAAGGAAAGTACAGCAGTAAATGACTCAGACATGACAACTATTTTTAAAACATGGAGCTACTTGTTACTACCTGCATTATTCAACAAACAGTGGGTGACAAGCACATCTTATATTTTCCATGAGTAAGCAAACTTGAAAAAGAAAGTAAATCTACTCTGCCGAGCTTTAAAGAAATACAATAGCAACAATTTTTACAAATTGTTTCACTGATGAAGTCGCACATAATTATTACACTTTCCTTTCATTGCAATTCCAAACTTCTTCCCTTAACTCATCTTCATTTTATTTTGAACATAAGAAAAAGTCAGAGTCAGCATCTTGCTGGTATTTATTCAAAATACAACCAGCTGGCTGTATTCAAAATATGTCACTGATATCAGTTCCTGAATCAAAGGCAGAAGAATAGAGATCAAAAACAGACACGGCTTTCTCTTCAGAATCTTTCTAACCTACATATCAAGTTCTATCACGAGTCAAGGAATTCAGCTGTAGTGGAATGTGACACCCAGCAGCAGTAAATTTGCCTGTAAATGTTTTTTTTACTAGCCACTTCTAACTGTTGTGGTTTTTTTTCATAAATAAGGAAGTGATGTATCAATCTGTTTCAGGGCAAGTCACAGAGAAGATGATGTTTAAATACAATACAGGAGGCTACAAACATCTCCGAACTTTAAAGTTGAGGCGAAGCCAGCTGCATGCCCTCGCCTGCTTCACCTTCACTTCAGATGATGTTCTTCTTCCTGGAATCTCTAATGTGGTTGATTTTCAAAAAAAAAAAAATGCAGTAGACTTTTTACGAGGAAAGAAATGAATGTGTCAAATCAAGACTCTACTTGTCTGCATTCTCTGTGAATAATCACCCTCCAGTCACATTTCTCTCTCACTGCACCTTGATGATGTCACAGTGAACCCCTCTCCCACGTGTCTTTAAAGCATTTGGAACATGTCACCATGTTTACTGCACATGTGAGGGAATTCTACAGAGTTCTTTAAATGTGACGACCAGACGTGCTTCACTGACCGGCGTATGGAGTCCATGATGTAGGCGAGCCAGCCCTGCGAGCCGTAAGTGTCAGGACAGACGCCGGTCTTCACCGGCAGGTTCTGGTGGATGGAGGAGTGAAGCTTTGCCAGGTCTTCCTTACCAGGAATGGGGAGGGACAAGTCCTGGAAGGTTTCTACTGTGGTGGAGACCTGCCACACATTCACACACGACTGGATTACGCTGCATGCAGCAGGATAACCAGAAACAGTTTCAGGGACTGCTTGTCGAAATCGTGCAATTACGTTTGCATTCACAACTGATCACTAATCATTAGTTTGTTTTTGTCCGTGTTTGTGTGCTCTCTTGTCATGTTAGCAAAACACCTCATGAACCACTGTTTAGCAAAATATCTCATGAATAACTTTTTTTCAACATTTTTTAATGATACTCTAAGAAGGTACTTACTGAATGAACATCTATAACTCGTTAAGTTTTGGAGTTAACCCAATTCAAGATGGCTGCCACAGAAAATCACCACAAAAATGGCTACACATATACAGATGTTTAAAACAGTTGTGTTGAATTAAAACTACAATTTGCAATTCTATTAAAGTTCTGAAGTACCATGACGCCTTTGGATGTTTGAATGTGTTAGGAGCCTCCCCTGCTGTTCAAACATATGAAGCACATCTCACCCTGTCACAGGTTAAACACTGCACCAGACTCAGGATGGAGCCGTCAAAGATGTCTGAGATCACGCTGCGAAAGTGGGACTGCTTCTTCTTTCTGGAACTAAACAGCAGCTGACCTGGAAGAAAAACAGGACCAGACTCTCAGTTTAAGGCTTAATCTCCCATTTGTAATCTATTCCTTAATCCTGAAAAGATCCAACAACAGTGATCTATCTTATTGGTACTAAACTTTACTCTTAAAAATAACACTCATTAACCAAATTTTATAAATCTAACCAACAGCTCTTTGCACAATTTCATTAAAAGAATGACATAATTTTAATTAAAGTACTTAAAGAAAGGTCAAGAGATCATCAAAGCCACATGGGTCAGTCAGAAAAGATATTTATACCTCCCAGTTACTGACATACTTCAGCTTGGACTAACTCAGGCAGAAATCAGCATCCTTGGAGTGACGAAAAAGTGAAATTCAACGCTTATTTCTAGATGAACAAAGGTGAATGTTTTGTAAAAATTATATCACCACAGTAACAAAAACTCAACATTTATTGTCCATAATTTGCTAGCTAAACACAGAGAAAAGACTTGAAATTAAATGTCCATTATACATCTGACTCACAACTCTCAAGACTGTTCTGATGGTGACATGGGACATGACATGTATTCGATTGGACATTATAAAAACAAAAACAATATCAAGAAATGTCAACCAAAGTTCTTAAGAAGCAGAATCTGCTCCTACCTTTTTTAAAGGAGTACGCAGGTCCTGCAGAGCGGAGGGGGCTGGAGCGTGGGGGGCTGGAGGACAGTTTGGGGTGCAGCTCCTGAAGAGTTCGGACAGGACTGCAGAGAGTCGACTGAAGTTGGGTCATTGATGCTTCATTGTCTGGCTCTAGAAAACATTGGATTACAGGCATAAATTAAAAATGTAACAAACAGAATTTCATCACACATTTTTTTTGCTCCAGCTGCTCTTCTACCTGAGGAGTGGTTGCTCTGAACTTGTTCCTGCTCTGAAGTAGATATCTGGTTGTTCTCTTGGTTTTGGACCTCTGAGTTTGGTGGGGGTGCTGGCTGTTCCTCCTCCCTCCTCTCGGGAGCCCCGTCCTCAGCTGCGGTGTCCACGTCAGCGTCCTCGTCCATCTCCTGCGAGCCTCCACTCAGTGGCGAGCCCGACACCCTCTTCTCCTTCAGCCTCTCCTTCTCCGAGATCACCGCTGGGGAAGCCACGCCCACCATTCCCACGGACGGGGATCTGAACCCGTCGCACTCGTCCTGCAGGAGCAGCTCACCATCGCCCACCCCTCCCTCCCCTCGGTCGCTGCTGGAGCCCGAGTCGCAGGACAGGAATTCATCCTCGGACGGGGAGCGGTCTCCGTCTCTCCTGTCGTCTGTGTCGCTTCCCTCCCCGCTCAGGCTGCACTCCGTCAGTGACTCCTTCAGCTCCTCGTGCAGCTGGTCCATCAGACAGCGTAGGAATTCTTGGGTGTCCTAGAAAAAAAAACAACAGCAAGTTAACTCCAAAAGCTACATCAATAGCAGATGTACACTAAAAGATTACTTCCTCAGTTTCAATACAACTTGTCCAGTAGTTCACAGGATATTTTACTAACAGACAAACAAGGTGGACACTAACTATTTATACCAAAGTTTTAAGTAAATGTCACATTGTGTGGCTTTCAAATGTTGGGTACAAACCTCAGCCATTACCAAACCAAAACTTAGCATAAAATCCCCTAAAATCAGCTGTTATAGCAATTTATGTTTGTATGTTTGCTAAGCTGTATGCACAGAAACATCATTGCTCTTTTAAATTGGCAGCAAGCAGTAAAAAGGATTTATGACTCAGTTTACAATAACAAAAGCTGTCCAAATCAGGGGAAAACTGTGTAAGCACAAGTATTTCACAATCTGTAAACAATTAAGTGAATCTTTTCTGAACCAACTTATCATGTATGGATTTTGTAAATGTGAAAAGAGGATGTTTTGGAAGTAGACCCACAAAAGAATGCAGTGAAAAGAAAAAAATGTTTCATGTCGATCACAGATCAACCACAAAACAAGATGATGTTTTAAAACTAGGCCAAATAGAGTTTATATGAACGTTAACAAACTGATGTCAAATTCTGCAGTCTGAGCTGATGTCAGCAAAAAAAAAGAGATAGTGTATTCTGGAGATGAGCCTCTGAAACATCACCAATGATGGTTAGAACAAAGAGGCCCATCATGGAGAATACATCCCACCCTCTGCATCAGACTGTGGGGGCCTAAAGGAGCTTCTTCAGTGAAACACTTTTGCACCCAAAGAATAAGGAACACTCCTCCAGATCTTTCTTATTTTAAAAGGATTAAAAGGGTTTTTTATTTGTAAGTGTTGGACAAAGTCAGATTTCTATTTCTATGTGCAATCTACAGATATGATAAAGCACAATATGAGCTTTTTTGCCAGTTAGTTAATGCAACCAAAAAGCTCCAAACTTTCTCATTACCAGTAAATTATTCTTGCATGCATACTGAAGGTTATCAGAGACGCAGACTGGCTAGGGCTGGGCAATTAATCAGATTTTAATCTCAATTACGATTTGAGTTTTCAACGATCATAAAAACATAATGATCGATATTTGTTCTTTCACAGTTTACTCAGGCTGTTACGTGTAGTGAATCCAGAGCTACTGTCAGCTAGCCACAATGCTGTAGACTCCTCCCACCGGTTTAATTTCTTTTAGCATTCTGCGAGTTAATGCTTCATCGACAGGACTTAAAAGCTCAGCGTGGCTAAAAACTACAGGTTAATGACGAGAACGAGAGCTGCTGGTCGAACAGAGAGGTACAAAGACTTCAGAATAATGGGTACACAAAATCTGATGTGGAACAAGTAGAAACAGTGTGCAAACATTGCTATGCTATCGTAGCTGCAGCACAGAGTAACACTACGAACTTGTTCAATCGTTTGAAGTCCGCCCACAAAGTGCTTTATGATCAAGCAAAGGTGGAACAAAACGAGAAAAGCCTTTTGACACCTCCTTCAACATCACAGACATCCATTCAGGAAACCATTTACAATGCAACCAAATAAATGTAGAATAATCATTGCAATAGGTTGTGAAAGTTCAAAGCCACATAGTTGACTTCTACTCGGTACATTTTGTACTTTATATTCTTTTCTTGTTATTTAGCAGTATTTGCACTTTATTTTATGGTCAAGACACAGTTTCAGTTTGTCAATTTTTTTCAAAAATGTTTCAAATCCATAGGGAAACATTGTTTAAAACCCATTGTTTTTGTTCAATAAACTTGTGATATCACAGTTTACAAATAATCGTGTTAAATCGTCGAAGATCTCAAATTTCAATCAAAATAATCCTTATCATTTTTGCAATAATCGAGCATCCCTAAGACTGGCAGAACATGCAGCAGAACTATTCTCTCACCATTTTCGCACACATTAGACTTTCAGAATAACTCAAAGTGCTGCCATCTGCTGAAATACTCAGATGACTCAGGAGTTGTGTGAGAGGTGTTAACAGTCATGAACCAGTGACTGAGTGGCAATGTTTCCAAAAATTATAAAGCCACTGACGTTCAATGTGAAAAAGAAAAGGAGGATTTTAGATAAATTAAGAAAAACTATTCTGGGTGCCTACCTGCTGAGCATAACCTCGAAACATGGGGTTAACCAGTTTGATGCCATGAGACAGGCTGGTCGGAACAACGTAGCTGGGCCTGAAAAGGCAGAAATCACGAGAAAGTCTGAGTTAAAGATATTTACAATCAATGATAGGTTAAAAAAGCAGCCTTATTCTATAGAAAAGTGTAAAGCAAACCATTCAGAAAACAATTTTCTAGTAGTTTTCTTTTTTTCTTCTCTTTACCGTTTCTTGTGCCAGAGTTCTGAGATGAGTTTCTGGTAGCTCTTACAGAGAGCCGGCTTCTTGTCAGTTCGCACCAATCCACTGCAGTCCAGGAAAAATTGAGTGAGAGGAGGGCTGGTGAAGACAAAAACTACATCAACACAGCCGCTTTAAAAAGAAAACACACATAAACAAGGCCAAAACAGAGTGATGGGAGTCAGTGGACTCACCAGTTGGACAGAGCTTGAAGAGCAGCATTCATGTAACAGGAGTTTCCAATATTCTTCATTCCTGTCAAACCTAAGAAGCAAAGCAAATATTACCGTTTGTTTGGGACTGCTTGAAATCTTTCATTTATCCTCGACGGCAATGTTTCCTACTGTAAAATTTGCCTTTGAATGATTGGCAGTGTTGGGAAATGCAACAATTTTGGATGAAGTAAAGCAATTGATTCAAGATATTTAAAAAATCCAGGTACCCTTAACCCCAATACCATTTATTTTAGGTTTATAACCAAATAATCTAAAAATAAAAAAAGAACCACCGATTTATTTTCTAGACTTGGGTACATTATTGACAAAAAAAGTAATAGCTCTTTCATGGAAAGACACCAGGAGACCAAAGATAAGTAGATGGCTTTTGGTACTCTCTTCAACCCTTCCTATGGAGAAGATTACTTGCATAGTAAAACATCCAAAACATAGATTCCACATCATTTGGGATCCCTTAATTTGTTATGTGGGAGGGACAGACCTGACACAGATCATGTGAATGTCAGGAGACATAATAATAGCCATTGGCAATTCTTAACACTATTATTAGAAAAGAAGAAAGAACTGAAATGAAACGTAGAAATCAAATTCCCAATTTAGGACAATAATTGATTAACTGAATTTTAGATACACACTTATTATTTATACTTTGAAATCGATTGTCATTTACTTTAAGCAGTGAGAAAACTCACTTCCTTGTTTACGATGACATAATTCCAATGCTGATGTAAGAGGGACCACTCCCATGGGGTGGGACCAGGTTTTCTATAATCATTGTAAGATCACATGATTCTGAGCCATTTTGTCCGTTCGGCTGGGATGGACCACAGCATTGTGATAAACTTTATGTGTGTGCGAATAAACATTCAAGACTGAGTACTGGACTGGTTTCCTGAGCCTGATTCGGGTTCCTAATGTACATGTTTTATTTTCAGGATGAAGAAACTAAACTGGGAAAATTAGGTGGGTTTGGGAGGATATATGTGTGTGTGTGTGTGTGTGTGTGTGTGGGGGGGGGGGGGGGGGGGGAGGGGGGGGTGAAGAGAAGATATAGTAGATATTTGTTCAAGGAATGAGTCTCAATTTTGTGTTTGTTTTGTTCCAAGCTGCTAAATTGTGAAGAACAAAGTTGGGTAAAAAATGATTGCAAGTGCAAGATTATTTCCACAAACAAATAAAAAAGTTAAATGCACATTTTGTACCTCTGGGTTTGAGTTCATCTTCCTCTGATTCTGAGCCTTCTTCTTCTGCCACAGCGATCGGTACTGCTTTCAGTGGGTGACCCGTTGTATGGGGAACTGTATCCTGGGAAAATTATTGACATATAAAATAAATTTAAGTTGTTTTTTAATGTATGACACAAGCAGAGACATCAAATAATCAGGTAACCTGCTCTGAGGGTTTGGAGTGGTGGGGAGCAGCTGGTACTGGTACCAGGGCTGGCTTCTGATCCAAGAACACCTCCCGCTCACACATGTAACACCAGATCCTGAAGGTTGTCAGGTTCACAGTCAGGTTGTGCTTCTTTGCCTGCAGAGAGTGTACAAAACAACAACTCGCTTTCAAATCAATTGCATTTCCTGGTTGCAGATGTGGGGAAGTAAGAGGGTTTTACCTGTGCATGCAGGGTGCTGTGATCAGAAAAGGATTCCCCACAACCAACGTACGGACATTCAATCTAAAGAACAGAAACACTGAATGAGAAAATAAAATCCGAGAAAATAAACTCAATTGACCCTTTTAGTTTGCTTGTCAGAGTTGCATTTAAACATAGAAATTAACCTTAAACTAACATTAATTATTAAACAGGAACCTGTCTCCTGATCTCTGATGATGTACGGTAAGTGCAGCACCAGCTGCTGTTGCAGTAATCAGCCTTTTCTTAACAAAATTACAGCCTAATCCAGACAGCATTAGGAAAACAAAAAGGATTTCAAAAGATTAAAAACAGCATTTAGGTTTCGCATCTTACCTGAAGACAAGCCCACAAGTTTGGGCCCCCAGCTCCACATGACTGGCAAGTCCCCTTTAAAAAAAAAACACACAAATATCCTCACATACATGTTGATTCCCACACAAATAATATCACAAATAACACACACAGTCTGTGACTTGAAGCGTAAAGAAACATTTTCTTTACTATAAATGAATAAAACACACCTGGGATTTTTGGAGCAGTTCCTCCTTGGTCACCTCACCTATTGAGTCCAGGTGAGGACAGACGTCCTGCTCTGTTGCCATAGCTTCTCACTTGAAAGGAGACGTCTGCTAACTGGCTGTATTACAAAACACCACGTCCTAATTCATGGGAGAGACTGCTGTGGCTACAACTAGCTTCGTCATCCCACCGTTAACCCCAGCCTGCAAAGCCCAAACACCTTCTTTGCGAGCGAGCCCAAACCTTTGTACAGCAAACAAAGTGACAGGCCCGGGGCTTACTTGCGAAAGCAACAAAAAACATCCAGTCTGCAGCGAAGACAGTTGTTAAAACCCGCTCATATTTACCGCAGAA
>JAVKLF010000033.1:7986632-8007930 GCA_034783495.1 Millerichthys robustus
TCAGCTATGACTCTTCTTAACTTTTCTCATAATTATGAGATAGTATCTCATAATTTTGAGATAAGATGTCATAATTACGAGATCAGGATCTCATAATTATGAGATAAGATGAGATCATGATCTCGTAATTATGAGATCAGGAGTCTAATTTTTTTAATGTGGTGAATGCAATGCTCTTCCGTAGTACGATTAAGTGTTTCAAGGCAAGCAATAATTCTATTTGAAGTGATAGAAAAACGAATGTAGGATATTTTCCCCCATCATTTTGATGACACCAATAAGACTGCATCACTTTATGTGACCAAACAGGCCTTACTGAACCCAGAACTCAAGTGTTCTGCCGCCTGGATCCGCTTACCTGGCTCTTCTTCCCACTGGGGCTGATCCTCATGTAGCCCCTGAGCCCTGAGCTGTGAGCAGCAGCAGGAGATGTATTGACCCGTGTGATCACAATACCGAGCCAGAACAGCAGAAGAAGGCCCAGGAGCAGCAGACAAAGCCAGGGGCCTAAAATCGGCGATTTCAAGGGTGCGCACCCAGACTTGCATCCATCCACTTCACCTGAACACATTGCGCACCGAATATGTTCAAGATGTTCTCACTGCAGAGTCCTTGACAAGGCCTGTAGAAATGTCCTGTTCCAGGTCAGAGGAGAGTCGAAGTCACTCATCTTGGCAAGTTAAGAAAACGAGTGCTTTCAAATAGCTTCTGTAGGCTAACTCTTAAATCCAGCATCCATCTTCTTTCGTCATAACTTTTGTTTTCATCGCAGAAAGAATGTTCATTATTGTTCTCGTTTGTTTATATAAACCACGGATAGATGTATGCTGCCACCCATTGTCACAAAAAGTACAAATAGACTTCTAAACGTACAATTTTCTTGCATGCGGCAAAACATCCGGTTTGTCCTTTCACAATAAATGTTGTCATGTCTAGGACGTAAAACTCTTCGAGTTTTCAAATTCAAAAGACGGATTTTGACACCTGATTAGTTTTGTTTAACCTTTGAAAACAAACATTGTGAACACACGCGTGTGATAATGTAAAAAAAACAATTTAAATTGCAAGTAAACAAATATATTTAACAAAATATAGTAAACCTTGGATATTTCAACTAAATGATCAGATCTAGTAATAATGTTTTTTAATAACGTATTGTAAGATTAATGTGTTTTTTTTTTTATTTTGAAATAATAAAATACCCCGGAAAAAGTTTTTTTGTATGCGATCAATTGTCCATCATGGTGCATTCAGGAACATTTATCGCGTGGTTAACCAGAAACTGTGCTTATTACGTTGTCATATCATGTTTTAAAGCTATACAATTTTAAACTCAGATTTTTCAGTAGTCATTTAAAAATTTTTTTTAGAAACTTAAAAGGAGTGTCACAATGCACATGGTAAAGAAACATGAAATAAGTCGACTTAAAAATGTATTATAATACATTTGTAATTAAATATAGACACACCTGATAATGAAAATAGTATTACTTAAAAAAAAATATGTCCAGCTGCTCCGAACATTTCTGACAGATTTGTATTTGTATGGGACTGTGATGGGAGGGACATTTTTATAATAGCAATGTACTGATTGGTTTTTAGGAGACTTTGTCCCGCCTATTTTTTTTCCTAATGGTTTAGAAACAAAAAAAACCTACAGATCTTTACTCGCGATTGGCTCGTGGTCATGTCAGAAGTTTCGTGCGGTGAAGTCCCGCCCCAACGTAAAACCTGCGCTGCTTTTACTGACCCGGACACAGGGATGTCCTCTGACGTATTGGATGCTCACGGTATGTAGCTCTGGGTGAGGGATTATGTTATTAGTTGCTGGTCAGGTGAGGTGTACTCGAAGTAGCTGTTGAAGTCTGTCAGGTGTCAATTTAAAGCTCTACAGTCGTCGTTGGCTGACCTTGTAATCTGAACTAAACGCTCAGCTAAATGAACTAGCCAACGTTAGCATCATGCTCGTCGGGAATGTCTGTTGTCCGGCTGTTACTGATTCTGGCCTGTATTTAACCGGAGTTCCAAATACGGAGCCCAGTCTTTGCTTTAAACTTTACGTTAAGGTTTTAAAAAAAGCTCAATGGTTGATTTCTGTCTTTTGTTTTATGAATTTAAAGCCTGTCCTTTCACATAAAGCTGTTCACTACATGGAAACAGAAGAAAACGCTTTATTCTTTGCATTCTGTCGAATTTGACAGTTTTGCGGGCCAGCCAAGCCTAGGAGGTAGCAGTTCCACCAGTCACTGCAGGTTGCTCCACTGTCTGCATACCAAACAGTGTTGATACTAGATAAGTACAGTATGTGTCTACATGTCAAGCTGCGCTGCTGCTTAACTGTTAATGTGAGCTTGATTTCCACAGGTCAAAGCAGTACAAGGCTATGCATTTGTTTCAATGTTTGCCATAAAACAAGGGAAATAAAAGTAGTAGAGATTATCGTGTTTCTAACGTTCACAAGCAGATTTAGGCAGTTTTACATAGAGTGGCATATAAGAAAACGTGTGCCCTCCTATAAAAACTTAATTCTACCTATTTAAATCGATACATTTCATAAAATATCATTAAATAAACACTGATAGTACTTATTGTCACGTAATGAACACCTCAACTTCATAAGGATGGATAAATCTTGCAAAGAGCCACACATATCTAACCTGCTATTTGACTCAGGTGATGTGGCCATAGCAGTTGTATTTTAAAAATGTGCTTAATAAATAAAACTTGAAATATAATTACTGGGAATATTCAAGACACAAACCAGTAACATGTCATTCTGAAACTAAACCTTGATTGAATCTAAGAGGTAGATGCCAGTCAATCTAAAGTGGATAAGATAGATAATTTTACTTTGGTAAATGTTTGACCAGCTACAGCTTTAATTATTTTGTTTATGTTTTGATTTAGAAAGTTATCTACTAATGTCAATCCGAAATTTATGATGGCCTTGACTATGCCTGGCCACTCCTTTTAAAACCATAAATATATTGTTGCCAACCAATGCGTAGTGTTAGGCAGCAGCTCCTGTAAATGAATACAGCGCTGTGTTTAAACAGTTTTTAATTGTTTAATCTGTTGCAGGGTCCGTTGCCAAGTACCTGTTCAGGAGTAGATGTCAGCAGTAAGTGGGTGAGGACTGGCTGATCTGAGACAGAGACGAAACCTCGTTTTGGGTGAATGTGAGGGAGGTGGCCTGGAAGCATTTCAGTTCTTGAAATGTCACTAAAACGAGCAGACGGGATGTCTATTGCCCAGGCATTGGCTATGACCGTCGCAGAGATACCAGTCTTTCTTTACTCCACATTTGGGCAGGTAAAACCTTCAATAAAACCTTTTATGAATGGGTAAAGTTAGTGACATGTAAATGTTTTTCTAATTAAAGCTCATGTTTGATGTAGCCCTGCATTTTTTTTTTTGTTTTTTTGCTGTTTTCAGTCCATCTTTTCTCAGCTAAGGCTTTCTCCAAGCCTGAAGAAGGTCCTGTTTGCCACAGCTCTTGGAAGTGTCGCTCTAGCCCTCACTGCTCATCAGCTGAAAAGAAGAGGGAGAAAAAGGAAGCAGAAAACGCAGGCAAAGGAGGGGCAAAAGACAGTAGGAATACCTGAGATGCTCCTGAAGTCAGGAAGACCATCATCATTAAAAAGAGGTATGCAAAAACAAATCTTAGATTTCTTTAAATTGAATATTTTTGAAGTCTGTGGCATCTTTTAGTTTCACTATTCTCCCTTGTCACAGGTCCATTCACCAGTCGACAGATGATGAGTCCCGGATCTCGGAGCAATGACACCATGAGTGGAATTTCCTCCCTGGCTCCCAGCAAACACTCGAGTTCCTCACACAGCCTAGCATCTGTTAGTTTTATACTTTACTTTTTTTTCATAAATCAAAATGCCGCACTTTTTTACTTACACTTCTCTTCAATGGTAGCCTACATGTGTGTGTCTGTGCATATGTTTCTGACATAGACACGAGTCCCAAACTCCCCAAATCAGTCTGTGAATCCCTCCACCCAATGGGAGGCAGAGCCTGTGGTGGAAGAACCAGGGGCAGTAGAGGATGCCAATGCAGAGAACCTATATTTAATGGGTATGTTTTTATTAGTTTCAATGCCATTTTCAAGATGGTCCAGATCTTTAGAATGTTTTTATCAGGAAAAAAGACAAAACACTCTAGTACATAATTATCTGTTCAGGTTACATTTTAAAACTATTTTTAAATGAGTGTTTCAGAGTTTTGTAATGCTTTGTTTGGGTCAATAAGTCAAATTCAAATATACTTTATTGATCCCAAGGAGAAATTAAGTAAGACACTTTTGCAACTGTATCCTATGATACAATTGTTTTTATTGCAAAGCTTAAGAAAACTACATTTATTTAATTTCAAAGCTAATACACAACCACCTGGACAAAAAACTATGAACATCCTCTAAAATCATGTTGCCAGAGATGCAGTTATTAGGGATGGAAACATGACAACTAGGTGAATAGGCTATTTACCCTGTTTAGTGGCATGGTTTGTCTAATCAATAAAATCTGTTTTTGAGGCAACAATGATCTGCCGCCTCCATCTGTAAATACTAACACTGTGAGTTTTGACTAGGAAAGGAATCAGACAAATTTGTTTTTAATGGTTGCAATTTTTTAAAGAGATCATATTATTCTCATAAACCAGTTCATATGTTTTTGGGTCTCCACAACAATATAGTTACCATCTTTTCTGTTCAGAAGGCTTATTTTTTCTAATATTTGACGTTGCTGAAGCACATGGTCTCAGCTTTCTACTAAAACACTTTTTTTAGCTTCTATCCCTTAAAAATCTTGTCTTTTATTATGAATGATGCAGTACAAGCTTATTCTTAATTGGAACTGTGCCAAACTTGCCAACCACATTCAAATATCCTTGATGCTGAAATGACTGCACAAAGTATTTTTCTTCTCTCCTTGCAAGGAATGGAGCTGTTTGAAGAAGCACTACGAAAGTGGGAGCAAGCCCTGCATATCCGTCATCCCAGCAACTCAGCCTCCTGTAACAACAGCCTGGCTCTTCAGGGGGCCACCTGTGGAGACATTCCCACGGTAACCGTTTCACCCATCAAACATTTATTGCTTTGGTTGGTTCATAGGTAATATTGATCTGCTTCATTGCAGCTAAAATAACATTTTATTCAGTGAGGTTAAGTGCACATCAGTGATTAGAGCTGTCGTCTCACAACGAGAACATCACAGGCTGACTTTTGGCCAGGGATTATTCTGTAGGGAATTTGCATTTTCTCTTTGTGCATGCATGGGTTTTCTCCGGGTACTCCAGTTTCTTCCCACTGACTAAAAACATACATTGATAACTCTAAAATGTCTTAGTAATTTATTGAATCACGAATGAAGGGAACATTTTATCTTTTGGTACTAGGCTGAAACCCAGAATAAAGTATTTGCTGAAAAGTTGGAGACACTTTTGCACCGGGCGTACCATCTACAAGAGGATTTTGGCAGCAGTATCCCAACAGACAGTGTGCTGGCAGACTTTGGTAAGAGTCAGCTGAAACTGTTATAGTAGAAACTCTAAAAGTTTCATTTATCAAAAAGAAGAAAGTAGAATTTAAAGCTCAACTTTATAAAATAATGAGAAAATGTTTTGGTTTATCTGCAGTTGAGTTCTCCATCAGCACATTTAGTGTGTGTCTTTCTTTTTCCTAAATAGAGAGCGAAGGAACGCTTATCTTGCCTCAAGTGGAGAGTTTCCATCAACTGCAATATGATGATGCGACTTCTGTTACCTCTGATGACTCCTTTTTCTCAGCTGCAGAGGTGACTTTCTCTCCTCTGCTCTCTAAAGGCAGCATGAAAACAAACACCAAACATACCAAGTAGAAGTCATTTGTATCAGTGTGTGATACTGTGTCTGTAAAACCTGAAATTGCATTAATATTGGCTGCTTTTCCTGTGCAGCTGTTTGACAACATGACTCTAGGGGAGATTTATCCACCAATGAAGCCAGCAGCTCTGTATGAAGAAGCCTTGTCTTTGGTCCAAGACAACAAAGTGAGCTATAGGACTCTAAGGTATCTATAAAGTCATATGCAAGTTTAATTTCTTTTTTAGAACCAGTGTATTAAACATGTCAGAGGATTCAGATGTGGTGACTACCTAAAATAATTATCTGGCTCTGCATCACCCATCGGAGTAGAAGATGGACATTTCCAACTAAAAAACTGAATTAAAAGAAAATGAAATTGCTGATAAATAGTTCACCACTGCCTAGAGAAAACTGTGGCATGTTTTAGCAACCAGAGTCAGATATATTCATCAAATGTTATTGATGACTGAAATGAAAACTTCAGAGTTTAAACATTACGCTACATTTGAAAGTTATTCAGCTGCTTGTCCCAAAATGGAACACAATAATAGAACAAGTTTTTATCCTGATGTTTGCTGTTTCAAATTTAAACTCATTGCATTTTGTAGCTGTCTTGCTGCCTTAATGGTTTGAGGAAATAAATTAACTTTTGCTCCTTCAAATACACAGTGGAGAACAGTTACACACGTTTTGTTTTTTTACCAGGACTGAATTACTTGAATGTTATAACGACCAAGATTTCCTTGCAAAGCTCCACTGTGTGAGACAAGCATTCCAGGTATGTTTCAGCTTCCAAAACTAAAGCATGGATCATAAAACTAGGAGAAGTCTCTGTCAAACATTTTGAATTATATTTGAATTATTGCACAGTTGAAGTTACAAAGCAGCTGTTGTACATTGATCACTATTATAATATCTATGAGCTGTCTGTTCATTTGAAGCACATTTTGAGCACATAAGAAGCATATCTGAAACAGTCAATACACTGTATTAGACATGTAGTGGAAACTGGACAAATATTTCTTTAAAAATATTAAATAAATTGATATTTTCAGGTTTTGTTGTTAGATGAAACTCATCGCACTTTTTTTATGGAGACTGGGAAACAGATGATAGCAGGACTGATGGTAAAGGCCAACAAGGTAAAATAACCCAATCTTGACTCATCACATCCTGGAAAAACTGCTGTTGAGATGTTTTAAGATCTAAATAATCTTTTTGTTTGTATTTTTTGGGGGGTCTTTGTCTTTTAGAGTCCCAAAGCCTTCTTAGAGAGCTACGAGGACATGCTGCTTTACACTCAGAGAGAAGAAACATGGCCCATCACTAAGATGGAGCTGGAGGGTCGGGGGGTGAGTGGTCCCATAATCCAAACTATAATGTTATAATGTTTTTTTACCTGTCAACAGAACTGCATACAGGTGTCTTTGTTAGAACATTTTTGTACCTTTTTTCTTTTACAGCTGGTTAGTGATGTATAATTTGTGGTACATGACTAACCAGGTGTAAATAAATCCAGAGTAGTCACACTTGTATTCCAGTATATGAACATTAGCCTTATTGATTTGAAATATAAAGTTCAGTCAGCTGTCAGTGATTGTGGTGTTTATTTTTTACTATAAAGCCATCTTAGTGGCTTCTAAAACTGCATGCATTCTGTAGTGGAGTTGTTTTATAGCAAATGAACTATTTTCTGAGTGGTTTTGTGGTTTCTGCAGGTGGTGTGTATGAACTTTTTTGACATTGTGTTGGACTTCATTTTGATGGATGCATTCGAAGACCTGGAGAGTCCTCCTTCCTCTGTGGTAGCTGTGCTGAGGAACCGCTGGCTGTCTGACAGCTTTAAAGAGACCGTTAGTTTATACACACGTTTACACACACACAAGCCATCACGTTCAAGTTTCTCTAAAAACATTTTTTTTTCTTTGTAGGCTCTGGCGACTGCTTGCTGGTCTGTGTTAAAAGCGAAAAGGCGACTTCTTCTGGTAAATTTCAGCCCGTTTGAAACCTTTTTATTGTTTCATTTTGTTTATTGTTTTTGTCCAATAGTCAATGTCTCCCCTCTGTAGGTTCCTGAAGGGTTTATCTCCCACTTCTATGCCATATCAGAACATGTGAGCCCGGTTTTAGCTTTTGGGTTTTTGGGACCCAGGCAGCATCTGTTGGAAGTTTGCACAATTTTTAAGGTGAGACTTGGATTTTAACAAAACAACCTATTAAAACTTATTTTAAACTTTTGCAATGATAATAAATCATAAAGCTTTAGTCTACATGCTGTTAGGTATAAATATTTGGAGTTAGGAAATTGATGCTAAATTTATTTTTTACAATATCAGCTTTTGAATGAAGCTCACAAGATCCTACAAGAAGTTTTCACATAAAGAAAATAGTATTTTGTCTCTAGAGCAGGTTGTTTTTTGTAGTCATGAACACTTGAGACTGATGTGTTTGGCAGGGGTTGTTTAGCAAGTTGGAATTTGCAATTTTACCACTAGATGTCATGAAATGTCCACGCACTGGATGATTAAATGAGTTTTATTCAGATTTCAGAAGTTCCGTATTATGCAAATTTCTCCAAAGCTGTGAGGTCTGTATAATAGAATACATAAAAAAGAACGATCAGCATCAAACAATGAATGTCAAATCAGATGAAAAATACTTTCAGGTTCGTCATGCTTCTCATTCAAAGTAGAAACACTTTTCTAGGCAAATACTCTGACAAGTAAACTGATCTAATTTGATTGATCAGTGCCTGTCAGTAATTTGTGTCCTTTCACCTGCAGCAACAAATCGTACAGTACCTAAAGGATATGTTCGATCACGACAAGGTCCGTTTCACCACTGTTCGGTGCTTGGCTGAGGACGTCTTGAAGCTTTCCCACCGCCGAAGTGAAATCTTGCTGGGGTATCTGGGAATCGATAATCTTGTGGAACTCAATGGTGCCCTGCCAAGACATACAGAGGCCTCCTGAGGAACCCACAAGGGTCACGAAGGGCTTTGTTTCACTGATAAGCAGGAACGAGGAGAAATTGCCACTCAAAACTTGATCTCTACTGACGTAAAGTCTTAATCAAACTCTCCTTTCTGTTACATTGAGAAACAGTATTATTCATTCATCTGTTCTCCCTAAGACCTTAGCTACTGGCATCAGATCTATTTCACCACGTCACCTTGTTCTGTGATAGAAACCGGTTAGATCAAGTAATTCCACTTTTTTCTTGTGTCGCTGCTTTGTTGCATATCCAGAATGTCGGCCGTATTCATGTAATCACAGACGTGTGAGGACTTGCCTCTGTTTTGTTGAGTGACATGTTAGAGAGCTTGTTAAAAACACAGCTGACAAATACTCCCAACTGACCAGGACTGCATCTCCTTCGTATACATTTAAGAACGTGAGTTCATCACTTGTGGAATTGGGTTGAACATCAGAACATTCACTATTATGTGGAAAGAAGTGTGTCATCAAATTGGCTAATATTGTTACAAAGAGTGTGTAAAAAGACAAAAGGATGCCGTGGCCAACATTTACTCAGTTTTAGCTTTTGAAATGACAGCAATCTTTTAGTTTTCACTTGACAAAAAATGGTAAACATGTTGAAAGATTACCTGCTGTACAACATAACGCATTAATCCTAATTTGGAATGTTTTACAGGCAGGGAATAACTTGGAAGATGCAAGGTTTTAGTGCACTTGAGTGTTCTCAGGAAAGAAACTGTGACTTGAAATGATCTCTACAGAATGTGGGATTAAAAATTATTTGTAGTAACTTGGTTAATCATCTTATGTAGATTTCAAATATCTTAGTTTAATTTGTTCAACCTAGTACGAAACAATCCAAACCTGAATTATGTCAAGATGTAAGTTTGTGTTTCAGTTGTACATTTTGGTTATTGGCACCTCCTGGACATGGTTTTGAAATCTTGACGCCAACCTACTAACTTGTGATGTGCAATACAGGTTTTCACAGAACAACTGTTAAACAATATTAGCTTGTCCCCGGGGTGGAAAATTGAAAATGTGTTCCAAAGAATCTCCTACACAGCTGAGGTCACACTAAACCAACACTGACCATTTCCACAGATTTTAATTAAATTTTTTTTTGTTTTTGTGAAATTGCTCACATGGTTAGAATACAGGGCCCAGGTTTGGGGGCTTGTGTGAGGTCACTTTCTAATATGTTTTTTTAATTTTTAGATTTTTTAACTGATGGCAGCATTTATGACTTAAAGCAATATTTCAGTTTTTTAAGCCGGGGTTCTTTATGAAGGAGGCGAACAATTATTATCTTACATGTTGCAGATAGCTTAACCTTAATTAGAAATAGTCTTGATGTCTTGGTGTCTAAAAATAATTTAGATATGTTTAGATAGGATCGAATTGCTAACTGCTTGTCTGAATGGAGCCAACATCAAAGTAGATTGATGCTGTCTTAAAACAACTCCAATTTCAAAAATTTCATAGTGGTTCATGCAAAACAATTTGCGTAATTCCACTAATATTGCATTACATTGTCAAGCATCAATTTCGTTAACAATAATCTGCATTGCCATTTTAAGTGTCAGTAGAGTAGCTGCTACTAGTAGCTGTTTGTCTTAATAGATTTATTAGCTATTAACAGGTTTTATTTATATAAGTTATTGTGAATTCTTTTATATGCAAGCAAATATATAAATAAGTATTTATTTGTGTAAAATAAGCCAAAGTAATTTAAGTTTCAAGATAACCAATGTGCATTTTCACATTATATAATCACATCTCAGCCTCTGAATTGTAACTGAATTTCCTGATGATCCCCACCCACACTATTACAGGGGACATCATGGCTTTTTGAAATCACAAATGGCAGCAGCTAATTGTAACATGTACAAACTGATGAACAGCAGAAATGTAATAATATTGTGTCAAAATGACTGTTTATTACAAAACGAACTGCAGTATACAGGTTTATAAAATAACATTTTCATATGAATTTTTGAGATTGGACATGTTTTAAGATGCTTATCAGTCTACTTTGGTCTTGACCCTGTGTGGACAAGGACATTGTGGTCAGAAAGATTATATATATATAATTTTTGCACAAAACCACACTGAAAGATCTGAACTATCCCTTTAAGTTTTCCCAAGACAAATTAACAAAAACTGTGCCATCTTGATGAAATATATTTAGATTTTATGAAGCTCAGCAGTGAAGAACGAAACATTGAACAGTTAGACTGAAACTTCCCTAAGTGCACTGATATGTTTTTTTTGTTTGTTTGTTTGTTTTAGCACAAAAACCTTGGTGACCTTTTGTTTCTAATTTTAAAAACAAACAAAAAATCTGTATTATTTTAAAGACAGGTGGTGTGTCAATTAGTAATTTATGTCAAAAGATACAAAATCAACTTTACAATTTTAACATAATATATATTTTATGTCAGAAATCCATCTAAATGCCTGTGTAGACAGAAATCTTTCTGCCTGATCTTTCTGTTTTTCTTCTATCTTTTTCTAATTTTTGAATTTATACATGTGTGATTTGTGGGACTGAAAATCCAATTTCTTAGCTCAGAAAGGATTTCCTCAGCTCTCTGGACTCTTTTTGTTGAACAAATGGTCAGTATTGTTGGACTTATTGAACATTAACATGAATCTAAGCTGTGAGTGGAGCATTTACAGAAAACAATCATTTACTTCTTTCTTTTAAAGACTTTCCAGCTCTTTGTTTTTACATTTTAATTTTATTTTTACAAAAAAGTTGGAATGTATATTTTTATTAATCACTTGGAGAATTCTAATGCATAAAATGTTAAATTATTTATTACGTCACATAAATTATGTATATTGATAGCAGAGTATAAATGCTGGGCAGTAAAAAAGCTATTTCCCAGAAGAAAATAATAATATACAAATAGTTACTGTAATATATTGTTAAATAGTCTATCTTTAAATTGTTTTAGTTTTGATTTTTATTTTATGTGATTTGGTTTCAGTCGAGCTGCTCTGAAAACACAGTATGTCCTCATGTTTTATTGGTTTATGGGGTAAGTTTTGTTATGATCAAAGAAATATTTTTTGTGATCTGGGATTAAATGAAATGCCTTTGCTTGTAAAATGGCAGAATCTCAAAAATGCCTGTTTGTTCCGTATATAAACAAGCTAAAGCCTGTTCGAAATACAAATAAAAAAAAAGATTTAGGTAAACATTGAACTGTTGTAATTATCCGAAACGTAGATTTTAAGAATGGGCTTTCATTTGAGCACACAGCATAAATGTGTTTCAAATGATCAAAAGGGGAATTTATTTTCTGACTATGTTCCATTACAAGTGTCCTATTCATGCATTTTGTCTTTTTTATTGTGATAACAGCACTGTGTCAAAACAAATTTACATTATTCTTGTTAAATTTTATTTTTTGTTATTAAATTAATATGCTTGTAATGCCTTTGTCCAGCTGACAATTTCTTCTTGTATTCCATTTTCCACCGGAAGCCAAAGGATTGCATGAAAATGACAAAAAAATTGGATAATCTCTGTAATGTGCAAACTTCAAAAAGAAGTTCTTGACCTGAAAAGCAGCAACTGCTTGAAGTGTAAAATCTGATGCTACGGATCAAGTAATTACTAGTATTTTTTAAACAGACAGAAACTAAAATTTTCAAAGTTTGAGACCTGTTGGGTGTCAGGCACCTTTAGAAACAATTTCATGTCAACAGCTTGAATTTTGACAGAAATAAAATTAAACCTAATTTACATTAATATGAATACACTTATTAGATGGGGGTGTTCAAAAACAAATTTGATAAACCTTGTTTTAAACCTCACTGGTCAACTGGTTTAAGTTTTATTTGTTACTTGAGTCCTTGAAAAGAAATTAAGTTTTGACACTGTTTTCTTAGAAAATGTGAAGATAAGATTCCAGAAGAAGTCCGTGACAAAAGAGAGAAAACTCTGATACAGACGTATCATTTTATGTGACCAGTTTCTCCATTGCATCTTAACATTTTACTCAAACTCAGAGGTGGAATCACCTGCTATACATACATTTAGATTTTTTTTCAGTTGATAATATTTATAGAGAAAAGCACTGTGACTACTTAACTTGTTGAAGTTTGTCCTCTCTTATGGTGGTGCCCCTGTTTAAACATAATTATCTTGCTACATTTAGATGACTGCATAACATAAATGTTGCATATTTGTGCTCCCCATGCTAACATTTAAATTGTTTTAAACAAAAGGTTGCAACTGGAATGAATACATGTATTTGTTTTCAGAGGTATGTCAGATAAGACAAGTGTGTCAAAGTTTTTGCAGTTATCTTGCATGTTGTACTGTTCACAACTGTTTCTCTGTGATTATTCAACCTTCACATTACTTTTTTGTATCAACTGCATTATATTTGTTCTAAAGTCTTGATCTGTGCCAGTCTCTGACCTGCACAAAACATAGTTTCACTGGAAGATAACAGATATTTTTCCTTCTTAAAATGGACTGTGTGGAGTGCAAGAGTGTTATTTGTCTACAGATGAGTTACACCCAGTAACTAATTAATAAGGTACAGCTAATCCTTAAGTATTCTGTAAATTAAAGAAGTTGTTGATGTCTTTGACTATTTTAAAAAGCTTTGATTAGTAATGATGCTGCAACATACAAATGGTAGGTCTTTTGTATCTGTTTATTGGAGGAAAAGAACAACTTTTCATTGAGTTGCATCCTACAAAATCTGCAGTCTACAATGCAGTTAGATAAATCGTGCAAACTAATGAAACTGTCAAAAGTCTGCTAAAGAGTCACCGCTTTCCTTTGACTTATTATTGTGGTTTAATTTAGTATTTTGTATACTTGTTTATTGCCATGTAAAGTTTACAGTTTCTATTTTATTGAACATTTTTCAAGTAGATAGATAGATAGATAGATAGATAGATAGATAGATAGATAGATAGATAGATGTATTATTAACGTTTTAAATCAGGATTTTTGATTACCAATTAAGTATTTAATCATAAAAATAATTGACCTGAAATGATAATGACAGTAATTTTTTAAAATACAAATTTATTTATTTTACTTTTTGAATTAGTGCATCAAGTTGTCTAAATGCGTATTGGTAGTATTTTTTTCCACTTTTCTTCATTCAATAATTCTTCTCTATGGATAAAATACCGCTTGTGCAGAGAGCAGCTGTGATTGGTCCGCTCCTCCGCTGCCGGAGTCTGTTTGAAAGCACCACTCAGCTCCTCATTGGTGGGTTCTGTGTCTCAGGCGTTCCACCGAGGCTTCCCCGGTTGTGTCCGGGTAAGATGGCGTTGGAAGACCAGTGCTCGGCACCACTTCGATGGAAGGCTATATCAGTGACACACGTCGAGTTCCCCGAAGGTACGTAACCTTAAATGTGTTGCCTACTAAAACATGTTTTATTAACACCGCGTATATTTTCGAGTAACGTGTATATTTTGCTGCTACTGAATGGACACACAGCCGTCAGTGCCTGCCAAATAGTGAGCTACCGGTTTACATTACAACGGGGGCTGCAAAATTGTGACACGGCGCCGCATGCGCAGTTTGTAGTAATGCTCACAATGATGGCTAGCTAGCATCCTAGCTGTCTTAACGTGGGCTTCACTATTGTCTACCAAGAACTAACGAATGCGCCATGTCCTGTGGGGGTTATTTGATAAACGAAACATCGTTAATCTCCCACCATATGTTTACAACAACTGGGCTAAGAAAAATTAGCTGTTTTATTCACGTGTAGCTTTGTTGCCAGCTAACGAACGTATTGGCCTTTTAGATAGCAAACCAAAACTAGACACCTAAAGCGAGATTAAATATTTTGGTGTGCCGGTTTGACGACCTCTTTCTTGTCATACCAGCTTTTTGTCTATCCTTTTAATATCTAATTATATACACCTATACAAGTCCACCACGTTTGACACCACACAAATTGTGTGTATAAACATGCCACTATGTTTTAGGTGACCTGACGGGACGATTCTTGGCTTACATCAGTCTTCTACCCGTAGCTATTATTGTGGGTTTTGTTACACTCATAGTCTTCAAACGAGAACTGCACACGGTGAGTGGTGTTCACATAAGATTTTTGTGGTTTAGCTGCTTGTTGGTCTGTGCGATATATGTCAAACACAACTCATGAGGCAGAACAGAAGTGTGAGGGCTTATCTGTCTGTTTTTTAAACCAGATTTCCTTCTTTGGAGGCCTCCTCCTAAATGAAGGCGTGAACTGGCTGCTGAAGCAAATATTCAGGGAGCCACGCCCTTGTGCAGGTGAGCAAAAGAGCAAGCAGTGTTCTTTGAACAGGGCTAGGAAACTTTCCAAAAACATAAGAAAAGATGTGTTGCTGTCTGGTCTGTCTGTCTGGTCTTAATGACTTTTGTTCTGAAGAAAGACGAGTCAGAGACTGTTTCATTGCAAGTTCGCATTTTCACTAAATATTTGAGTAAATATGTTTTTAGTAAGTAGTACACAATACAAGTAGTTTGACACAAACCATTAACTTGCACAAAAAAGTTGACGGCATAATGAATGAATTGCAACAGAAAACAATGTAAATGTTATACAAATGTTCTTCAGTTTTTTTCTCCACTTAAACTGGCACTTACTCACATGTGAGTTGTATAAGAAGCTTTTAAGTGGTAATCATCTGGACCAAAATGCAAATAACTGCATATTGTGGTTTGTTGTCTTTCTAAAGGGATTCACGCAACTGTCTATGCAGAATACGGGATGCCCTCAAACCATTCCCAGCTTATATGGTTCTTTGTTGTTTACTTTTTTCTTTTCCTTTATTTAAGGTGAGTTCAAAAGTTCTTGCATTCTTTTCATTTTTAGGGGAACCAAATTGCTTTGAAACATGTTGAAACCTAACATCCTGCTTCAGTTTATTGTCAACAAATTTGGGTGTGAATTTGTTTAGCTTTTACATGGTATAATGCATGCCTACATTGTATATTCAAGTCAAAAATTTGTTTTATTTAATTTGATTTGTGTCTGAGCTTTGCTGCATGAACTACAAGGGTATTGTTAATTTATTCACAGTTAGATGAGGTAAAAGTTTGCTTTACTTTCAGGATGCATCAAACAAACAATGCTCGATGTGTTGACCTTCTGTGGAGACATGTACTGTCCATCTTCCTGTTGGGTATAGCCTTGTCAGTCTCATACAGCAGGTATGTTAATTTAATCTCCTTAAATCTACAAGATATTCTGAAAATGTGTAAATGCTATGTCAAGAGCCATATAATGAATTTTAAAATAAATGTAATTCTTTTTGAGAAGCTTGTGCTATAATATTAGCTCTGTAAGCAGAGTTTACATGATGGTTTAAAATCTAAGATCAGCCTGAAAAATTGATCAGTCCAATTAAAACTAAAAACAGGATATTTTCTGAGGGTGTTTGATCCAGTATGTTTTGTCCCTAAATATTGATTCTCCCATTTAAATAGAAGCTGTAGCCCTTTCATCCAAACAAACATCCTACTTTTTATGTTTTTAAAAAAATTACTAAACCCTAAACTGCTTTGGTTGTTGTTAATCTATAAATCTGAAGAGTACTCTCTTCCAATGATCAGGTCCTGAATGTCCCTTGGAGAACCACATCAGGTGATCTGCTAGGTTATTAAACTAAGGATTAATTCTTGAGTGGTGTTAAAAATGCAAATATACAAATTCCTGGCTTTCACTTCTGCTCTGGTTGACATAGGTCAGTGTGACATGAATTTCATTATCTCCCCATGGACGGAGTCAGCAGATGTTCATGTGCAGCCCAAAATTAGCAACAGTATGGCCTTCACAGTAGTTACCCTCATACGTGCCAGAAAACCAAATTGCTAACTTGTTTCTTGCATCATTTTAGGCTGTTAAGTTCAGAAATATTTTGGACAAACAATTTTAAACATTTAAGTTGTTTTTTAAAGCAAATCCTATAGAAAGATTTGTGTTGTAATTTTCTCTTGTTAAATGCAGAATTAACCTAAGTGTTTAAGCAAACATCAATTCTGAATGAAACTTTTATTCCGCCAACATTTGTGGGTTTTTTAAAGTTAGAAAGTTTGAACATTTGTCAAGTATATTTGGTGATAGATAGATAGATAGATAGATAGATAGATAGATAGATGTATTATTAACTTATTTAATCAGGATTTTTCATTACCAATTAGGTATTTGATCATAAAAATAATTGACCTAAAATGATAATGACAGTATTTTTTTCAAATACAATTTTAATTATTTTACTTTTTGAATTAGTGCATCAAGTTGTCTAAATACGTATTGGTAGAGGTGGTGTTACTTTTGCCAGATGTGGGGGCTCATTTACAAATACTTGCGTGGATTTCTTACTGAAACCTGGCGTATTCTTAAGTCAGAAAAACTTTAAAATATGCTCCAATTAGTTCAGATATATAAAACGGTGTATGTCGGAATCCAAGCACATTTTCTTTTTTACATCACAATTAATGTGGAACTGAGCGTACGTGAGACACCTCCCCTGTCAGACCTCCATTTAATCATGTTAAAAAGATGCAAATATGTCCTGCATGTGTGATGGATATATTTGCGTGGTCAGAGATGATTTCTAGATGCAGGAAATTATTAACTAAATGTAATGTTCAGAGTTGCCACATGCAAAGGAAGAGTGATTGTGTGTGTCTGTGCATGTGTGTTGGAGCTGCTGTTACCGGGGTGCAGCTACTGGACCATTTCTGAGGCTGAACGATTTTCCAACTTTACCCATGTGTTAACAGAATTACTGTAAACACAAAGGAACCGTGTTTGGTAGATCGTAGATCTTTACTTAATAAATAGAGCCTTGATGGTGAGTTTTCTCAGAGATCTTGGGAATTTATATTTTGGAATCATATGGATGAGGCCATCCTATTCAGCTGGCATGGCTCAGATCAGCATGGACTGGCACAGTCCGAATCGGTTTGCTAGTTCCCTCTGGAATGCCTCTCTATGCAACCCCAGTGTCAGCAAATGCACTTGCACGGGCAGCGCATGGCTGCTTGCTATGTTGCACTCCCAGACTGGCCGCAGCTCCAAGAACAGTTACAAAAGGATTATTCTTGGAAGCCGAAACCAGCTGATGAGCCAGTCGTCATTGTGGATCAGAAAATCCTTTGCGTTTCTAAATACATGCTCTTGTTAAATGTATTTTTGGTACTACTTTGTCTATGCCTTTCTATTCCCTCACCTAACTGTAAAAATATGGATGTATTAAATGGTAAATGGCTTGTACTTATATAGCGCTTTATCAAGTCCCTACGGACTCCAAAGCGCTTTACACTATAGACATCCACCCATTGACACACACATTCATACACTGATGGTGGTAAGCTACATTGTAGCTACAGCTGCCCTGGGGCTTGCTGACAGAGGCGAGGCTGCCACGCACCGGCGCCACCGGGCCCTCTGACCACCACCAGCAGGCAAGGTGGGTGAAGTGTTTTGCCCAAGGACACAACAGCTGAGAAGGATGGGATGGGGGATCGAACCGGCAACCCACCGGTCACAGGACGACTCCCCTAACCACCCTTCTACAGCCACCCCATCAATTAATTATTTGTGTCTGCTGTGTACAGTAATAGTTTTTACATCATTAACAGTTTCCCAGTATCACCTCTGTCGCCAGTGGAACCAGCCCCAAAGTTAGTGTGGCGCTGCGCACATTTCCATGCTCATTTCACACTTGTGTGTGTTACGCGTGAAAAAAGGGCATACGCACCATTGACACATGCGGTCCCTGACATCCTCTAACTGTTGTAGTGTTACTTTTAACCCCTTCTTTTTTCTTTATTTTTTATAAATAAAAGCCAATTTATCATGTAATACATTTAAAATTTTACTTTAAGGGTCTACCTGTTGTATCATTCCTGGAGCCAAGTTTTCTATGGTGGAGTAACGGGCACTACATTTGCTGTAATCTGGTTCTTTTTCACACAAGAGGTGCTTACACCATTATTCCCTAAAATTGCAGCGTGGTGAGTAGCTCTTTGTATTTACCTCCTCCTCTTCATGTCACAAAATAAATGAACACAGGAACATGAAAAACTCAATAAAATGATTTGTTATGTTTTGTATGATAATACTTTCCCGTGCTTTTGATTTATGACCTTTTGACAGGCCAATATCAGAGTACTTCCTGGTGCGAGACACAAGCTTGATTCCAAACATCTTATGGTTTGAGTATACAGTGACCAGATCAGAGGCAAGGTAAGAGACTGTCAGAATGAAGCGTTACTACAGCACATTTACTTAGCTTAGTGGGGAACCTTTAACATAGAATTTGAATTTTTTACATAACAAGTTTGCACTTAATTGATAACTGATAACAAATAAAACATTCACAATGCAAAACTGTAATCTGTGTGCAACACTGTCTTTTAAAGTGTTACATAAACTTAGTTCATGTAACTCTAATGCAAAAGATTGTTTTAGATAAGTAGGGTTCTTAAAACTGTCAAAGATTTTTGGTGCTTAAACTTCAACTGTTGTGCTTTATTTGCAATATATCTTATTTCTTCCCCCCCTTCCCCTCCCCCTCCCTCCCTCCCTCCTTCAGGAACAGACAACGAAAGCTTGGAACAAAACTTCAGTGATTCTCACAGCTCTTTTGTGAAACAAAGTTTAGGACCACACTTTAGTACACACACACACACACACAAACATTCCCATCCACAAGCAGAAACAAATGCTTATGTAATAACAAGAAAAAAAAAAACAAAACACTGGAGAACCATTTTTTCGATCGACTCGGTTACAAGGAATATGTTGTGCGGAAACGGTTTACAGGTGGTTAAAGAGTGCCTGGCCCTGGAGCCCCACAGCCTGCGCAAGTCCATTCACACGCCTTTCCTCCTTGTACAGCTTGCCCAAAATGCTCTTCAGTGCATGAAAGACTGTACATGAGGCATACTATTTAATGATAGATTAATATATATTTTAACTATAAACGCACGCTGACAGTAATGGTTTACTGTAAAGGATTCAAAGACCCTAAACAAAGGCTTCTGTCGAGTTTCATACAAATTGGTGGGTGTCATTACAGCATGTATTCACTGGTTCTTTTTTTTAATGGATGGTGGTTGGTTATAGGTTTGTTGGCAGTATGTGTAAGAAATAATTTTTCTTTGTATAATAAAAATGAACAATTTCTACAATTGGTGATGATGTAATATACAGAAAAATTTGCACTTTGTGAAATTTACAAAGATAAAATAGACTAACACTAGTTAAATGTTAAGATTCGCCACCTTTTTCTCATCAGTCTTTGCTTTGTGTCTTTGACTGTCAGTCCTATTATATTAGACCCTAAAGCTGATCTGTAAGCAGTATAAATTTAATGTACCTTCTGTACTAATAATTATCAAGTTTCTGTTCATATTTGTTTTGAGGTCCAGGAGCAAGTTGGAGTTCTATTTGTTGTTGAGCTGGCTTTGGACTGAGGTGTTTTCTTATTGCCTCACAGAGTAGCAACCTGGGAACTGTATTCTGGGGTTGGGTTTTCTTTTTTTTTTTATCCATTTTTTATCTGATTTTCTGCTGTTGCAGAAAAGTTTTTTTTTCCTTTTTTTGCCTGCATTTCCAAAACAACATTCCATATCATTTAGTGAGAAAACGTTATTGATCAATGAGGGGAAATGTTTTCTTTTAAAATAATTTTTTGAAGAAAGGTTTAAAACAAGCCTCAGGTCAGTTGTAGCATGTGATTATGCTTATTCCTCACAGCCTACGGCAGCTGATGTTGAAAGCTGTCAAATGAGGATCTGAAGCTGATTAAAACAGTCATATCATTAGCTCCACAAAGGGAAGTAGTTCTCCTAGAAATCGATTTTTTTCATGTGTAACCTATATCAGGCTGAATAAAAATGTGTTTATGTACAAGAGATGGTCTTAGTGTGTTTCTTTGAATTACATCTTATCTGTTTGTAGTATTGAACAAATGTGATGCTTTATAAGCCGCCTCTGTACCCATCTATTGCTTTCTATAGAAGTATCGTTTGTTATTTAACCCTTATGTCCAGTGTTTTTTTTTTCCTGCTAACATATTGATGTTTAATTTATTGAAGGCGAATGCAACCACCTCGAACCAGATCCCTAAATTGATCACAACTTTGGAATGGATCAATTTCAAGTGATCCTTTTAGCCATTTTGTTAATTACAGTTAATTTTAAAAAATCTGCATCTACAAAGAAATGTCAAAAAATTTGACACATGTCCTGAAAATGAAATTAAACTGGACAAGTAGAAGACAAAAACAGGTTCTGCTAAAGTAGGGTCGGTATTTTGTTCTCAATGGTCTGTATTACATGGTAGTCAGTGGTATAAAAAAACATAATTCTATTAGATCTGGTCTTGTCATGTTCATTTCTACCTCTGCACTCACTGGCAGACTTAAAGGAAATGCCTCCGTCTTGTGCTGCTAACTTGCACAAAGGGAACCG
>JAVKLF010000033.1:8030740-8041004 GCA_034783495.1 Millerichthys robustus
CAATGTAATTCTCATCTATAAAAGCATGTTGAACCCAGAATATCTTCGGAAAATGCTGGTTGTATGATGATGAAATGAAATGTGCAAATAAAAGCTTTTCCCCTACTGGCGAGATTTAAAACAACAAGACCTATGGATCCAGTCTCATTATTTCTTTATCTAAATGTAAGAGAGCCAAGTTCCTTTTCTTTCCTTTCTCCCACAGGAGCAGCTCTGTTGTATTTTTGGAACTGACATTTGTGCACTTGGAATAAGGGGGCCATAGGTCAATGCCTACTTTCTCACAAACGGTCATGGTGTCACATGACGTTTTTGTTATGCATGAAAGAGCTAATTACAACTAAATGTGTTAGAAAAAAAATAGAATTCATACAGTAACAAGAGAAGGGAATCAAGTGTCAATACCTAAAGAAATAAAATGAGGTGTTTTTCTTTTCTTTTTTTGTTTTGTTTCCATGAAGGGGGCAGGACAAATGACTTATTAGAACCAACGATTAAGAATGTCGATCCCTTTCAGGCTTCAACTTTCTGGTTCCTATATGATTATGACTCAGAACCATTTGTAATCTGTGTGGACCACTCCTGATCCTACCCATAATGAGTTTTTGACACCGGCATGATATCGTAATTGATGTGAGGAGATATTCAGACAGAGCAGGACTTTACATGTGAGATTTATCTTACTACCAACCTTACAAAACCACGAGGAGCTCTGATGGTGTTTTTTTTCATTTTTCTTTTCCCCAGTGCGATTATGTCTGGCAAAGGTTTCCTGTACCCTCCATGTTTTTTCCAAATATGATGAAACATGAGACTTGCTCCATAAAAGCTCAGAGAAGCGTCCCTAGAAGACAAATCAGGTCATGTACAACGATGGTAGGCTGCACAAACCATGACTGACAGAGGCCCCTGGGTACAATATGGGGAAAATGTGTGCATCTTGAAAACAAAGGAAAAAGGAAGGGACAATTTTAGGGCAATCAGATGTAGAGGTCTAGAGGACCCATGTGAAATCCACAAATAATCCAAACAGGAAGCCGGGGCACAGCTGCTAAAACGGCACAGAGATGACACGGACAAATAGAGACATTATTTCCCCAAACTTTGAGTCACATTCAGGCACCTGCAGGGAGACAAAGATAAACTTGAGTTTGTTGTTCGCTCATATCCTTTACAGAGTTCACCATTAGCACCTGTTGACACATGGTCTACTTTTTAAAAGTAAAAGATGAGTTTTATGTTTCATTCCTCAAAGTTTTATGTAAATTAATTTAAGCCAGGAAATATTTCCAAATCCAAATGATTAAACTGTTCCCATGTTTGCCTCAAACACAGACATTTATTTTGCCTTTCCAGTCTTCTTTCCAATTTTAATTGTTCTCAAAATTCTATTAAATAATATACTAATGTAAGATGTCTTATTTACTAAATGGCTGAGCAGATTACGTTTACATAAAATCCTTAAATGGAAGAGGTGCTTCTTTGATGAAAATACTTTTGTTTTATTACATATACAGTATTTTTGTAATGTCTTCATTGCTACAAGCACAGGCCATTAGCAAATTTGATTCTTCTAAATGCAAAATAGGAAAAATTCTAGTTTTTTGAAGGCTTTATTCTGTTTGCAATACACTGGTAAAAGCATTCCAGCACGCTCCCACCTCATTAGCCCTCACAAGTAAATCTAACTTCCAGTCAGCCATTAAAATTTAATGTTAATTTGGTAATTTATTTTGCTACTTTCATTTTTTTCAGCCCTGCATTGCTAACATGGAGCACACATTGTAACACTGTATGACTTTAAGAGGAATATATCTAAGATACTGATTATGTTTTCCTTTTTGAGTTATCTTGATGTACTTGCTGTTGGAGGAGAAGACTCGAGGAAAGGTTTGAAGGCTGTTTAATCTCAAAGGCAACTCATTGTAAATAGGAAAAAACAGATCTTTTACTAGAAAATATATCTGTGCATGCCTGTGCAAATTCTCAGTTATCTGGGTCTTCGATTCAAGCTTGTTTGCTGTATATCTGACACATTATGTTGGCAGGTTAAACTGCCTGTTCCACTCATTCAGCTTTCCACCTCTGATAAAAGCCTGTTTCTGATAAGCATTATATATGAATAAAAGTTTCCACTTTTTTTTCCAATGATGGCAGACATACTCTATCATCGAGCCCTTCCATGATCAGATAGGAGGGTTTTAGGTTCTGTTAGTTTATTTTAATTTTAACTTAAATTATTACTGTCTATTTTAAAGCCATGCTCTTTATTTCAACCTTGTTTATATGTGATTAAAAATGCTCTCCTGGCTCATAGATTTTTATGTTTTTGAGGGGTCTCAATTGTTCTTGAAGCAAGTTACTTGCCCTTTGAAGCACAACAAATTGTGGGTGTAAGTGGTTTCTCAGTGTTCCACCTTCGTAAGCTGTTCCTTCCCAGATTCAGTTCTTGAAATCCCCCATGTTGAGATCTTCACACAGAATAGGTAATGCAGCTACCACCATCTCAGGAAAAAGGAGTCATTTCGTTGCTCAGTTTTAGGCTAACTTTTTGTCTTTTGATGTTTTCTGTACTCTGATTTAATGCATTTGTCTTTTTATTGTCTGTGTACTTCAGCTGACTGAGCAGAAAACAAAATGATTCTTTGTTAAATTATGTCATAGTTTTGAGAAAAGAAATGTTAAAGGGCATTCTTACACACATCTGAGACAGCTTTTCAAAACTGGTGTTGGTGTTTTGTGTCTGAAGACTGCTCTAAATCATTGTGGAAAATGCTTTAACATATCCATTTTTTTGTTCTCTATCTCCATATATAAAAGCTCTATCCCTCTTTTGTGAAAATGAAAAAAACTCCTTTTCTCATCAGCATAACAGCTTTGTGACAGCTGGATTTAAAATAAAATATTCTGTTTGTAAGAATGGGCAAAGCTTCATAGAAAGTGACAATCACATGAATGAGTTAAAGCATCTTTAGTCCAAAGTTATTTTCCTTTTTAACTTTTGAAGCAAACAGGAAAAACACGATGTGAGTGAATAACAATAAAAAAACCAACCAAGAAGGCAAATAACAGTCATATTTACTGTAAGCTTTACAATCAGTGTAATAAAATGCACATTTGAAATAGTTGAAAATGTCTTTTTGATATTTTCTTTGTATAATTTATTGTAACTTCAAACAAAAATAATTTCTACAAAAAATAGTCAAATAATGTCTTATAGTATTGATACGTGATTCACATCTTTTCTCTCTTCTTTAGACTTCTGATTAGTTGTTAAACTCTGCTTCCTGAATAATTGTGTGAGGATTAAATCTCGTTAAGTATGGCAACAATCACTCATTCCTATAACAACCATAACAGTGACTATTATTAGTTTTTTTTAAATATAATTCATAACCCTCTGGATATTATATAATATGTATAATCTCAGCGACTACTAGTGGGCACGTTTAGATAAAATGACTGAAGATATAATAATTATAAGAAATTAAAACGCAGCAGAAATAGAATAAATGTGAAATCAAGTCTCATCTTTTGAGAAGAAATGAAACCTGGTTATTATACTATGTAGTAGGCCGAGGCAGCAGAATTAAACAAGCTCCTTTTGACCCGTTCGTCAAGCCGACATGTCTCGCCCTCACACTGAGCCGGACCACACACTCACGCTCACACACGTTAGCTGTCAGTCTAACAGCAAAAAGATATTTAACTCAACCAGAAAGAAGAAGAAGGGAAAAAAAGGTCCTTGTGGTTACAACAGCCATTCCCTTTGAAGTGAAACAGTGGTGATTTAAGTGTTCTTTTTATGCTTTTTGGTTTGATGCACATTGCTCCAGCTGAAGAGTAAAGGGAACAGTGGTTGGTAGGATTTTCTTCCCCTTTAACTGCATCTCTTGTCTCTGAGGTGTTTCTCTGTTCTCACACCTGAGCACACGCTCGGTGTCCTAACAGTCCTGTGGGGTGTGGATGTGTGTGTGCATGTGTGTTTCCAAGGGCTTAGGTAGTGTTCGGTGAGAGCGTGTGCTTAACTGAGTGCCGTCATGTGCCTTTTTGTTTTATTTTGGTTTGGGGTCCAAATCTTGACCGGTCCTCCCCATCCTGGCCCCTCCTCCCCCACACACAAACGCACACGCTCCTTGGTCTGAGTGGGACTTTGACTCAGTGGTGTGTTATCGTGGCCAACAAGAAAGTTAGCAGAGTGCAGAGCAGCAGGGTGGCCACGGAGAGGTGCGGCGAGGAGGCGCTGTTGCAGTCCTTCCCCGCCTCGCAGCGCGAGTGTTGGCACAGCACCCCTTTGAACTCAGGAGGACAGATGCACTTCTGGTTCAGGTAGCATGTTCCGCCATTCTGGCACAGGAGCATCTCCTCGTCGCAAATGTTAGCTGTGAGAGGAGACAAAGGGGAGAATAAGTATATCAAATATGCTTATTGCAAACTATTAAAGTTAATGACAAAATTTTATCATGAACTATATCTAATGATGCAGTTTGAAAGACATTAATCCAGTAGGTTTGCAGATATATAGGTTTAAAACTGAGAAATGCAGGTATTCACTTAATGTAAACAAACGTGGCTAAATCTGCTGAAAACAACGTGGAATTCTAAGTCATGAGTGTCATCTACATTTGGCTGGCTGTAGTCTGTGTTGCAAACAAATATGGCAATAGTGGAAAAGGGTAGAATTTTGGAGGACACATAAGTGGAAATATAAGAGTGCAAACGGAAAGAGGAAAATGTGAGTATGACAGCTGTCAAGAGAAAATACTGAAGATATAGCAGGAGTTTGTGATTCAACTAGAGATGTGACATTCATCAACGATTTTATTCTTTTGAACAGCTTTTTAAACCGACCTGCAGACAATCGAAAGCTGTTCCTTTTTGATTTTCCTTATATTATGATGCGTTTTCCTCCTCAGATGCATCTCCTTTGCTTTTCCACTGAGGTGAAGGAGAGGAAAAGAATGGAAATATATCTCTTCTCTAATTCAAACACATGTAGCGCCTGCAAAACTTCGGTTTAATCTTTAGTTTTCAGATTTACGTCGACACTCAGAACATTTATAACTCACATCTTAATTCATGTCCAGTCTGTGATATGATATAGAATATACTTCCCTCAACAAATCTGCGTGTAAATGTCTACCAGTATGTCAAAATTGTTGAACTCCTCAATCCCATGTGGCTCTTCTACAGATGTTGCTATTGTTAGCCTGTTTTTAGTCACTTCGGCTGTTTTGGTAGTCGGCAGCAGGTTAAAAATCTTTAATTTAAAAATATTGTAGAATAAAAATCCTTGCGTGTTCTTTTGGTTGAAAGCCGGAATCATACGCAGAGAACCAGTTCTGTAGTCTTTTAAAACTTTACTGCATCTGAAGACACTGTATTTCTCCCTGGCCAGTGCTGCTCCTCCGGAGTCTAATCAACACATGCTCATTGTAAACCTAAAGTCTCTTTAACACGTCAGTATTCATGACACTATAACAACGAGGTACATTCTCTTTAAGTGTATATTTGAAGCTGCAGTTAAAATATCCAACAATACAATAACCATTGCTTTAAACGAATTCTGTGTAGATATTTTGTTTTTTATTTTAACAGGTCTTCATGACATCACAATAAATAGAAATGGATAGGCAGAGGTAATAGAACAAGTGTGAGGAAGTTTGAAATCAGGAGCGTGCAGCAATGTGACAAAAGGACAGGTGGTGAGAGGATAGTGGAGGAGTAAAAAAAAAAAAGCACAAAGCTACAGGAAAGATGCTTGGTAAAAAGTAAGACGAGGAAGGGGCAGTGTTAGAAAGGAGAGGAAGTGAAGATGCAGCCGGATGAGAGGAATTCAGGACAGTAGGAACAAAGTGTGTGTGTGGTTGGGGGCGTGAAAAGAGGCAAGATAAAATCTCTGTTTTTTCCTTGGGGACAAAAACAAGTAGCACCTGCCTTTTTCTGTTTGCTTTTGCGCTTCTTATTTTTTCTGTTTTTCTTAAGCATGCACTTTCCCAGGGTCAAGTCAAATCTGTTTACTCAAACCCAGCAAAAAAGGGAGAAAAAAACACCCTCCTGCACGTGCGACATTTATTAAGTAATGATTGGAGGAACAACTAGTGTCATTAAAATGCTTAAAAGTTGCACGACTAACGGCACAGAAGCAGTTGCACTTTTAAAAATACCTGACCCAAAAATGTATTGCGACAAGAAATAAATCCATGTTCTAACTTTTTTTTTTTTGCTTGAAACAATTTGCTCTCTTGCAATGGAGTTTGATGTCTAACCTAAAACAAATGGCGCTACTATTAATTACATCATGTCCCCAGTTATTATTAATGAATCCTAAGTGAAACTGCATCCACGTCTGATCTTTAATCCGCGCACGAGAGAGCGCACAGGCGGGTTTGTTTGAGACCGAGGCACCTGACTGGATTGTAGATGGCAGAGGAAAGTGGTTCTCTGTAATGGGGTTAAAGTGTGACAGGGTCATCAATTTAAGGAGCAGCTGATGCTTCTAATGAGCTACATGATCTATTCCCCTGTGAGTAAAGAAAACATTAGGAGCGGTACGAGTTCAGTGGGCTGTGCACTTCAAAAGGTCCCGGAAAAGGCTGGAGCATTTCTTCTGCCCAGTGAAGATCAGTCTGCTTGTACTCACGGTAACAGCCTTGTTTCCAGTAGAATCCTGGCAGGCAGTCGTCACATTTGGCCCCCATGGCTCCGTCTTTGCACTGGCAGAAGCCCGTGTTGTTACACCGGTCGTGGATAGAACCCAGCTGGTTGCAGTTACACTCTAAAGGAAGAGAGCGGTGGGAGAAGAAAAACACACAGAGTTACGTTTAAGATATATAAATTTATGAGGATTTTACCTGGACTTGTAGTCACAAATAAGGAACGACAGTTATTGGTATATTGGTGTATCATTTGTACTTTTATTTTCGTATTCCTCTAGTTCCGTATGCATTTCAGGCTCATTATGCAATGAGGAGGACTGCCTTCTTGCTTCAGCTCCTCTCCTATTGGTCAACAAATAGGAAAAATCATGGTGCCTGCCTGCTCTTTGACTTCAGTTTAGTTATGGAGAGAGTGAAAGACAGTCTGTGACTGTGGTAAAGATAGCCTGCACTTCTCAAACCACGGTACAGTCGCACACCACACTCTGCATTGTTAAACTAGAGAGTCAGTCATTTTATTTGTTTTCTATGGTCAGTTAGCAGCCAATTTATATATTAATGCTGGATTTTTGCCTATAATTATTATAATGCCAGATTATGATAATTACAATATGTTAGTATTTTGCTTATCTTTTATTACCTAGCGCAAGTCTTTGAAAGTTTCTTTGAAGCCTTTGATGAAATATTTGTAAAACAATCTCGCAATTTATGATCCCATGTTTTCTTCAATCTGTGCTGCACAACATGGACTCTTTCAGGTCTGCTTTAGGTTAAATCAGCACGCTTAGTAAATTTCCTGGCACAGGTTTTCTGCCAACAGCGTTTTAAAGCCTCAAAAACCTGCTCTTTCTTCTCTTCTTAGACCTAAGGAAGAAAATGACAGATGTCCTTTTATGTCAGAAAGTAGCACGCACCTCACATGATGATGGAACGGATTTGGCTGCACAGAAATGTGAGTTCTTTTCATCACATAATACCTGCATTTCAAAGGCAAGTGCAAAGATGGTTGTGGTGTGTTTATAAAAACAAACAAACAACCAAAACAAACAAACAAACAAAAAAAACGAGTGAGATGCTACGGTCTTTATGTTATACTGAATAATTTAACAGCATGTTGAAATTTTGATTCAAAAATGTTCAACAAAATGAAATAAAAAAAAACAAAACACTAAAACCTGTAAGAAGTTCACTGAAATACTCAGAGTTCTTCAATGGTCCACAAAAAAACCCAAAAAAAACAATCTGTATATGGTTAAACTGAAATTGTAGTAAAAGTAAAAGATGGATGTAAAATGTCTTTCAAAAATACATTTATGGAAACATTTAAACATAAATAATCTTTGGTAGCAGATCAAACCAGCATACTGGTCCAGGAATAATGTCTTGAGTTTTCTTTTGACTTTGTTAGATAAAAATTAATTAATCTGTTCCTTTTATGTAAATTTAGACAAAGTAATGATTGACCAACCATGAAAGGTTAAAGGTAATCTGTGAGTTTGTGTGTCAGTTTATAGGCAAAATATAGCTAATCAGCATTAGCATACACACAAATAGTGTGTTACTTAAAAAAAAACAAACAAAAAAACAATTCAGTCAGTGAATTAGATGCCTTCTTGCTGCTTCAGAGTGATTTCTGAATGGACCAAGGCGGGGTGGCTGAAGTCAACCTACCCATAATGCACCTTTGTGCATGGAATTGTTTTATGAAAAAATAAACTTAAAATTCATTGAATTTTAAAGATACTGAGCTAAAACTTGGTTTGGTAGGAGCTAAGAGCCATTCACAACGCATATTCCAAACAATCGAGTGTTAGCTTTCAGCTTTAAGGATGCCTAAGGGTGTTTGCAGCAGCGAACAGTGCGGAGTTGATTTAATTCAGATTGTAGTCCATGTAGCTTCAAGGTGTTAGAGCGGTAGCTCCACAATACCAAGTTTTTAATCTTCAGACAGTGAAAAATTCTTACCTGGACATTGTTACAACGGCTTAGGATCAGAAAATTATTTAAAATGGGTAGAAATGAAACTGTAAAACCTTTTTACTTTTTTTCTAAAAGTTAATGTGAAACAGAAACTGAGGGTAAAGTAGCTCTGAGCCTAAGTTTTTTTACAGTTCGGGCTTCCGAGGACGAGCGGGAGTGTTGCCCCATAACTGTGGGGGAAACACTGCATAATGTAAAAGAACAAGTATTCTTGTGTTTTTTTTTTCTTTTAAATTTGTTTATTTTGCTGCACTGAATAATAAAATAAAGTAAAACTAAAACAAAGTAAGAAAAGAAAAATCTTCTTCAATGAACTCTTTGGCCGGCCGGACTGAATTCACCCGCGGGCTGGGTAAGGCCTGCAGGCCGACAGTTGAATTACCCTGAAATGGTAATAATTAAATGCCGGTGAAAATACACCGATTAAATTCAGTGTGGGTGACAAATTCGTGCACTTTTTGCGTCAGATTGCAGTTGTTCTTATATCACAATTTAAACATTCTACAATTGATTAAGAGTTTGAGTCCACTTGATTTAAGATGATTGTCACAACCAACATTTAAAACCACAAACATGGCCATGACTCAGTTTATTTTACAGATATTGACATACATTTTGGTTTGGTAGAAGATGAGACTATATTCTGAGCATTGACCGATTGCACAAGAACTTTAACATTTTACCATTAACTATTTGGAGTAAACAGTCTGTTATCAATATATCTAAGGAACCACTAAATGGATTTTAGTGACACTTTCAGAAATTATTAATTTAATGGACCACAATAACGGATTAACTTTAAAAGCCAATCCAATTTAAGATGGCTGCCACAGCCAACTCACCTTTAAAACTCAAAATGACAATAATTCAATGCTTTTATGCTAAAATATAGTATGGTTATAGCTGAGATTTATCAACAAAGCATACTTTGAGTGGTACTCATTGCACAAGATATTTGATTAAAACTCTAAAATTACTAGCAAAATATCTAATGAACCACTGAATGGACTTAAACTAAACTTTTAGAAAGTAATCTAAAATTGCTACATTTGATTAGCTTTTGGACTAAATCCAATTAAAGATGGACACCACAATAAATCAATATGAGGCAAAACAAAAATGGCTAACTGTCCCGTTTATGAATATTCAGCTAAATTTGGACTTCGAATACTCCGAGCATGATCTCTTGCAATATTGCATTTTATGTTATTTTCCAGGTTTACCTAATTTTAGTGTCTGTTCTTATTGTTAAAAATGACTCCTGGTAAATAGAAAAAAATAATATTTTAGGGTTTTTGCACATTAGCCTTTTACTAAGGACTTTTTATTTTGGTCTTGAGTCTCAATATAATAATTTTCCACTTAAACAACCCAAGAGTAGTTGCCTTGATTTTAAAAACAAGTACTGCATCTTGTTGTCTGCTTCTCTGCCAAGCACACACACAAGTCACACACTCTCTCCCTCATGAGCGCATGCGTACGCACACACACACACGCACGCACACACACACACACGTGCACGCGTGCGCACACACACACACACACACGCACGCACGCACGCACACACACACACACACACACACACTCCTCTTTCATTGTCTCCCAAAAGACTGACCAATGCAGAC
>JAVKLF010000033.1:8061520-8074225 GCA_034783495.1 Millerichthys robustus
CAAGGTTTTTCTGCACACCAGGTTTAAAACAAGTCACATTTCTCTAAACCAAAGATTTTAAAAAGGTACTCTACACTTGTACGGTTTAGGTGTCCCAGAGGTAAAGTGCAAAGCTCTGTGGTATCTTATTCTGTTCTTCTACTTGCATAATTGTTTTGTTCCTTAAATAAAATTATCTTTGTACTATTTTTAGTTTGAGAGGTGAAATGTTTTAGAGATGTCCGGATTTTAAAATAATATCCAGGATTACAAATTTATTGATAACTGAATTTACAAACTTAAACAAACAAAAAATATAATGTCTTTTCTGTGCTTTCGTAGGTTTTTTTGTTTTTCGAAACTAGGTCGCTTTTTTTTTTCTTTAACAAGCCAAAATAATTTGTCAGATCATTTCAAAAGAAAATATTCACTGGTCATAGCCAAATTGTAAAAATTAAAGTCACATTATTGTCTGCTAATTTTATGTTTTAAACATACGAAGGAACGCTGCACTGAACAACACATAGTTTTTATCCTAATAACCATCTCTTGTCAGACAAACAGCAAAACTGCTGTGCCGTTCAAGAAAGAAAAAATGCTTGTTGAATTCCTGTAGGCTTTAAGAAAGTCTCAACAATGCCACAGTGAAACAAAACTCACAGGTCTTCCTACATTTTAAGTGCATTTTTGGCTCAACATTAAGCTAACCAAGTTGGCAGCTTTTAATTTAGTATGAAAGCCAACTGGGTTTTAAGGACCACTTTACTGTACATTGAGGCAACTGACAGAATCTGTTCATGTCCATCCTCAGCGGGTTTAAAATCACTCAGTCAGAACAAATAAAGTCTAAATGTCCATACACTTTGACGTCCTTGCTCTCAAGACAGGACAATTCACATCTAACATTAATGCCACAGATATAAATAACCCAGTAAATAGTCAATGTACGTCTTAAGACCTCCAGTAAGCTGCAGGCTGAAAAATGTATGATCTCAACACCAACACAAACACCCGACCTGCCAGAGTTTATAAGCACATTCATGAGCGCGCACACTTAATTTGTCACAAGTATGTCGGCCCCTGCTCCACTGTGACAGAATCATCTGATTAGCCGGTGGAAGGAGGTTTTATATTGCTTATTCAGGTAAAAGCAACACTCCTGAATTCATTAATCAGGGAAAATAAATGAATAAATACATAATAGGCAAATTTGTTAACAATTTGTATTCATGCACCAGTTAGAAGTATATTTATATAATTAGGTTTGATAACTTATTTTATGCTCGAAGTTCATAAAATACTGAACATGCCATGGTAACAAAAAATAAAAGATTGCTTCAGAATATTATGTTTATGTAAAATTGTTGATTTATTAGTGCTCGGCTCTAAACAAAAGGAGAATTAATGATATACACATATAGTTTTGATTTAAAGTGGACATACTGTATTATGTACATACTTCAATTTGTTCGTACATGAGAGCATATGTTGGTCACTAACAACTCAAAAATGTAAAAAAAAAATAACCCCGTCTTTTGTTTGAGGTCAACTAAAATATAACATTCAGTGATCAGTCCCAGTTCAAAATCAGATTAAAAATTTCCAGCTTCCTTGTCTTTAACTCCATCCAACTTGTCACTCATACAATTTCTCATCTGCATTTAGTAAGTAACCAAATCCCTCACATTGTCTGTTTTATATCATACTAAATCCAAATTTCTACAATGTTACTGTTCCATAAAAACCTATAGGTGTGATTTTCAGTGTATCTTTTGTATAATAACAAAGCTGTGAAAAATGCAGGTTATTTATGATGTAAGCTTTAGTGCTGCCTGTTCTCATAGTCCAGAATGACTGTTTTCTGTTGTCTCCAGTCCTTGTGTGCTACGGTGAGCTAAACAGCTGCTGTCTGCAGCAACTTATCTGAGAGACAAACATGAGAGGGCTGTCAATCATGTCCTCCAGCTCTCTGACAGAAAAAAGAACTTAAACAAACTGAAGGATTTCTGGAATATTGAAAAACAATAAGTGTGAACATTTTAAAGTAAGGAAGTAAAAAAAAAATAGCCTGAAGCATCTCATGGTTAGAAACAGTTTGCTTCTGTTTGTGTGACCTTCATGCAAAGGTGGATTTACTTTGTTTCAGGACTTGGTAACAAACTCAAGGCTCATGGGTAAAGACCAGCAATCATTCAGCTTCATCTTCTCCCTTGCTCACAGTCTCACCTTCAATTTCAGTGGAAATAAACAATCTAGATGAAGTTCAAGCTACTTTGTAAAACAGGTGGGCAATTTATTTATTATTGTCTGCTGCAAAAAAGTGAGGGTGGCTAATAATGGTCTTGCATGTTTGTGTGTGTTTGTTTGCATGTGCATTTCCTTGTGTTTTTTTTTTGTCTGTTATCAAGATATCTCATCTACCAATGGAAATATTTTGATGAAACTCAAAACGTAATCATTCCATGTACACCCAGACATTGTGCAAGATCTAAAAATTAAGCTTTGGAGTCTACCTTGATTATCTTTTAGCAAATTATCTCATGAACCACCAGACAAGTGGATGGATATACATTTACAGCTTATAAACTTTTAAAGTCAAGATCAATGCCACAATTTATCAACATTAGCCAAAACAACAACAGGTAACTTAGCAAATTGTCCAGATACGGAGCTAAAATTTGACATTGTAGTAGCTGAGTGTCATACTCTGAGCGGGACATCTCCTAATATGAGAGTGCACAAAATCAAGTCAAGTCATCAACTCTGTCGTTTCTCATCATAAATTGATCTCTGTCTAAAACCTTGGCATGAAAGGCGGCAGTTGATATGCATTCCTTCAACTGAATGAAAATATGACTCTGTGGGAGTCAGAAACCTGACCGCTGAAGCTGTTATCACCATCTTCAATAAAACCTAGTCATTATATATCCAAATAACCATACAGTCATGTTTAATTATCAGATGAAGTGCTGTTAAAAGGAGCCCCCCTCCCTCTTGCAGCGATATCCAATTGTTCAGTCTGTTCGTCCACCCTTCAGCCTTTTACTGTTTGGCCATGTGGAGAAAAGCCCCAGTGCTGTCAGAGTAGATGTTGCCACTTTGCCGATCGTTTCTGTCTAACAGCTCGGAGGCTGAGAGCCTCTCCACAGAGAGAATCCCTAATCAAATTCCCTTTTATTCTTGTCTTCCCTCGCTCTTCACCCGGAATCACACTGCATTACAACACGCTAACATATGCCCACATCCTTCTCTCCAATTGCTCTCTCTGCTCCTCCTTGGTTCTGTTTGCTGCTCCGTCGCCCCCCCCCCCCCCCCATTCCTCCCCTCCTTCAATCCATCATCAGCGCTGTCGTTACTCTAAATATAAAGAAGCAGGATTGTGGAAGAATTCCTCCTGTGCAGGTTAGTGTGATGTGCTGTGATGAAAGGACACAGCGACAGAGAAATCTATTAATAATGAAGCACGGAGGGGCTCAAGCTGCCGCACTGAGAGGGAAGATGTGAAGGAAAAGGAGTGAGTGACTAGAGAGCCAGCTGAACATCACAGGGGAGATGGGGAGGAGTTTAGGGGACATACAGATGGAGAGATGCATGGTTGAAACTTAAATTTCAAAAAGGAAAAGAAAAATGTAACAAAGTTGGAAGTGAAAGATAGAGGAAAACCAGGTACTTTTGCTTTGCTTTGCATTATTACTTACTCGAACCGGAGGGGGAACCAGCAATCGTACCTGAAAGAGAAGAAGAAAGGAATAGGAGATGAGAGCTTGTTTATTTGTGGGTTCAATTTGCCTAAAGACTCGACTCTGCCTCATTCATCAGAAACAAGTGGCAGAAAGAGCTGTTTGGGAAAATAAGGGGCTGCTGTGACCCACCTCTCAGCATCCCGACATAATAACAAGATCTGCCCGTCCTCCTTAATTGTACTCCTTTCTAACCTCAACAAACCTTCACTGTTCACTTAAGTTTTAAGAGTGCTGCCTTTTTTGCTTTGCTCAGATCAAAAGGTGTTCTTTTGCTTTTCTTGTACTTTTTTTGTTTTGTTTTTTCTGGGGGACTTACTGATAGCCTTGCTTGGCATGCAAATTGCAATCTGTAGTACCCAGGCTGAGCCGTGACCATTTCTGTGTGGCGTTTCAACCAAGCGCTGACTGCAAAACACTTTAATTTTTAAATGCCACTAATGGGATTCAGGCGATTTAAAAAGCTGGTGATGGGGTCTGAAGGTGCATGTCAGTGTCAATATAAGTAGGTAGTATAAGTATAAGTATAAGTAGTATGAGGATAAAAAAACACACACATATATATATATATATATATATATATATATATATTAAAGGAACAAACAAAAACACCCTCTCACAACAGAGCCATTCCTTGCAGTGTGGGTACAGGTAGTGTGTGTGTTTGCTGTTGTTCCTCTGCGTGACTGTAGGGACTGCATCAGAGTTAACCAGTGTGACAGAAAAAAATTGGGGCGGGGCTGTCCTAGATTATTATTTTATCATAGAGAGCTGATGTGACTGGTTTCACTCTCCAACAGGATTTCCTTTATATACATTCCTGCATTGTTACCCACCTCTGACCTGCACTGAGGTCTTGACATGGCAGAGAGCTCAGCGTCTGTGTCCTTTGGTCTTACTTTTCATTTAGGGCCTTTGAGTCACTTTGAGACATCTATATTTATCAAACTGTAAGACTTTATTCAAATATTGCCTCATAAATATATTAGAAGAGTGAAAACATGTTAGAAATGGTCAGATAAGAGGAATGAAACAAATTAAGAATGGGACATAGAAGTATAGAGACATGAAAGAGCCTGGAAAATTTTAAACTGAGCTTAGGCTCAGCATGTCTACCAATGTGATGAAACATCTCACACAGCAGACAGGTGTAGGCCAGATCTGTTGCCAAGCTGTCACTGCTGGCATAGCAAGTGGATTGTCAACCAGATGTGGGCCAGGTCTGGCAATGAGGGTGCAGTCTTTAGGATGACATGCCACAACTAGCCCATTTGGTTGATGTGGCCCAAGACTGTCAGTGCCACAACTGGCTACATTGTGTGTGTGTGTTTGGCGTGTGTAGTGCTGGCCCATGGACCACCAAAGGAATGTAATTCTTTGCGCTATCTGAGCCGAATGTTAGTGTGTTGGTGCATTGTGTGGGCCAGACCATTGGTGCAATGTGGGAATTGTCCAGATAAATCTCACAGCTGTCAATCTTTGAGTCATTTGTTTAAATGTGAGGTGAACCCAACACCTTCCCCCCACAGCAAAAGCAGGTAACATACAGGCATTGGGAGTCCCGTTGGGAGGAGGCAGGTAGGACCCTGCTTTCCAGGACTTGGCTTTAAAACCTTTCTTGCATCGCTGACAGTCCTGGCCGGTGGTGTTGTGTTCACACAGGCACTGCAGGTTCCCGTCAATCAGCAGGCACTGGGAGGCATGGAGGTTACACTTGCACCTGAAAGGAGACCAGAGAAAAGCAGCACAAGTCAGGCAAAGCGTTCACATGTATGAAGTGTGTGTGTGGGGTGTGCAACAAATTGATGAGTTATTGAAACTGATTTAATTAAACAGGGATGTTTCACTTGAGGACATAAAAAAGACAAATTTGAACTTCTAAAACAAAAGGATTTGGGGCAGAGACAGAACACTTTCTTCAAATAAAATAGCTTATTATAACATTTTTAGAAAGTAGTATTATTTTGCAAAACGACTTGACCACTTTATTCACAGAGAGATGCTGCAAACACCTAAAACTGACTTATTTATGCAACATCTATCTTATGCAATGCCCCAGAGACTTGCCACTGTGTTGTGTAGGTTTATTGAGTTAACTGTCACTTTTTGGTCTCAAATATATTCCCTTTTGTCTCAGAAGTCACTGACAGAACTGCAGCATCTTATTTCTATTTTGATGTTTGCTCACAGAGTTTGAACAGCTGCCAGTCCATCTGATTTTGAGTTATTTGATTTCAGCAGCAGCTTTATTTTTACACACTGCCTGAGTGAGAACAGTAACAGAAAGAAATCGGGGTGCCTTTAAGCGAAAAATCGATTGCCTGAAAAGTGATGAGACTTTGTTGATTTATTTGTCAACTTTAATAAATCGAAAGCTGCTTAATAAGTCAATCATAAAAGGTTTATTTTGGAAATTCTCCAAAGGTAAAAAGGTTTTAAGTGGAATAAAGAATAATATAAAAACCTCTGTAGGAAAATTTTGGTTTAAATAACTTCATAGTTTAAAAATTTCAGTCCGTGTCAATTCATGACAGAATGACTCTTTACAAAAATAGTTTTTTGTTTGGTTTTTCTTTTGTTTTGTTTTTTTTTACAAAAAACTGAATTCCATGTGAAGCTGATATTCTTTAGACTTTTGGTAGTATAAGTATATGACAATAAAGCAAACAAACCAAAGCCTAACTGAAACTTTTTAAAACATTTAGGAACCTTTAAAAAAGGTTTATTTGCATCTGCGGTTTCCAGAAATGAACAGTGTTATAAAACAGGAATATACTGTATTACAGTTAATATTTAGAGAATCCGTGTGATTTTTCTTTTTTTCTCCCCTATTTGATAATGAGTTTATTAAATGAGGAATTAAATCAACCCACTCTCTGTTTAAAGCCAGTATTTGGGAGATAATTATTTTCAGTGACTGCCTTCTTTTATGTACATGTGCACACTTGACCTCAGTGGAGAGGTAGGGCCCAGGTGTGCTGTTGATCCAGAGGGTCTTCCAGTAAAGGAAATGAGAATTTTAAGGACCACCTCGCAAGTGCGACTTAAAATTACAGCCTTTTCCAGATGAGTGACTGGACGCCAATCTAGTTTGTTCCACTGGAGTGAACACCTATCCGTCTGCATCAAAGATTCAAAATATGCTTCTGTATTCTGACGAGACGGCTGCCTCAATTTTTCCTCCTCACACTAATCTGCGGCGCTCTGTCAGGTTGCCCTTATTTCTGCGTGTGTATGTGTGTGGGTTTAATGTCAATCTATCAATTCAGCGGTAACTTTGAAACATTTCCTAAACAAAATAACAATGGCAAAATTTAATATTCAAGAAAAGAAATAGACAGACGATTGGTAAATTGTGTCTCGTTTTACGAACTGGCTCCCAGTCTCATAAATTACCCACACCCCCCAGCCTCCCACACCCCTCCCGTTTTCTCTCTGATCACTGGACATGCTGACAGGACGTGTCAGGGAGAATCCATCCAGCAACAAAGCCTTGTTTCCTGCCTGCGCTCTGAAGGACACAAACTGTCCACTTAGCTGCAAGAAAATTGAACATCTCTTTTTCATGGAGAAAATAGTGCATATGTGGGGATGGGGTTGCTAAATAAGAGAGATGTGTGTGTGTGATGATCGTGATGCATTTTGTCTGAGAGTGCCGATGACAGAAAACAGATCAGAAAAGCAGACACGTGGCGACTAACGCCTGCGTTCAGTGAGTGACAATGCCGAACCTATCACTGCTTCTCATCGCTCGCATCCTCGCTGATAAATCTCATCTATCTCAATCTTGCAAGTGGATACTCTGTAGAGTGCAGCATCCTGAAGGTGTATTTTGATCCAATCTTGGAGAAGAGAGAAACTTTAAACCTCTAACTCAGGCCAAAGGATTGCCTCTCTTACTAACTGAAGAATAAAGAAATGTTTCATCAAAGCACATGTAAGTTTGAAACACAAAATCAATGAGTTTTTAAAGATGGCCTATTGAAATTAAAAAATCAGAAAAAAATGTTTGAGTCATATAGGTTGAAGCTATTCTGTCCCCTTGACCTAATTTCCTGACCTCAACCCCCTCAATAGTACAGCCCACAAACACCCTAAAGCCTTGCACTTCTTCCGCATGAACGACGTGACTCTGCTTCGTCTTCTTGCTCTTCCTCTCTCAGCTGACAGGTTGATCTGGAATTCCACCACTCCTCTTATTCCCTCATTTTAGTCCCTTCGCACACAAATTATACATGGGGAACAATCGTATGCTAATGTGCAAGATGTCTGCCTGTGCTGCAAACTCATCAAAGTGGGAGTAATGATGAACTGAAGGAAGTTAAGATGTTGCAGCTGGATCCATTAGAATTCAGATTTTACTAAGAGACGGCGTGGGGGGGGGGGGGGGAGGGGGGGGGGGGGGGGGGGGGGGGGGGGGGGGGGGGGGGGGGGGGGGGGGGGGGGTATATATGAAAGAAGGTGGTGGAGAAAACAGGGGAGCGCAAAAGATAGCAGGAGGGAACCAAATCCATTCCCGCCTTCATTAAAACCAGTCATAAGTTGGAGTTTTAATTAGCTGGTGTAATTAAGGGTCAGTGTTTTTCTTCATTTGTCTGCTGTATGTCGTTTCTGGGATACCGGCAGCAGTTGGAAGCCATTTTCTTGTGGGAGCCGTTCTCTGTTTTGTTAGTCTTTTGTGTACAAGTAAAACAAAACAGAAGCCAGTAATCATGAAGTGGAAAATGTCTGAAGAAAATATGAAGGAGACTAATGGAGCTACATCTTTCTTCTATAAAACTCAATAGTGATTCTGTACTTAAAAATATAATAATATAAGCTGATAAAATATCTATGTTTGGATGTATTAACTGTAAAAGCAGTATAAGTTAAAAGTATAGTATAAGTTAAAAAGTTAAAAAGACCATTCATCTCCAGGTTTGACAAATATCCATAGCTCAGATATGATGGGTTTGGATGTGCACACTTTGCACTCTGAACTCTGCAGGGATTTGAGAGAAAACTGAATGTCCTACTATAGAGAGAGACACTTGAGGAAAACAGACAAAAAACCTCGTGTGTTAAAGTTTAACTGCAAGATTTGTAAAGACAGTGGAAAGAAGGAGAATTTCCCAAAAGTATGGACAGCTCAAAAGTTGGGATGTCATTGTTTCACCGTAAGTTTACCATTCCACAGCAAAATCTTTAAAATCATAATACTTAAACTGTGCAGAAACAGTAATAAAATATTTAAAAAACGCCAAATCAGTGATGTAAAGTTCTTGTTTCTACGACTTGTTTCAACTTTGAATAACATGTTTACTAATATATTAGAACAATAGATTTTTATTTCAGACAAAAAAACAACAAAACATGTGTGAATATATCCTTTTGGCCAGCTTACGAGGCCATCTGTATGAAAAAGAAATTAAAGTAAAGCTTATATTTTACTACTCCTTTCTCACTTTTTATTTGATCAATATCAATTGGATTCTTACTTTAACTAAACTTTTTTCTTTATATACATAACTAGCATTAACAGCAGAATTGAATAATAAAAGCTCATTTAACACCCGTGTTTCACTAGCCTATATCTCTCAATACTGCCAACATCCTTTGTTTATAAAAAGCCATGTACTGTACATTATCACATTTCTAATATTTACTTGCTTACATCTAATAGGATCTTTGGGTATTGCATCTAAGTGAGTCTTTGTCCAGACTTGTCAGGCTTTTTTTATTTATCTCTCCCTCCTCTCTTTCCTTCTACACTCATGTTGGCCCTCAGTATTTAATGATTCAGGAACGCTTGATTTAGACAGCAGACAAGCAGCAATTATAGGGATAAATGAGAAGAAAGATAAACAAACATCAAGGGGGAGCCATGTGGTGGCAGAGCCTAAAAAAAGCAGCTGGAAGCATCAGTTAATAGGGCTTTATCTGTCTCTTTACTGAAGCTGATGTGCGTATCTCTGTCCCTCACTATCACCAGGGACAAGGCTATCTCTTACTTTTTCTTTTCCTTTTGTGTGCTTTCCACCAACTGATTTTTGTTTTTCTTGTTTTGCTTTATGCTCCCACGTTCCATCTACTGGAGCTCTATTTAACTCTTTCCCTTTGATATTCTGTTTTGCCTGTGCGACCTTTGCCTTTTAGCTCCTTTGCTTCTGATCGTTGTGCCAGAGTTCGCCAAAAAGCACACTGGGCAATTTGGGTTGCAGACATGTGCTTGAGAGGAGAAAATAAAAGGGGATTTAGATGATACGGGGTGCTGGGCAGTCACTGTGTCAAAGCTGTGACGGTCTAGATGTTGCGTTGAAACACGGAGGAGGAGAAGAAGGGTCTGCGCTGATGTGCTCTAACCTGTGATGACACATTGCATTGATTCAGTTCTGACCCAGCAGGTGGTCTCACTTCTCTGCTCTTTGTTCAATCAACCGTGATTGAGAAAAAACATTTCACACTTCCTCCTTTAAAAACCCCACATATACGAGCATCTATAGTAACACCAGAGGCCCAGTCTAATGGGCACAAGGCTTAGTGAGTTTGCTAAGAAAAGAAAGACTTGTCACAGAACCAGGACTGGCTGATGACACACTGGTCAACTAGAATCCATTCACCCATTTTCTAATCCTTCTTTTCAGTGCAATTCTGTGCACCATTCTGTCGAATGGTGCCATTTCTAGTTTTTACAAATGTTGCTTGAAAGTAAAAAATGTTGTTTTTTTTTACTTTAGTCACTGGTCACTTTACCTATTCATCATATTGAAATGTCATGTTACTCCAGTAGTCCAGAAGGAACACATCAAACAATTACCACAGATTTAAGCCCTTCATGTTTTTGTTGTTAGCTTTTGTTGCAGTTTAGAAGCACAAATGAAAATGCATTCAGTTTAAATGTTTGATGACGCACTACACAATGGTCTTTTATTTGCAGTTTAAGTAGATCATGATAAGAACCTTATGTGTAAATATACAAAATAAATTAGATTAAACGTAAAGAACCAACTTTATACACTGCCCAGCCAAAATAAAGTTCACACACGAAATGTTTAAGAGATTGCTGCTCATTATCATACAAAATGATGTTTCTCCACTGTCCTGCCAGTTTTTAATAATGCACTGGACAGTTCTTCACCCGGATTTGTGTCTTTTCCGGTATCTCCTTAGATGTTTTCTCTGATTGATGCCAATAATTTGACCCTTCTGAAACAGATTAACATTTTCCACAACCACAGGATATGTCTTTAAACATGGTTGTTTAACAAATGAGAAGCTCCTCACTGCATCAGTTAGGGTTAAACAACTTGGTGCCAGCTGAAACAAAATCACAGATGCAGTAATTATCCAAAAAGGGACCTTAGACCTATTTGCTTAGTTAAACTCAGGTGTAAAACCTTTAGTTTTGGCCAGGCAGTGTATTTTACTGCATGGGATTTTTAAATTGTGATGTAAAAACTTTTCTCTGCTGTTCTTACAACTAAGTTTTGGACATGTCTCATCTTTTCCCTAAAACCCATCTGTAGGTAATGCATAGGTTTGCCCATAAATTAGTGTTGGGTTGTTGGAGGGCAGCTTATAGAAAAACCCAAAGTTAAACCGGAATGCAGACAGACATGACCGAGCGTGGGGTGGGAGTTACACCAAGCTGAGATCAATGATCAGCAGCACGCCTTATTGGCTTCTGCTGAGGTCTTTATCACCACATCTCCTCCCACTTCCTCCCCCCGCCTCGGCTCATAAATTCGGAGGAGCTAATTGGACATGACTGCGTTTATGTTCCAGCTTCATAAATTTCTTTCTCTGAAGGGAGAAGATCGATTTTCCTCGAGTGCAGCCTTCCGTGGCAGCACGGGCCTCTTCAAATCGCTCCTCTCCTCCACCCCTCACCTCCCCCACCCCTCCACTATCCATCCTTTCATGCATGCTTCCACTCCTCCCTTCCGACAAAACAGCTAATCTATACCTGACCTGCCCTGCAGTAGTGTGGGGAGCAGGACTTTAAGTCGGCCTCTTTTCAATAGTTTTCTCACATCTCTGTCAGCCCCTCCCACTCTTTCACATTATTAGCTGAAGTGATGACAGTTTAAAACACATCTTTGCTTCCAAGCTCATTATGTCATTTTATAGTGTGAAGTGCAGAAAACAAAACACTAATGTGTTAGAATTGCTTCCCGAGTCAACCTTTGTTTCCTGTTTTTTCACTCTATCTCTTAGTAGTTTCTTAGTTTTCAACCTCTTTAGGCACATCTCTAAATAATAAATCTCTAATAAAAATGTTTTGCTATAACTTGTATGAAAGTTTACATATGTAAATAAAAAAGTCTAATGGCATTCAGTCATCAATCATCAATTTGGTTTGGTCAATTAAACAGGTGGCTTGTTGATGCTTGAAAGATGACAAAGATATAATCATTTATATAGTTTGAAGTTTAAAGGTTGTCTATGCTCAAATGCATCTGCTCGTAGATGAGTTTAGTTAACTTTCTTTCTTGCAGTTACAGTGCTTTGCCAGAAGGGACTACCTTAGCGCCCTCAGCACCCACCATTTCCAGAGTCCCTGTAGTGTAGAGTGTCTAATAGGAAACTGTCTGCAGTCTCCTAATGCTTTTAATACAACACACACGAGTTTGTATTGCTATCCTTAATAGTACTGTGTATTGACTTCCAGTCATTTCTGTAGCCTAATCCTGACATTTACCTTAAACCTATGCACTCATAGTACATAATTAACTCTAATCCTCCCTCCACTTCATACCTTAGTCCTAAACGTAAGCTAATCTAACTCAAAAATGGCGTTCAATTATTTTAAGACCAAGCTTTGTTCCCCAGAAGTACTACTGGTCCTGACAAGGTAGGTGTTTATACTAGAAAAGGTCCTAGAAAGGTAAAAAAAAAAGACAAACAGGAACACACACACACACACACACGCGCGCACGCACGCACGCACGCACGCACGCACGCACGCACGCACGCACACACACACACACACACACACACACACACA
>JAVKLF010000033.1:8077422-8090904 GCA_034783495.1 Millerichthys robustus
CATGCTCAGATGGTAATATGTATAAATGGAAGGTATTTGAATCTGTCATCACTTCCTCTATGATTAGAATATAGTCGAATTTGAGATGCTGTGTGAAAGCATTTTGCTGAAAGGTATCGCCCGTTAATAGATGCTCCCTGTAAAGTAAAGGACCACAGAGAAGCCTCACATTGGCACTTGGTGGGTGATTATTCCAGACCCTGCATGAACTGTGAGGTTCACGGAAGCACGGATGATGCAGAACAGCTGACACGTCTCACTGCGGCAGACATGTCACAGGCACCTCAACACCTCTTTGGCTAAAGAGCGTCCAGACTTGCTCTATTCGGCCCCTGAGTTCCCTGAGATCTGCGTGAATCTGTGGCTTTTATTAGAGCAGAACCTCCCTGCAGAGTCCTTACTGTTACTGTTGCTATAGGTTTTTTAATGAACACTCTTCCAAAGAGTAACACCTGGGGTGAGAGGAAATTGGGTGTGAGCGGAGGGAGTGGGGGTTGTTATACATCCATATTTAAGATATGAACAAGGAGAAAGGACTAATGGTAGAAAGGAGGCAATGAGAGGAATAGAAAAAATGATGAGAAGGCAGAAACTCCAGGATAACATGGGTTTATTAGGAGTTTTTTTTCTCTGCTCTCTGGTCCCCCGCTGAGGCTTAAAACACCCCCGAGGGTGATATAAATCTTACTGGGATCTTCATTGGCTACTATGTGTTTGTAAATATAAAGTAAAATAACTTTGGATTAGGGCGCAGAGTATACGCAGGACGTCCTCTATTTAAACATATTCGCCATACAAAAGTAAGAAATGCACTTTTAAACCTCTCATGTGTCGTGACCCATTTACTTAAACATCGTAGCGACCAATATTTGTCTAGATTTTTCAAACACCACCTTATTTCTGTATATGATGAAACAATTTGTTCAATGCTTTCTAAAAGTCACTGAAACTTAAACACTTACAGACATGAACGCATAGTAACACAAAGCTGGGCTGTACACCAATTGTTGTGTATTAAAGTTTAAGTCCCATGAGACCATTGGAGGGGTAAGGAGCCTGAGGAAGAGGAACTGAGTTGGGATCATCCAGAGGACAAGGGTTAATATAATTATCCTACTGAAAAACCTTGAGACTGAAAGAGCATCATTAGTCATAACAGGAGAAAAGCTACATGAGCTGCAGGCCAGAAGAGAGGCAATGCAAGGAAGGGGAAGGAGGAAAGGAGAACATCAAAACCCACTTGTGCACTTAGCAAGACAATTAGCACAAGGACTAAAACTTTAGGGGTCTTAAGTGACAAAAAGGAAAAGAGGACAGTGTTTAGGTGCACTGAGTTATAACAGAAACTGTATGCAAAATATTATTAAAGAAAAAAAACAATGTACAAAAACATAAAGAGTAAAATCGAACAAGGTTGTATTGTGTGACAATATAAATTAAAATCATTTCATCCCTTCAATATTCTAATATAGCCACTACTCACATCGCAGATAGGTATGGGCCAGATCTATGGTCAAGTTGGCACTGCTGGCACAGCAAGTGGTTTGTCAACACTATGTGTGGCAGGTTGGGCAATGATAGCACTGCTTATAAGATGGCATGCCACAACTGGCACAGCTGTGGTTTGGTTTGTGGTGCTGGTCCACGCATGGACTACCTCTGATAAACCACATCTGGACCATCAAAGAGCCGTCGTTCTTTGTGGTGTCTGGGCCCAGCGGTAATTGTGTGGGGCAGACAAATTTTGCTATGCTGGTATGATGTGGACCACTTTACAAAAAAACTAGTTTTGTGTGTGAAAAATCTAAATTGCATAAACAAGACTTAACAGACTGCTCATAAAAAGTATTCATACCAAAGAGCTTTCAGTCATAGATAATCTACCTCTATCTGTTAGTCAATTCCTGCTTTGAATTCTCACTTTTAATATTTGTCACCACTTTGAACCCAGAGGTGACACAGAGGCAGACGTGTAGCTGGAGCGTGACTGACAAAAAGTATTGAATGCTGATCTGCATATTTAGGACACAATTAGTAAAAGGACATTTTTTTTAGTATTGCATCAGAATTTAGGTTTAGGTTTAAGATCTTTTGGAGTGCTCTTATGATTATTTTTTACAGAGCTCATGCTTGCAGTTTAGTCTTGACCTTATAAACCACAGAGGACAAATCCAAATCTGCTGATGCCAATTGGTCTATAATGAGATAAAAGTGAAAATTTAGATAAAACTCAGTTTAAAAAATGCTCAGTTTGGGGACATTTACTTGACTGTCATAAACTTTAGATTTATTATAAAGTTTGTGTATAAATGATATCCTTTGGTAATTTGTTCAACTGGATTGAAAGCTTTTGGTCTGGGATGACATTACTGTAAAAGTGAAAGTGTCTGACATCAAACACTACCTGACAGCACGAGCCGGTGTGTTTCTCATCAACAGACAAGCGTTTTTCTTTCTTTCTTACATTCAGGCTCAAGTTGATCAATTGTTTTTCTGAACCCATCAACATGTGTGTAAGGACAGAGACAGTCCCACAGCAAAGATGGCAGTGTGTTTTTGATCACACTACGCCTGTAATAATGCTATGCTAATTAATGTGGCTGACTGCAAACAAGCCATCTTTCCAAGGACACCCACCCTGAACCGCATGTTCTCCCACCTGTGAGTCCCGGTGTGTTTTTCAGCTTCAGAGCACATTTATGGTATCAAGAGATTCTCTTGTCATCACATGTAGAGTAAGGCACAGTGAAATGTGTTTATTTCTTTTTTTTAATTTGTGTTTTTAAAAACAATATTTATGGGACAGTAAAAGGAGAAGGGGGGATGAATGTGGAAGAAGAGAAAAAAATCTACTGGTAAAAAAGGGGCGATGATGAGAAAAATATTCATGTGTGAAACACAAGACGAGAAATGAAAGGAAAACAGGCAAAATTGCTGACTATAACTTTCTGCCTTTCAGAGGGGAAATAAACTGTGATTATCAAATCAGTTACAACCGTTGTGTCATAAATCATCGCATATGAGAGGAACAATGACACATTCCTCATTGCAGCTCTGCAGCTTTCTGCATGCCTTTCTTTTCCGGGGGAGTGCTCATGAATGATTTAAAAAGTGATCTGTTTCCAAGGCTCAGCTGCCTCAAAGGGAGAAGACTCGGAAAAGGGAGGAGTCTGAATGGGGTGGGAGGAGCCACGTATGAAGATTTCCCTGTCTCCGGCAAAAGCACAGAAGCTGTGGCTTGTGTATTTCATCCGCGTGAACTGGTGAATAATATTTACAGAGCATCACACCTCACATCATTCATCACAGAATCACACAGCCTAGCGAGTCCCCTGAAACTAGAAGTTAATCCATCATCTGGCTCTCTCTCTTTTCTCTCCCATATCCAAGCGTTACACCTTCAATCCGCTCACCTTCAGTCTGCAAAGGACGGGGGAGAAAACTTTGGGGGTAATTCAACAATAGAGTGACAGTCTCCAAAGTCAAAGTCACTCTAAAAAGCTAATCAAGACACACACACACACATACACACACATACAAACGACTGAGTGTGAGAATGGTCTTTCTTGTTATCTGGTGGAGTGGATGGACAAGCCCAGAGGACACAAAGATTCCTCACTATCTGCCCTGTTATCCTCATTCATGCTTCCACTGAAACGATAAACCTTTGTACAAGCAGGATTAGCTGCTGAAAGCTATTAAGGGTCTAATTAGTCCTTCCCCCAGGATGCAGTGCTGCTGCATAAGAACAGATCAGGGTTATTTTGAGGTTGGTGATTTGCAAGTTAAATAAGTCTCTACAGTTGAAGTTTGTTTTTTTGTTGTTGGTCAGTAATGTTATTAGATTTTATGCTGTGGAATTGCACTCTATTTTTTTACGTCTTCTAATTTCTCACATATTGAACATAAACCTAACACTTTCCCACAATTTGATTCTAAAGAGGGTTTCCGACCAATAACAACAACACAAGGTGTTGCATTAATAAAAGGCTGTTGCTTAGGGAACCACACATAAGAGGAATTTAGGAGTCATGCAGAATAAGAAGACACTGCAGGGCAAAAGGAACCATCTATCAGTAGCTTTATTTTCCACAGGTTCAAGGACTCAGGTGACATGGACAATATTTTAAAACCTTCCTGTTTTACTGGAGCACATGAGTTTGACATTACTTAGGTTTTATTTTAAACTGATAGTTAGATAAGTTGGGATAATTTGAGGGTGAAGCTAGCAGCTCCATACAGCCAGGACTCCAGCTTTGTTTCTGCAGACACAGTTAAACAGAATGAAGGTTGGAACGCCTCCTCGGGGTTTGGGGAAGTGGTGGCTGGGGGTGGGGGTGGGGGGTGGGGGGAATTTGCCTCAGGTGGAAGAGTTTAAGTATCTGAACATCTTATTCACGAGTGAAGGTAGAATGGTGCACGAGATGGATCGACAGTTTGGGGCCCCATCCTCAGTAACAAGGGCGTTGCTTTAGTCAGTCCTGGTGAACAAAGAGCTTTGTTGAATAACTAAACTTTTGATTTACTTATGTTTCTACATTCCAAGCCTCACCTATGGGCATGAGGTGAGGATCATGACCAAAAGAATGAGATCCCAGATACAAGCAGCCGAAATGAGCTTCCTCCATAGGGTGGCCAAGCTCAGCCTTAAAGATAGAATGAGGAGCTCCGTCATCTGGGGGAAGCTCTGAGTAGAGCCACTGCTCCTCCACATCGAAACAAGTCAGTCGATATGGTCTGGACATCTGATTAGGATGCTTCCTGGACGCCTCCCTTTAGAGGTGTTCTAGGCATGCGCCACTTGTACGTGGACCGGAGGAAGGCCCATGACTTTTTGAGAGGATTATTAATTATTTCTGGCCTGAGAACATCTCAGAGTCCCCCAGGATGAGCTAGAGTGTGTCCCTGAGGAGCAGGATGTCTCGGTTTTTCTCCTATATCTCTTGCCTCCGTGACCCGACCACAGATGAGCAGTAGACGATGGAGGCCCTTTTGGAGGTTTCCAAATAAGTTGCACATGTGGGAAAGTACGAACTAGAATGACCTTTTTATAATGTGTGTGTAGTTGGTCCCTCAAAATACAGTTTTTGTTGACACTGACATCTGCAAGGAAAGTGAAGAAAATTTTAATTGTCTGATTCTAAAGATAGGCCAGAAGAAAGGGTTCATCCTTTATTCATTTCACAGCCGCACAATGAAATTATGCAAGTTTTTCATTTGTATTCCCAGCAAATAAAGTCAGAAACAACAGCTACTTGGCTCGAATAGAGAAGGAAGTGTTGAATGTCAGATCCACACAACCTGACCTGGTAAGTTGTCACTTCAGCTGGCTTAAATAGGAGTATGTGGGAAAACAGTGCCAGTAACTAGACTGTCCCACCAGATCACAGATGGCATAAAATGGCTGCTTGAACTTTAACTTAGGAGAGAGTGGTGCATGAACATGTATTACAGTTTCATTTCCAAACAAATTGTTAAAAGTGAAATTGACTACATTGATTTGGTTTTATCTTGACAGAAAGTTAGCTGTAAGAAAAAGAAGCAGATGAGAGATCAGAGTACAAACAAGCTGATGATGATGTCTTCTATAGGTACACAATGGCTAAAACCAGCATTTTAAAAAAGAATGTCTTTTGGCTCGCTGCCATGCAGGCCTACTTTTCAAATAAAGATTTTGAACGTGTTTATTTAATTTGTTTATTTAAGGGCATCTTCATGAAGACTATTCTTCCTGGGGTCCTAACATAAAACACAATACACAATATATAAACCCAACAGACACATTAAACCAACCCATCACCCAGTTGACCAAAAACTTGTCAGATTTTTGTTGAATATGTGACTGCTAATACACAATGTTATATCAGCTGATAAAATACTCCGGTAAGAAATGGCTCTGTAAAGAACTATATTTTTGAGTGCTAGTTTAGGGACAATTCTTTTCTTTTGTTACTTGATTTTTAATAATTTTCTGAGATAATTTACCTCTCACTGGCATTTCCTCTGATTCTAGTTACTGTTTATGTAGTAATTACTGAAATACCGGTAGTTTGCCAAAGTCGTAGTTAGAACCACCTCATTCAGCTGAAAATATAAAAAACCTTTTACTCATTTGATCTCTTCTCATATTTTCTTTTATTGTTCTCTATAATTTTTACTGCACTATTATTGTTGAATAATCTCTTAGTGCTCAAAGAATGTGACGAGGATGACTCCCAGCTACAGACACACCAAATATCAATATCTGTAAAACTGTTGAGTCACAGTTAATTTTGTGTTTTCAAAGACTGATCAATAGTGCCGGACATCTTGAATCATAGTAACTCAAAGTAACTAAACTTAATCAGTTGTAGACATGCATCCAGTAACTACTTTCTGAGAGTTTTGTTTAGATCAAGAAGTTCATGAGGTATTGTGCATTGTGCTAACAGACAAATAAACAAGCACACACACAGAGGGATAAGCAATTATCTATATGATCATGATTACCATCCATATACCAAATATAGGTCAATCTATAATTTTGAATTTTGTATACACAAACACGGAGTACACAAGAAAAGAGAAACAACTTATAGTTTTACCATATTTGTGCTTTTCATGAATTTCATGATACATTTTTATTTCAAGCAGAACCACATCTCATTTTCAACAATTCATAACTCCAGCTGCCTTTATTTAGGCAGAAGTGTCAGCAGCCGACAGAGAACTACAAAGAACTTCTGCTTCACCGGCTGTTTTGACTACAACCACAAAGAAGAATACTGAGAGAAACATGAAAGAAGTTTTATTTATTAAAAAAAACTGCCTATCTTGTCTTTTTCTGCAGCATGTACAGTAATGGAAAGTTCTCTGTGCCAGTTTGTGAAGAGATGGAGAGCTTAAAGCTCTCAGCACATTAGCTCTATCAGCAGGGGGGCCAGGAAGCCGCTGAGAGAAACACAGACGCACGACGGATAAATGAGTCAAGCAGGCATGAAACAACATGACCATGTAAAAAACACTCGGAAAAGCACTGACAATGGAACGGCTTGCTTCCTGCCGGGTCAGCTGTTTACTCATTTTTACTACTGGAAAATAATTAGTTGTTGGTAATAATTACTTGTTTAAACAAAGTCTGAGCTGAGTGTAAAGCCCAACCAATGTAATCAATGCACAGTTAAGCTATTTCTTACCCTGTAACAATCTTTTTGTGTCATGTTTAGAAATATCATTGTTAAGGCTCAGTTATAGTCTCACAAACCTGAGCAAGGTGTTTATGCGTGACACTTAGGTTGTTGCAGTCTTCCTAACCAACAGGTGGCAGTGCACTACATCACCCATTGAAATGTAATGTGAAAGAACGTTGGACGCCACATAACAAACATAGCTCTGCACAGCACTGGACATTTTGGAGAGGAAGAGGAGCTGTTGTGTTTATGAATATTTAGCAGACAAAAATACAGTTACTTTTTCTTTTTGGCTTTCACAAACCAATTCTACATGTTTTTAGACAAACAGACTCCTCATTACCCATTGCTGCAGCAAATCTGTTTCATGGGTTTTGCGACCTCTCATGGAGGGATCATATATGTACATTACAGTATAGGCAAACCTGCTCTGCAAGAGCACCTTCGAGAACACCCATTTTGAAATAAGCGTGGTGCGACAACTTACAGAAATTGTGAGGTAAACAACCACAAGCTGTGACACGGCACGGTCTGCTGGGGTGATCATGACACTGTTGGAGTGTGCACCCTCTCGTGTTCACTGCATCAACTTTTTAAAAACCTAGCTAACATGGCTCTGTTTTGTAGAATCCCAACTGCAGAAAACAGCCTAAAAATGTGTGGTGAGTATGCTTCTTTGTATTTGAAGCTGTAACACTGGCCCTCAAAATGGTTTGAACTCTAAACACTACAAGAAAAACAAGACAAATATGGTGACTATTAGATCTAATTTAGATTAGAGCCAAATCTTTTGTTATAGAGTGAAGTGGAGATTCTAAGTTGTGTCATGATAAAATAAAGGACTACAAAAGTGCAGGGCAGTGAACCATATCAGTCCATAAATGTGGACATAATGGACAAATTCAGGCCTAGTATCCACTGAGGGATGGCTGGAGGAAATAGTTTTCTTTTTTAAGGTAAATTATTTAAACAATGTTGATCTTTAGTACATTTGTCTTGTCTTTTCATTGAAGTTATACAGTTTATGAAAGTTTTGTTGAAAAACTGGTGTTTAGTCCTGAATGGAAAATCCTAATCTTTATTTTTGTATTGTGTTTTCCTACTAAAACACACTTATCATCTATGACAATAAATGATAAGTGAATCACAAGCAAACAGGCATGTTTGGGAACTGTGTAAAGAAGCCAGAGTTTCTGGAGAAAATCTTTAAAAGCACAATTACAAGTACGCTCAGCAATCAGAGAAAAGGTCCACCATAATTACAAGGAGGACAATTTTTTTAATGGTTGAGACTTCTCTTTTGTTGCAAAATATGACCCATATCTTTCTGAGAGCAATTTGCAGTTTGCTGTTTTCACAGGGGCAGTTTTACAAATTCACACAAACATGTGTTTGACATTTATAAGTTTTACTCCACATTCTGGCATGAAGCATGCTCAGACATTTTTTCCCCAATACAGTTATGTGTTGTGTTGTGCAATCTGCAGAAGATATTTATATATATCATTTATTATACATCCAATATTAAAAAATTCCTCTAAACATGAACCCTGGTTCATTTACTGCAGACTGAGATGGCTAGTATTTCTTGACCTATTGGGAAAATGATCAGAGGTGTCATATGGCACATTTGCTGACTTTTTTTTTCTTTAAACCTGATTCAGCTAACTGACATACAATAAGAGACACTCAGACTTCTTGGCTTCTCTTAAATGTCATCTTCTCCCATTAGCCAATGAAATGAAATTTCGACGTCAGGCAGCAGAGAACCTGATGCTGCAGCGATTACAAGCCAGGAGAAGAGAAAAAAAAAAACAATGCAGACTTAGTCCATCTCCTCATCCCGCTCCATCTCCCTCCCTCCTTCTTGGCTTTAATCTACTTACTTGGCTCTTCCTGAGCTTAGAGCCTTTCTTTTATTCCATTATAAAGACCCACCATATGATTTAATGCTTATTTCATTAAAAAAAAAACAATCCATGACCTTGCATCTATGCTATAATGCAGACTATAGGCCTGCTGTAGTCCACGCCAAAGTCCTGCAGGCCGGCTGACAGATGGGACAGAGGTGAGCGGGCACGAAGAGATGGAGGTCGAATGAATGAGGGAGAATTTGAGAGCCCCACTTATGAGTGAAGCTTCCCGGTGAATATGATTTCACTGATGTAAATGATGATAGAGCTGAGACTTTGCTACTCTATCTTTGATGGCTGGAGATAGCTTTCACATTGTGTACCAGTGAGATGAAAATACCCTCATCTGCAGTTTGACTTTAGCCTCTGAAATGGACATAAATCCCAGGTCTTTGAAAATCTAAAACACCTTTCCTTAAAACTTCATGTTGTAGTGAGAATTTCAGCACAGCTACGGTTAATTATTGCTCATAATGAGAATCATGCAATTGCATTTTTTAAAATCAGTTTAAAATCAGAGTTAGCATTTTTATAAGCTGACAAGAAATCCAATCCGGATTCTTGTCAGCCATCGGGAGACAAAGAAGACCCCAAACTTAGATCTAGATCAGTGATCATTCTATCTAAGAAACTGATTTTCTAAACACAATACCCCAGTGGATTTCAAACCCAAAAACACATTACAGCAAAGTCTGTTTCACCCCAAGGATCCCCAACACAGAGTAATGTTGTGTATTCAGTTAAGTGCCAGGAGGACTGTGACCAGTTATACATTGGGGGAACAAAACAGTGAAAAAGTGTCCCTGCGGCAGACTTAGAACTTATTGGAGTATCTTCTCTGGCCTGGTGTGCCCCAGAAGAAGCTGTGGAGTGTCGCTGGGTAGAGGAATGTTTGTTTCTTTAGTGGACCTGTTGTCTCTGTGACCCTACTGAGGATAAGGGGTAAAATATGGGGATACTTTTAGCTTTTAACTATATTTAACTATGGTTTTTAAATTTTTTTTTTTCTAATTTTAACTTTTAATTCTTGTTTTGTGCATGTTTGCATATGTTCTGCTTTAATATTTATATAAGCTTTTTGCTTTAGCTTTACCATTTTAGTTTCAGCTTCCAGATTGCCAGATTTCATAAAAAGTCATTAAGCTCTCTGCTGTCACATCACATTTTTGCAAAAGTGCAAATTTGAATAGTTTCACCTTCTTCTCTATTTGTATAAACACTTCCTCCACTTTTGGATACCCTTCATCACAACCTGGTCAGCATCCAGTTTGTTGAACGTTCTGATCTTATCCACAAATCAAACTTTACAACCATCAAACTCAGTGTGCCTGCATTTGCACTTAAGGGTTTATCAGGGTCTGTATTTATTGATAAAGCAGCAGAATTTATCCCTGAGTTCTTGACTTTCAACATACCTGCGCCAGCTTTTTAGGCCTCGGCCAGTCATGCTGACAGTGCAGATCTGTGGGACTCATCATCCCACAGAGGTAACATCTGCAATGGCTGATGGGGGAAAAAAACAACTTATTTTGCTGTCCCTGTGCAGGCTCAATTCAGATCATTAAGAACACTCAACTAATAATAATTACTTTTAACTGGGTTCAGTCAGAGTCGCAGCCGGAGCCCTGAAGACACACAATACGTCCAGGAAGTGACTACAACCAGCTCTGCATCGATAACACCAGCGTATCTCATTACAGTGGCGACCTGTGCTACACTGCCACTCGGTCTTGATCATATAAAACCCATTTCAGTGTGCTGTCCCCGCCTGAGCGCCAGCAGAGCGGAATATTCATTATTCAAATTTTAAGCATTGGAAATCCCAATATGTTACTAAGGCCAGATGAGATGAGATGAAATAGCTTAGCCTTTTGTCCAGGGAACATTGACTAATCGTCTCGCTCCCCAGAATCAATTTCCCAGCCGTAAGCATCAGACACTCCTGATTGTACTGTACTGTTGAGGACCCTTCCACTGCTATCAGCTAATACCCCTCCTGGCAGCCCAAAATAACTTATTGATTAGTGATAATGTTACTGGAGGTGTGGGTGGCCGGGGCGGAAGATGGACTGGCCTCAGTCATCAACATCGGGCTAAATTTGGGTCCTCTGTTACTAGATCCGGCACATGCTGATGCTATCACCTGCTGCCACCAGCAAGGAACAGAGAAGAAATAAAGTGTAACTAAATTGACAAATGTTAATGAAGTCTTAAAGTACACTTAATTGAACGTACCATACATACTTGGCAGGAATGCATATCACCTGCTGCCTTCTACTGTATGTCCAATTTTTAAACAAAGATCTCATGTAATCTTTTAGTTCTCAGAGTAAGTGATGGGGATGACCATCAGCTACTACCACAACAAAGTTTAGCTCAATATCTGCAAAATTGACAAATTTATTGCCATTTTTGTATTTTCTAAGATCATTTAGTGGTGGCGGCCATCTTAAATCAGGTTGACTCCAAATTTTAAACAGATGTGGATTTAATGATTACTTTCTGCAAGTTTCATTAAAATCTGTCTGGTGGTTTGAGATATTTTGCTAACAGATGAACAAATAAATGCACATCGGCCGTTACATGATCACACACCTTCCATGATGGTGGACAACTATGAATTGAGTTAAACTTCAGGAGCTGTTTTAAGTCAAGTGGTGGAGCAAAGATTAGAATGTGTGCAATTATAAGGGACAGTACAAAAGAAGAAAAAAGAAAATCACAGCTATTTTGCAGTTGTGGTTGATTATTAAATTAGTTGGGTTTGTTGGCGGTTCAGGCCTTGTGATGGACTGTTTTACCCCCCAGGGTATTTGGCTGATCTCTCCCCTTGCTCTGATTCTGTGCTGAGCCTGAAAAGTGGCTGTGATCAATACCTGCAGGCCCTCTACACACTGCCAGAGGGCTGATGTGTGTGTGTGTGTGTGTGTATGCTGCGTCAGCATCCACTTAGGACTTCATCAAACACTCCCCACACCTTTTCCTCACGCTCAGACACACACTTACAAACACCCACATCAGTCAACCGCACGCTCAGACTTTCATTTTCACACATACACACACGCACACCCCTTTCTGCTCAGCAACACACACCACACAGACACACACTCGGATACACAAATTCCTGCCTCGTTCCTCCCATTGCACATCGTTCCAACAAGGATGTTAAATACCATTCAAATGTCAGGCGGCTGTATTGATTGGAATAATAACTCTGAAAGGAAGGAGAGATGGCTTGTTGATGCTAAGCAGGTGCGTGATGGCCGGAGCATCGTTCACTGTCACAAAGTTGCCATGTAAGGCTTCCCAGATCCCCCCGGCAGAATGTGGATTGGGGTTTACATTCGACCACGGAGGCCTTTTATTTCTGTCATTAATCATTGTCCTCGCAGGCCAGTGGCAGGCCAGTGAGAGTTCAACGCAGAGAGTGGGGTCATTTCTGAAAGCACTCTGATCACAGTCAGTGCTGTGTGTGGATATCAGAACAGAGAGAGTGTGTGTTCATCACTAGGTGATTTTTGTTGTCTGTCGGTCTTGACAGAGAACAAAAAAAAAATCAACTACATGTGCAGAAAAGTTCCCACAGGTGGAATTTAACCAAGTGCACTTTTGCTCAAATGTTTCACTCAGGTGCTGTTCAAAAGAAAAATAAAATATTGCCATCGATTAACTTTAGTTTTCCAGTTGGTTTCTGTGACTTCTTTATAAGAGGAAAACCTGTATTTAAAAAAATAAACATTTAAAAAATTGTGACCGGGTAAAGTGACAGTTTGAATAAATTTTTCACAAATTAAAATGTGTATGGTGGTGGACCTTAGATTTGTCATTTAAAAATAATAATAATAATGGTTGCAGGGTGCAAATTGTTGAAAACTGTTTAATTTAGTTTTGTAAACTTTAAAAAGAATTACTACAAGCTATGTACGAAATGATGCCTCATTTTGTGCAAATTAGCATTAAATTACAGTGGAAAGACTTGAGTTACAGTTTGATTTTATCAGCTGAGCCCCTTCAGTGACAGTTAAACAATGTTTAAATGTTGATGCATGAGTAATAAAATGAAAGCTTTTTTCTAAAAACAGTTTTCTGTTAGTTAATAATAATGTTACTTATTGCAATATCATGATGACCAGTGAAAAAATAAATTAAGGCAACGAACAAAATCCCAATAATTTTACCATGTTCATTTTTTTTTCTTACAAAAACAGCTAAAGTGACTGAAAATAGGTTAACAAAGGCGATGTCCATGAAAGAACGATTTGTGATAGGGAAGTTCAACAATTCTAATGTACTGGTGGGTATTTACACTCAAGTTTAGTTGGGTGAATCATGCAGCTCATGGATCATATCACAGGCTGGAGCTGATTTAGGATTTATATTGTAAAGGTTTAGAGTATTAG
>JAVKLF010000033.1:8107090-8120853 GCA_034783495.1 Millerichthys robustus
TGTGTGTGTGTGTGTGTGTGTGTGTGTGTGTGTGTGTGTGTGTGTGTGTGTGTGTGTGTGTGTGTGTGTGTGTCTATCTATTTGTTATCAAAATATCTCATGGATTACTGGATGAACATTTACATCTGCATATCTTTCAAAGTCAACCCAATTTAAGATGCTAATTAAAACTATCAAATGCAAAAAAAGCTACAGTTCAGTCAATTTTACAGCTAGTGTGTTAAACTTTGAAAGGATAAAAGTCATACACAACACAGTGTGATGTCATATAACATTATTTTTCAGGTTTGATCTGCTGTAACTTGGAAGATGATTTCAATTTAAAACTCTGGCATGGAGGCCAGTGGGCCATGTGTATGGATGGGTGGTTGGAATGGATGGCTTTAATTTAATCAATATTTTTACAAGACTTGTCATCAGACATTAGGTAGAAAAATAAGGTCACGGGATTCCTGTTAATCGTTGAGCAATGTTTGAAATGTTGTTGCGACATTTTAGCATTTAGTCAATAGAGTTGCTCTCATGCCTTTGAACTAATTTACTGCCGGTTCAGATCAGACAAAAAAAAAGATGTGAATCTGCCCCTTAATAGCTGAACATTTATATCTGATTGTCTTTGACGGTAACTGAATGGACATATAAAAATGCATTATTTATTTTAAAATAGTTTGAGGCACAAACATAATTTGTCTGTGCAACTACTGTACACTGTGTTAAAACTTTTAAAAGTTGGCCCAACAGTGAGATGTTTAGTTGCTGCGCAAACATTTAAAAAGATTAAACACCTGCACACCTTTTCTCAAGTGCAGATTGGGACAATCTCACAGGAGCTGTTTGACCAAGGCCACTAAATCTCTTCTAAACATAAACATCAAGAAGAAAGAAAAGAAAATGCTCGTTGTGTACACATTTGTCTCTCCTTCTCAAACACCTCCCCATCAGTCCTGAGTTTCTGATTAGTGAAACCAGGTGGTTTGTTAAGTCCACCTCAGACTGTTTAAATCCCTGTGGCCAATCCTTCTTAGTATCACCTCAGTGAAGGATAAATCTCACTTAAAACTATACCCCCCATTCTGCCAACACATCTAAACACTCTCAGATCACTTTCAAATGTGTCCTAATGGGAAAGTGAGCCACAGCATTACATCACTACACCCTCCCCTCCATATTCCTTGCTTGTACACTCTCTGCAACTATTTGTTCTCTTTGCGGTGAAATCTGCTCGTGCTGCATCCAAATACACCTCCAATTGTGTTTTATTAGGACACCGGCCCACCTGGGCTATCTTTCACGCCAAGGAGGTGCATCCAAAGTGGCCTGCTGGATTTAGGTGGCCCTTTCGCATGGCCTTGATGACCCGCTGCTGGGCAGGGCAGGCCATCCGGGTCTGGCAAGGCTACACTAAGCAGGAAGCATGAATTATGGCCATCGGCCCAGTCTGCGATGCACTGATCCACACTACCAGCTGCCATCTTCCTCCCCTTTCCTGCATGCTCCCCCCTATCCACTGCTGCGCGGCTCCTCTCTCCTCTCATGTCTATTTTTAGAGCTGGCTGATTTTTTTTACCTTCTAAAATGGGCAAATGTGTTGTGGAACAGCAAGGTGTGTGTGCGTTTGGTGGGTTTCTTAGACATCCTAACACAAGCACCCTCCGCCAACTCGCCTGCACGTTTTCACCCCCCGCTTTACACACGCACACACACCCTTAGACGTCACCACAAACAGTGCATTCCAGCACACATTCAAACTCCCATTTGCATTCGGCTGCTCTCTGTTCTTCACCCAGAGGGAGATGCTTGATTGAAGGTTTTGGTTCAGAACAAAACAAAACAAGAAAATGGCAAACAACAGCAAAGCCAGACACATTCAAATGTTGCATTTTTACATTAACATTGTGGGTGGTGTTCAAATTTCATCTTTGTGCTTAGCTAAGCTTAGATCTTCTTCAGCATTAGTTACTTTTCTGACTCAGTCCTCTTTACTCCGTCACTTTAAATGTAAGCTATAATTGTATTCTATCACAGAAAAAAAATCTAGTAAAGCTCCTCACACACTGGTGACAGTAGCGTCTTTCAAAGTGCTGGAAGCTTGTTGCAAAGAAAGGTGCCAACATGCTGCCAATGTTGGCTGTGGAGAAAGGATGCTGCATTCCCAGGAAACAAGGGAGATAAATAAAAGAGAAAAAAATACATCCCCGTGGAGACGAAGGGAGCAACTTCTTACTGTAAACTGCACGGAAGTGGGGGAAACTACAGTATGCTTCAAAAAGCGAATTCTGCCTCAGTGGAGTAAGTAACACACTGGAGCGCTCATATTGTAGGGTGAGAGATGGGAGGGAAAAAATTATTTTGCATCTTCCATAGTTTTTTTTTAAGTCTTAATACAGACAAGAAGCTCTGCACATTCGGTTGTGCAGTCTTTTTTTTTCCTCCTTGGTGCTGTGACTTTCTTTTGATTTGCAGGGTTGCTGAATGAGTAGATGTAAATGTACACCAATTAGGAAGGATAGAGGACTTTTTGTAAAGCTGCCAAATCTAGGGGTAAGAATGGAAACCGTACTGCTTGGCTGAAAACAAATGATCTGTGTGTCAATAAAACTTCAACATCGTCTGTTTGGTGGGTGTCTAGAAGCTTAATAGACTTGATTTATTGAAGAAGGGTTAAAGATTTTGGGGTGCTTAGTGAATTGTTATGTTTTTTGGAAGACTAGGCAAGCTAGTGGTAAAAATAACTGGTAAAATGTGCAACACAAGGCTGCCACCTGATGTTTCTTTTCTTGAGTAAACTTTACTCTCTAAATCCCTAGCCAGTGCACTCAGCAGCCTGGTTAAATCCCCAAAGCCACAAACGACCGGAGGAGAACCAGAACTTTCCACTATAAAGATCCCGTCAGATCAAAAAGTGCTGACTAAGACCAGGCTCCTTCCTGTCCCGCCCTCCTTCACCCCTAGTTCCTTTTTTCTTTCTTTCTGTCTCATCAGGCTTGCAGCATACTCAGGAACCTTGTGATGGAACGTCGCTGGCCAGCCTTTGTAAGGAAGCCCATTAACGGAGCACATCAATATTTCATCATTGCTCACTCAGAAACATAGTTATAGAAGTTTCCAGTCTAGAGCCATTAGGGGGCAGACGTCAATATGTTATGGCAGCAAGCATCTCCTCACCTCTTACCTTACTGCTGTCCATCTCACCCCTCTCAAGCGGAGAGGTTTCACTCAAGACAGCAGCGTTTTCCGCTACTAAACAAATCATTAACCATTAGGTATCCGAGGTACAGTGTATCTTTTCCTGTTCCAATGTCCCCCCTCGTGTGTCAGTAAATTGTATTTGTCGGCAGAAGAGAGGGAGACAGACTTGTAAAGTCATTTGTAAAGTAAGAAACCTGCCCTCACTCAGAAAACAAGCATCTGTTTTACATAATTATATAGGATATAGACAAACCTGCACTGCTGTTGTAACACTTCCTGTGAGATTTTTTACCCATGCATGTCAAAACAAGTCTAGCATCTTCAGCGAGAGGACAATCAGTGACGGGGTCAATTTTCAAGAAGAAATGTCGTCTCTCACCCACACACACAGTGTGTCAAAGCATCAAATGGAAAAAAAAACTTTTCATTGAGGCAAGAAGCGGTCAGTAGCCTAATTTCTGTCTAATGATTTGGATTTTATAACCCTGATTTGAAATTATTACACTTTCATTAGACCATGACAAGCCTGCAGGGCCAAAAAGGAGCATTAAATGTCACTCAGACATTATATCAGGTATTCTTGCAAGCTCAACCTTTAGTGTCCTTGGAACTGAAAGGTCCTGCACATTTTTATCAGAGGAAGGTTTGGGGTAGAAGTTTGAATAAAACAGGGGCCTATGCCTATATACCTAAAGTAAATAAATAAATAAAAAACATTGGACATATTTTTGTTCAAGGTTGAGCCAGGCAAAGTTTTTAAACTTATTCAGATACTGTTGGCTTTTGGTCCTGCATCCTGTATGTTTGTCACTATGTTTTGTTTATTTTTTATTTCATAAAATGCATTACCCAAAACTCTTCAAGATAGTTTTCAGGTTTCGAACAAAAAGTGCACTTTTAGGATTTAATAGTAAAACTTCCGCACAGTGAACTTACCAGAGTGCAGAACCTCTCAGGTGGGTTTCCGCACGTGATTCCGGGCGGGTCCACCTTGATCCGCATGTAGTCTTTCATGGACACGGGACTGGGCTGGCATGCGTAATGCTCCCACACCGAGCCCTCGTCCGTGCTCACCAGAGACTTGCACAGGTCGTACTGGCCCAGGGTGGAAGCCAAGCAGCGCAGCAGCAACAGCAACACGGCCTGGAGGAGCATGGCAGGCTGGGGGGAGGTCTGCGGAGCGGGGTCCGGCACCGGGTGAGGGGACCACAAGAGCTCAGAGGAGAGGAAATGCGCATGGAGCGGTGATCATAGGCTTAAAGTGAAAATCCCCACCATTTTGGTAAATATAGTAAATTTACTCAACTAGCCTCCTGGCTTTTTAAAAAACAAATCCTCCTGATAAAAAGAAACCAAAGTTTATCCTGCTGCTTTCACTCAGCGCCGCCTGACAAAAATTGGCGGCCCCGGGAGAACAAACGGAGAGGAAGGGGGGTGTCTTGTTTGGTTTCCAGGAGCAAAGAAGGGCGGTGGGTGGAGAGGCAGGATACTAACACAGAAATTAGCCTCGTCATACACTTTTACAACCGTGTTTCAGGGAGTTGGGAGGGAGGTGGTCGCGTGGATCCATGTCTCAGAGCACGGCGTCCTGCTGCGGGGAATAGGTGCCAACTGGAGAGGATGACAGAGAAGCTGCTGCGTCTTCAAATAGATCCATTGGTCGTTTTACACTGGTTGGCTGAGCTCCTCTAATGATCCCTAAATTCTGTGGAGACAAACGAGAGAAAAGTTCATACGAAAGGCTAATTCGTTATCATACAATTAAACTTTATTGGCTGTCCGATTAACGCAACGCAGTGATACATGGAGAAAGTGAGAAAAAACTAACAGAATGAAAACTTTGTAGTACTTTTAAAAGGTAATATTCGACTTTGTTCTTCCGGTGACATAAACTGGACCTAAACTTTGCAGATCTGCGCATTTAGAGGCGCAAATCTGTGTGCCATAATCCTGTGCGTAAAAACACGTGGTGCTGCTGCCGGGTTCCGCCTGTGTGTGTAATTTGCTCGTGTTCTGCAGAGCAGAGAGAGGTACAGATGTTAAGTGAACACTGACAGATAGATCCCTCAAGAATATGTTCAATGCCCATTTTAATTACACGTGAACTTGTGCAGAACAGGCTAAATCATTCACACATTAATGCGCAAACTTCACTTTTCAAAAAATCTGGGATAATGTTCCTATGTTTATATAAGTCTATTTTATAATTGTCAGTGTTTAATACTGTAATAAAAAAAAAGTTTTATCACCAAATTATTCGCTAGTAGCTCAGATTAAATTTTAAACTGATCGCGTCAATCCCGCACAATGATGTTTTCCCCTCCCCCCGTGTGGATTCTGTCTAATTATAATCCGTGACCTCGGAGTGACAAAAGTCAGGAGTATTCACAACCTGACCCAAACCCTGCGGACTTGGAGTTTACTTGTTCTCCAGTACGGATCTCTCCTTGCAGGGGTGTGTCAGTTTCCCACAGTTTTGCGCCCGGCCCACCAAACAAAGTGTTTTATTCCCAAACATCACCGCTCCCTAAACTGTCAATCGGGCAGGAAGTCCCCTCGTTAACTCCGGTGATCCTGAAATGGTCCGGATCTTGTGCACAAGTCGAGTTGTAAAAATGCTTGATCAGATTTGAAAATAAACAAAAAGCACTGACTTACTTCTTTCACGCATCTCTGAGGCCGGTCAGCACTTAGTGATCCCGTCCCCCTCCCCGCCCCCCATCCTCTACTGGGCCAGACGAATCCCCCTCGAACCATCCACTGACCGGCGGTCCGGCCGTCCGGTCCGTGCTGTAACCCCCGGTGATCAGCGTGTTCTTCCGCCGGGTACTTTCTGAACGCAGCGCGAATGGCTGCTGCTGCCGCTGCCGCTGCTCCTGCTGCTGGGTCCGCGTCCTAGATCTGGATAACGGCCGGGGAAGAAAGAAGGCTGAAATCCCGCGTCAGAGAGTATCAAAAGTATAAAATATTGAGTTTGAGGAAAGGCTTGAGCCCGCCCTTGTCCTCCCCCCTCTTCTCCTCCTCCTGCCCCCTCCTCCTCTTCTTCCCCACTTTGCAAGCTCGGGTTTACCCGGGATGCTCAAGGGCAGAAAGATAGGGGTGGTGGGGGGAGAGAGGAAAAAAAAAGGCTTTATGGAAAATACATCCCTCCGTCCCGCCCTCCCTCCTCCTCCTTCTTCACCTCCTCCTCCCTCCCTTCCCTTCTGTCTTCTGTTTCTCTCTCTCTCTCTTCCTCTCTCTATTTCTCTCTCTCCATTTGTCTCCCAGTTAATGCCGAGGCTAAATCCTTTTACCATCACTTTCAATCACTATCTGAGCTTTTATCTGTTCCAGCCCTGCTGCCTGAACCGGGGCGGCGCAACTTCTCCTGTCCGTTCCTGATACCCCCACCCCCCGGGCGCCCCAACTACCAACACACGCACAGAGACACACACAACACCGCAAGTCCGAGATGCATCTGGCTCGGTTTAAAGGACCTACCTGTCTTTATTTATTGTGCAGATATTGATAAGACATCAACATGTTTACAGTGAAAACGAGCTCTCTGTCAGAGAAAAGTTGTTCAGTAAACCCAAACAAAACTTTCAGAATATTTGAAATCAACCTCTAAATGGTGCCTTGAGTTTTCTCGGACTTTAAGTTAAATCTTTCCCCTTATTTAAAAAAAATTAAAAATAAAAATAAAAAAATTCGTCTAAAAAGAAGGAAAAAAAAAAAAAACAAAAAACGTTGACTCAGGCTGCTCTGGTAAAAAAAAAAAAAAAGAAAAAAAGAAAAAAGATAAAGCGTCCTGAACCCGTGTGGTTTTACTGTCCGCAGCAGAGGAGCGCTGTCCGTGGTGCTGAACACAGACAGTGCTGAAGACACGCCATAAATTTGCTTAAAATTAAAGCAAATTAAGAATATATACAAAAATATATTTTTGGGTTAAATATTGCACATTTCAACTGAGGCAACTGGGCTTTAAAATTATTTTTAAAAGTTTTGCTTTTTGTACGGAGGGATTTTTCTTATTGTTACCTTAAACCACATAAGTGAAGTTACTTTTCATGGTAGCCAGCTCCTTTAGACACAAAATGTCTTAATGGTCACAAAAGATGAATAAATATAGCTAGAACACCTATGTAATACAAAACCTTTGACAGTTATTTTTTGTTGAGTACAAGAAACTTTAAAAAATTGGGTAAAACCTGTCAGAATCCAGCAATTAGAGGTCAGAATAGTAAAAAAATGACCAGTCTTGAGTTTTTCCATGAAATTTATGAATGTGGTTTTGACTAATATTTGTTCAGTGTCTCAACATCTTACAATTTTTTTTTATCAAACTTTTTCTGCTTTATTAACTTATTTTCAGTTTCTAAAATTAGTTGAAGGATTGTTTTTACTGAACACTAATCTGTTAACCATTCAGACATAAAAGGCTTCTGAACTCAAGGGATGAGACAGTGTTGTGTCAACACAAGGCTACGTGAACATACAAACTATTTCACTCAAATGCATTATTTTGAACTGACAATTACCTAAACATGAATGCATGGTGGCTCCGTTGGTACAGCTGATGCCTCTCAGCGAGACAGTTGCCATATTAAATCCTAGTCAGGGACCTGACCTTTTTGGGCAGAGTTTGTTTGCTCTGCATGTGTGGGTTTTCTCCAGAACAACAAAATCATGAATGTTAGACATTGGTGTTGAAATGTAAGGTGACCTTGAATGTCTAGAAAGGCGCCTATAAATGAAATGTATTATTATTATTATTAATATTATTATTATTAATAATAATAATGTGTAAGTGGTTGTTTGTCTCTATGTGGCCCTGTGCTGGACTCCTGGGTGCACCCTGCCCCTTACACAGGGACTGGTGGACTTTGGCACCAGTGACCCTGAAAGGAAAAAGTGGGCAAAGTAATGATGAAATTACCTAAACATGACCCATCTGTGGGAAAAAAAAACTGGAGTACCTGAAGAAAACTGACACATGCACAGGGAGAGACCATGCAAAGTCAGGGAGGTCACAAAGGTTTTGAACTCACAACTAGATATGTTCCAAATTTATAACCCATCCCTCTGCCAGAATTATTGGTGTACAGTATAGTCATTAAACAGCATATACAGTATTTTGTGCTTTCTGTTGTGAGTTCACTTCTGTTTTTTGGCATGTGTTCAATTTATGTTCTACTATTTTACTGCCGCTATATTTCCACAGTTAGACTCTGTTCCTCAGTTCTGCCACCCCCAATCACGCCTGTTCCAGTTTTCATTAGCCACAGCTGCAGCCACTCTTTCCATCAGCCCTGATCCATATAATTCTTCTTTATTCATGACCCACCGACTGAGCATTTTGCATGCCAAGTCTGGTCTCCTCCATGTTCCCCTGGTATTTTTTTCTTTTTTTCTGTAAGTAGACTGCTGCTTAGCCAGCTTTTTGTTTTTTGAGCTCCTCATGTCTAGTCTGCGTCTTTGAGTCCAACCTTCAGTAAACCGTAACAGACAGTTGTCCCTCTCACTTGTCTTAAATGACCAACTGAATCATATAATGATGGATTACCTACCAAAAATTCCTCACTGATTTGTGATTTCTGTTTGTCTTTTTTTTTCTGATTGGAACTCTTGGAGGGCCAATGCTATGGAAGTACCTTAAGTCAGTGATGAGATTTCTAGTCTATTAAATGTATATTCCAAAATGCTTACCAGCCAGTAACTTACTCAGTCTCTTTCAGTGAATAAGCATAAAATAAAACAGTCAACATGAGTATGTGAGTATGTGATTTTTTCCCCTGGTTTTGAACAGCGGTAAGGGAACCTGTTCATCAGTCCAGTCATCATACAGTATAAAAACAAGAGATTTCAGGATAGTACAAGTTAGGAGTAATCAAAGGTACAAACATGGAACTTTATATGCTCTGCATTGATCTTACAGTAAAAACTGTGGAAATAATGAGATTGTGAACCTCAGGTGCAACAATTGAACCAGAAAGTGAGATGGCACTCAGACATGTCAAGCCCACAGCTCCACCTAGAGGAAATGGAAAAACTAAGGGAAACAAACAGTTGGGAACCTGGAGCAAGATTGAATTGTACCAAATAAGAAACACTTACAACTACATTATCGCCCAGTTTTCACAGCAGTGAGCAAAAACATGGTCATAAAAAAGGTTTGAACTGAAAACGAGGCAGAAGACAGAGAAGTAGCTCATGACCTTTTGTCCAATATTTGAACTATAATAGTTTAATATATCAGCCAGCTTTGATGAAACAGTTATTTACCTCTTTAGGAAACATACTGCAACATCTTGAAACTGAGTGAACAATGAGTTTTGCAACGCACCTACAGTATGTCACACCATTGTGCAGCCAGAACAGGAGCAGATGTAATCCTTTTACACTGAGGCACAACACTAATTCACACTTTGGAGGTAACTGACACACATTTTGGGATTAAAAAATTCACACTTCAGGTCACATTTTAAAGATGCAGGAGAAGAAAGCACCTGGAAAAAAATGTGTGGCGGGAGATAGGAAAATAAGATGAGAGGACAACAGATGACTCGCCTATGACATGCTGGCAGTTTGTGGTCATGTTTCTGTATTCTGAAGAAGAGATTTAGCCTCTTTCTGCACCGTTGCGATTTAAATGGAAGGGAACCCCTTACCCCACCAGTCTGAAAGGGACCAAATGAAAACACCCATGTCTTTACAGCTGCATCTTCAGGGATCAATAGAACATTGCAAATATGACACTCACTCCCATAACAGGCTACTGATATGGAGTAACTCTGGCCTTTAATTGACATTCCACTCAAATAGGAAAAAAGGGGAGCTCTGCTGAACCTGTCAAACAGTCTGAGTCAAAAATGGAGCACATATTTCAAAGCATTTTGTCAGAGGCTCGGAAAATTTATTCATCAGCTTTCACCTTCAGTTTTGAACTTCCAAAGGTTCTTCAGAATTTACTTGTTGGAGTTCAAATGCTATGTGCTCCAAACCCTCAAGTTTCTTCTCATTTGCTCAGTATGTATGATTTAAATCAGAAGTTCATCACTGAATCAGTGTTGGTCAGAATGTGTCAGCCGTGCCTGAAACGTGACTTTGCATGATTAAGCTTCCAACATTTATTCCACAAATGGATACGGATTACATGTGTGGGCAGGGAAGCTGATTGCATTTTAGAAAGCTTCTGTAAATTATTGCTCTGGGTTTCTAATAAACACTATAATCATCTTTAACCAACAGCATATTTGACAAACCTCTATATGATTATATATTTGCTAAGTTCAATTGATGTTGCATCAATACTTTTGATAAAAATGTCAACGCTCAACTTGATAAATGAGTAAGATTGTGTTTTGGAATCCTGTTATGTCCATCTATATATGATGAAACTCCCATAATTTAAAACTTAGTTTGAGTAAATATTGAGTGTGCTCTTTGAATATGAAGAATTATGCAAGAGGCATTACACAGCTGGACATCTAGACTCCTCCAGTCTTTTTTAAACTTTCTCTGTGCTCTCCTGTTCTTTCTCTCTTTGCATTTTGGCAGAGGATAGTACTATCAGAGTAGCCTTGCTGGCAGACCTTGATTTAAAAAGCCTTCATCTAGGCAGCCTGCAGAGTTTGGACAAGGTTCAGGACAGGCCTCATCTTTCTTTCCTTCTCACTGTTTGTTGAAAGGATGATTCTAAAGTCAACTGAACTGGTGTGAGTTTCTGTCTTGCATAAATCAGTTTCAGACTTCAGGAAGACCCCTATTTATTTCTTAGCCTAACCTAAACATTAATTGTCCAGTTACCAAGCCTTAAACTAAATTTCCCTTGTACCTTAAACCTACCAACTACCAGGACCCCAAAATAATGGTTTGTCTCATTAGCACCAATCTTGGTTTTCAAAAAGACAAAAGGTTCTAGCATAAACAAATATATTGTATGTAGTTGATTTTCTAATGAAAATGCAGTTTTGCACTGGTAAAAGTATTGTTTTAGCTACCAAAACTACACAACTTTATAATTCATTTTCCCAATCTGTCTCATTGGAATCTGTTTTTAAATAAAATATTTTAAGGGTAACTTTTAATACTTTAAAATATACAAACTAATATTAGCAATTTTTTTAGTTCAACACAAGTATTATATATTTTTAAATAGACTGTCAAAAAATGACAGAATGATAAAATTGTATTTATACATTCATATAGTGTGCCACTACATACATACAAATCTTATACAGAAAAAAAAATCTTTGAATAAAGGTTTGAAATAAACAATTATCAATTATTTCATTAATAAAGTCCAGATGTTACAAACTGGAGCAATGTTTTGTTGAATCAGAACATCATGCAGAAAAATGTTTTTATTCTAAGTTATAGATGAAATCAGAAAAACTTTTGCATTTCTGTTGAAATAGCTTTTATGATGTATTGTCACTATAATTTATTGTGAATTAATTACTTTCTAATGTTTGCTTTAATAAAACAACTGTGATCAGAAACTAATCCTACATGAAAATCCAATACTGATCAATAAAAACCTACTCTGTTAGATATTTTAGAAAAAAATTAGGCCTCAAATTACTTTAATGCATTTTCATTACAACTTTGTATGGGTAAAATTAGCATATGTGATATTTATTTTATTTTTTTTGTGGGCACCATATGTGTGTATAAACTATAGAACACCTGTCACTATGAGCAGGATGTTCTTTAAATAACCAGATGGGTCTTTCACAGAATAAATAGAAAATACACCAATCACCATCGTTTAGCAGCTCATAGTTATGGATCCTCTTCCTGCTCCCATCCTTTGAAGTGATTCTTTTTTTTTCTCATACATCAGGTGTTTGTCTAAAGCTACTTTATGAGCAGGCACATATCACCGTTATCTTGAAATTATATCTAATTCCTTTACCAGGTCACCTTAAAAAATACTGCATTTTATTACTAAAGGTTTGTTATCTTTCCTTTTATGTGAAGTCATCATATTTTCCCTACTGTAAACCTTATTGGAGCTTATAGGTTCATCTTTCTGTTGGTTTCTTTCCAAACATGGCTAGTTCTTCGAAATTCAGAAGAATAGAAACAACACCTCGGGTTTTTTTTTACCCCCTTCCTGCACATCAGTCCCTGTGTAACGAGAGACGACAAACAGCTGACTCGGAGATTAACGGTGTTTGCAGAAGACCCGGTTGGTGTCCTGCACCACACTGGGCTCACAGAGAAAACATTCCGCTGTGGTGGGTGCCTCTGTCAGAGGAGCTGGCCGTAAGAACGTTGCTCATTTACACTCACTTTGTGATTCATTGGAGACATGTTGAATGTGATTCCAGGTGTAGAGAATCAGCTTTTTTTTGTGCTGATGAGCCGCAGCATCGGCCCTCCTCTCTCTGTCTCCACGTGATGTGATCGATGGGAACATCTGGAGGTGCCTTTCACAGAGAAACAGTCTTTCCCCAACCAAAGGTTACATTTCCAGCGTCTCATTCATCCTCTTACTGAATGAATTGATCAGTCATTCACACCTTTGTCTCCCCCCTTTACTCACTCATCAGCTCACGAATCTATCACTTTAACAAATGTTAAAGTGTAGCGAGTTTTCTGCGACTAATCTTTTCCACTCTGACTGACGGGCTCAGTCACTGAAACACTCACACTGCTCACTTACTCACTCATGCATTGGGTGAGATTTTGAGTTTACTGTTCACTGACCCACTCAGTCAGCGTTGAGCTGGCACACGACAGGGCCAGTGGGATTTAAAGTCTGTTCTTACACACGTGGATGGAGGAAGAGTGACTCCATATGGATTTGACTGTTTTCAGCTGTTTTGTTGGCATGTTTGTGTACTGATCTGATGTTTTGTACAAGGAGTATTGGCTTTTATGCAACCCCCCAGTAATCTGTTTGAATCAAACTCTTCTGCTTAGAAATTTTTACAGAAAATTAAATGTGAATTCTTGTGCAAATAGTTTTACAAAGTAAAGAGTGGATTAAGCCTGCTACAGGTCTACAGATGTTTACAGCTTTGAAAATAAACATGTATTCAATTATAAAATTTAGACAAAAACAAAGCAATAAAACTACATGTGGTGGAAAGTCTTTATCATCTGAGGTCATGACATATGCACATCTTATAATATGTTGTCTTTATTGTGACAAACAAAATAGCTTTAAAATGTTTTGAATTGCTCATTTGATGTGTTCCTGTTAAACTGTGTTTGATTTTAAAACTTTTAATCTCTGGTCAAAACATTTTTTGAATTTGATATTTCAGATTTCATAAACCTATTTTAAAATCTTTGGTTTACCTGGTAAAGTCCATTTATGTTTAATGCTCACTCACCAGTTTGCAATGATGTTTTTTTTGTTGTTGTTTTTTTTATGTGAAAACTTATTGCACACGAGACGTTTACTTGTGTTTTGTCCTGACTCAGCTTTTCACCAGATGTTGTGCACCTACAAATAATAACAAACACATTTATCCCTAATTGAGCATCACTTTGTGGTGATTTTGCCTTGTAAAGGTGGTGTAATGCCCCTTTAAAGCAGCTGCACTCTCATCTCAGAGTTTATGACCAAGGTGATCTCT
>JAVKLF010000033.1:8174149-8186779 GCA_034783495.1 Millerichthys robustus
TGTATATGTATATGTATATGTATATGTATATGTATATGTATATGTGTATCATGGTTACTTTGTTTTCCACAGCCTGAAAGAAGACAAAAGCAAATCAAAGGTTTAGGAAGTTCTGAACCTTGCCCTTCTGGCATTCTGCCACAGCATTATAAAGAAGTAAAGTTTATAGTTTACAGCATACATTATTATCCCACTCAAAATGTACGAGAAATTAGATTTTTGATGCCTAAAATACTTACTTGATGAGTCCTGATCCATTTTCACGTAAATAAGACAGGAAATGTTCAGTCATACAACATAAAACCAGTTTTTAAATCACCTTTGACATTATAACTGTTGTATAAATACTTCTTTAGATGCAGAAAGTATTTTTATATACTTTGCACAAAAAGTAAGTAAATTTGTGCTTGGTAGATTATTTCTTCGTTCTAAAAATGTTTCTTGGCAATAAATCTTACGTCAGGCACTTGATTGGCAGCACCTGGGGGTACCAGAAACTCAAAATGAGTGTCAATAGAAACAGCAAAATAAACTGTTTGGCAGAGAACATTTTGCAAATTTGTTATGAGTGCAACCCACAGCTCATCCCACAAATGCATGTTGGTTACAAATGTGGCACCATTTCTTTAAAAGAGAAATAAACAGGCTTTCCAACAATATAAGATTTATTGCCAGGAAGCATTGTTACTAAAAAGATATATTCTACCAAACACAAATTACCTTACTTATTGCGCTAAGTTAGTTCGACCGCATGTAGTAACTAAGTTTGAAGCCTGAAAAAGGGAAAATATTTATGTATTTAATTATATTAAATGTGAATAATGTTTTTTTTTTCAGTTGATAAGCATTTTCCACATTTTGTTATCATTCCTCATCAATGCTCCCAAAGTGTTTGCTTTTTGAAAAATTCTTTAAAAAACAAAACTTTCAGCTGTGCTGTGTAAATGTAAACACAAACACGTATACTGAACACATCAATGATCATATATAAAGCCTTGAAGTCTGTTAATATTTGGGTTTAGCCAAGAAAATAACTTTTCCCACTATATATCAAAACAAGTGCTAAAATACACCAAGAAAAGTTTTTTCCCAGTGGTGCCTGGAAACTACAGAGGAAGGGAAATACTAAGAAATATATTTTAGTAAGAACTGTGTCAGGATGCCTTTTGGTTTATAACCAGTTTCCAGAGTTTAGAAAGTGTGAGCTAGTGCTGAGAGCAAACACAGTGAGTGGTAGCACCATTAGGAACACATTTCTTTATGTTTAATATAATTTCACTTAAGATAATCTGGCATTATTCACTACAGCTCTGCTTTTAGAGGCCTGAAGGTTGATCAAATCAACTAGCCGTTTTGTTTGCTTGATTAACCCTGTGACATAGGAGTTTTGTTGCAAAAGATTTACTGACAAATGGTGCCTTAGTGTTGAGGCAGGAGAGTCTGTCTTTACGTATTTCCACACTCCACTTGTAAGTCAAATAAAGGCAAGCAAGGTCAGTTTTCTGTTTACCTTCTCTACTTCTCCATTACTGATGTACATTAATTCCACCCCCTCATCCCCAACATGAGATTTTTCATTGTCTTCATCTCGACAGAGGGGCCCTCTCATCTTTCTCTTGCCTGCAACTCCCTGTGAAAGAGGGGAAAACAAAAAGGACCCACAGTGAAAAGGCTTCTCTCCTTCGTTCTCCCAGATTTCATGTTTTTTCAAAATGTTCATTTTAACCCCACCATACCTCCATTTTAACCCTAATTACACACATGCTCCCCCCTCCAACTCCCTCAGTAGTAGAGAACTACGATAGTTGCCTGCTCAGTGGTTCTGAAGGCCAGAACCAATGGTGTAATAGGCACACAGAACAGCACTCATTAGCAGTCTCCCACTGATAATGTGCAGATATAAAGACATACAGTGTGTGCAGTGCTGGCTTAGAACAGAGCTCTTCAATTCATATTCAGTAAGGTCCTCATAAAGAATTGCTTTCTGTAGTTCCATACAATATATATCCTAATTATTTATTTATTTATATTTTGACAGTCATGTTTTTTTTCTCATCGTCTTTTCAGGCCTGTACATCTTCTCTGCAGAGAAGCAGAAAGCAATCATGGGCTAGTCATGGGAATTACTGTAAAGGCTAGAAGACCTGTGCCATGTGAAATTTGTTTATTTATTAGGATACCCATTAGTCTCCACCACAGCAGAGACTATTCTTCCTGGGGTACAAAAATGAGTTGCCTTTTTTGCTAGAACTGTTTAAAATGTATCAAACCTTGTCAGATATTTTGTCCTTTCAGCCAAGATGGTTCTCCTTACTCAAAATGGTAAAATAAACTATTGTAGATATTCCTCTACCATTACCTGCACCTAAAAAATTTAACTTGTTCTACCTGTCTAATATAATGGCGAGATGTTTATTGGTCACATTTGGCAACAAGAACACATAATTTGGAATAATTTCCAAGGGTATAAGGTAATTTACTGCCTTTAAATTCAAAGCCTTTGTGAGTGTTATACAAAGGTTAATATCACCAAACCTTTTGAAAGAAATTGGTATCAGAAGCTGGTATACAAAAATCTTGAAGTGTTGAGTTGTTGTATAAGCATAAAAGTTAGCATAAAATGGGTTTTTATTTGACTAGCCGTTAGCCTAGCCAGAATAATTTCTGCCCTTTAATCCATACTCAGTGACAGACACGTCTGATATGGTACTAATTAGGATAAATATTTGACATGACATCACTTCAAAAGTGACCAGTTTAGTGACTAGTGTCATTTACTAGCAGTTTGAGCAAGGCCCCTAACCCCCACATCTGATTCCCCGGGTGCCCTAGATGACTTGTTAAACTCCAGCTCTCGTTGAGTGATGATGGGAGACACCAAACTGTCAGACTACTGGGTTTTATTAATTGTTGTTCTGATGTTTAAAACATCAAGAAGGTCTCCAGTTCAAAACTTGGCCTTTCTCTGCAGAGCTGGCAACAAATGTTGTGGACCACTCATCTATGTAGTTTGATGTATTTATTGGTCTGATTAGATCCCTCTTGCCTCTTATTTACCCAAAGAGTTTAAATGATGAGCCCCATAAGCAAATCCTATGTTTAATATTCTAACATACAAAAGCCAAACAAAATGTTTCATATGAAATAATTTCTTATCTTAGGCAGTTTTATCTGTTTTGTCTGCACACGTCTGGCCCTTATCTGCATTTTTTTTATTAACAATTAAAATAAAAATTTCTACTGTACATGAAACAAATTCAGCATCTCACTTATATCATTTTCTCAAAACCAGTTTTGCTGAGTTTGAAAATGTGCATGTGTGTATGTGGTACAATCTTTCTCCAGTTCATGTCCTCCTCCTTAGAGAATAACCAGATAGGTGCTAAAAGCAGCTGTGGTTTTAATGGTTTGCACTTCTGATGTAGAAAGGAAGAAGTCTCCGTTTCAGCCATTTTGGTGTGCAAGTTCTTCAGCATGTGGTTTTCTGTTCCACTGTATTTGATTCTGAAATGAAGAAAACTGACGTTTAAATCAGAGCAATACTTGCAATTTTGCTAAATAAAGAGCTTTGGAACATTCAGAGAAAGGAAAGGAACATCTGGAATGTTTGCACTTTGGAAATACTTACACAATAATAAAACAATGTTTTAAAAATCTTTTTTTTTTTTACAAAAATAAATAAATAAATCAGAATAATGTCTAACTAAAATAAATCCCTCTAAAACATTTTTATATCTTCTGTTCAAGAAGAATAAGAAAATAGCCCTGTAATAGTCTAAATGAACAGCTTGAACTAAAATCTACCTGTACCCAAATGAAAAGAGGCAGAACATAGATCGGTATATAAAGAGAGATTTGTAGTTCAGAAAATAAAAGATGAGATGGTTTAGTCAGTCACCTATTCTCTATTGAATTAATTTGTATTTTACTTTCTAAATATAAAACTGAAGGCAGAAGGGGATTATATTTTTGTGATTTCTGTGATTTTCCTGACAAATAATTTTAAAAAAAATGTATTTTGCTAAATATAAGTAAGCTCCCAAATAAATACTGTCTAGTATCAAATAAGCCAGTTCTGTCAAACTTTTAAAAACTTTTAAAGCAAAGAAATTTGTTAGAAATTGTCATCAATAACAAATAAAGTACACAAATACAGTGAACAAAACTAAACCTCTGGAAGCAAATATGTTTGTAGAAGTTTGTTTATACACCAATAGCAATAAAGTGCATAAATGTATTACAGTGCTGTGATATGAACCAAACTGGACAAGTTAAAAAGTAAACGATTAAAAAACTGGTGATCAACTTCTTGATGAGAAGTTCCTGATTAAACATTAGTCATTCCAAGCTGCATGACACGGTTTTTGGAGTGTTTTATGTTTTGGGTCCCTTTCAAAGACCCTGCTGCTTGTGGGTGGATAGCTCTTGATCTTCCCTTGTTCATATTAAATAAGTCAGAAACCAGCCCCCACCTAAAAAAAAAAAACAGACTTACGTATACACCAGGGGCTTATTGGATGTGAGCATGAGCTTGTGTGTAGCTTTCCTTTCAGGTCAGGCCAGTGAGTTTGAATCCTTTTGAACAGGCAGTAACATGAGGCAGCGATGACAGGCAGGACGACCCTTGATCACTGTTAATTACCTAAGTGGACGTGATGCTCCCAAACCACCAGAGCGATGCTGCAAGCGCCTATACATTAGGGAGAATGTGCAGATGTGTTTTCAAACCAAGCATGAGGCACGTTGCGCAGGTGCCGTTGAAACATTTGTGCACATCTGCGTCCTCTCATCTTCATTTTGTGACTTCTTGTCCTTCAAGTGTCATGCTGCTCACCGGATGACGGTTGTTGTTCTTCAGCAGTGTTCAAAGGCGAAGCAGGGTTTTATCAAACCTGTCAGACACAAAAGCGCACAAAGAAGCGCTCGAGTCACTCGTTTTTAATGAAGCAGAAGTCATTTAAGATTTATGAAAGGAGTTTTGAAAACCCAACTACAATGGACTGTCATTACACTTGGAGTCAAAATACTTGCATCATCTCTGAGGAAATGATCTACACTGGCTGTACGAAGTCGATGTGCTGAATTCCCAGGTGATTAAAAGTAGAGAACAGGAAGAGGGGGAATCAGGTTTAGTCATGCTCAGAGCTATTATTACATTTTCAGATCTTATGACATAAAAAAAGGAAACTTAAAAGAAATCCTGCCAAATAAAGTTGTTTTGTTTTTTTACTTTAACTTTTAAATGTGTCCTCTGTTCCTCATTTACATTATGAGTCAATGTGGGTTGCTGGTGACTCAGGACAGCCTATTCTGGAGAGTATCCATCGAAAAGCCTCCGCTTAGAGCATAGATGGTCAAGGTGTCCTTGAAAGTATTGACTGGATTAGGACAGAGCAGTGATAGACAGCAGATGTAATCCTGCTGTTTCTCATGGGAAGGAACTTGTCAATATGAAGAACTAATGGCCTGTTTTGCACGAGACAAACTGGACCCTGGGATGCCTTGTTTATTCTTTAAATGTGTATCAAATAACAAAGAATAAGACACAAAAGCCAAATGTTTTAAAGCTGATAACACCATGTCCCTCCATGTGGACAGCTACCTATGTAATATCTGGATCTTTGTGTGAAACCAGTTGATTCACACAAAAGACCTAAAGCTAGTTTAAGATGTAAACACATAAACACTGAAGGAATCTTATTACTATTATTTGTCCATTAATGGTACTTTTACACCTCAATTTTCAATTTGCTACTCCTCCATCGGCTTTTGAAGTACCCATACAATATAACTTGATCTGGAGTAGTGTGCTACGACTTTAGCAGCAGTACATTGCACAATACAGACAAAGTTTGCAAAAGGTTTTAACATGCACACAAAACAAATAACAAAATGCAGCCCGCTTTAGAGCTCTATAGCTCCTCTTTGCTGTAAACCATCATTATTTATAGTATAATCCAACCTTAGGGGCTTTACAGGTCCGAACTGGCATTTTCATATTTTGAAATGTTTTCACACATTTGAAGTTTTGGTTTTATGATTTTGGAAATTATCAAAACAAAATATTCAACTTAAGATGATGTCAGACACGTTTTAAAAAGAGTGCCGTCATTGCTAGACTTGGTTCACATCTGGCTGACAAACCACTTTCAATGCCAGCAGTCAGTCAGCACAGCAGTGCCGACTTCACACCAGATCTGGCCCACGCCTGTCTGCTGGTTGTAAAGTAAAGTTAAATTTAGGGTAGCAGCCAAGCATCAGCCCTATTGTTCATCACACACTGCATAATAATTTTGCCTAAAATTCTGACATTAACTGTTGGCATCACGCTTGTTTGTTATCAAAATATTTTATAAATTGCTGAACAGATTTTAATGAAGCTCTCAGAAAGTAATGACAGGATGTTTGTCTTTACACTGAATGAAAATGTGTAACTTAGTCCAGGGGTGTGCAACCTTTACTATTAAAATAGCCATTTTTCCCTTTGGCTCACTACTAAAATGTGTCCGGAGTTACAAAACGTGCTACAACTGGGATTATCAAGTGGAAGCCCATGGGTCACATTGAGTTTGTTGAAGGTTTGGTTTCTGGCCAGTGTGACATACAACTAAAAGTATTTAGTGCATTTAAACATTTAATATTATTTTCACATTTTATGATAAAAAGATCATATTCAATTAAAAAAGAAAAACATTTTCTCTCATGAATGTATCATATTTCCTCTCAGCAACTTGTCTTACATGTATTCCAAAAGATTCCTGATGGATTAAAAAAAAAAAAAAACATAACATAAGGCTGGAAGTTGGATCACTGAAGTGGTCAACAAACTATTAGCATGAACTAATCAACATGTTTCACTCCTTGTATTAGTAGTTTCCAACACATATTTGTGAACAAACAAAAAATTGCTAAAGCATAAAAAAAAACAACAAAAATAAATCTATTTGCATCTTAGTTTTGGTCAAAGCTTTTAACAGCCACTCCAAAGTGTTATGTGTGGCTCTTTGAACTCTGGTGTAAGATTTAATGCTAGGATTTAAATTTCAAAAGAAAGTGCCAGATTATTTGTTAGTTTTGTAAAACAAAGTTAAGGATTGTTGACTGTTGTTGATTTTAGGCATTAGCTGCATTGGCATTACTCAAAAATATTTTCAGAAATATTCTTGTGATGCTCTCATCTTTGGTAGAAATAAAATGCAGCAGTCATTCTTGTGGTTTCAAACCAAATAACAGTCGTTTAACAAGTGTAACTTTGTTGTCACTTTTACTGAGCAGATAGATTCACGCACTAGATGCCAGGCTGTCTGCTATAAAGAGAAAAAAAAGTTGCGAATATCTTTACATTTATTCTCTTAAGATGTACTGTGGAAGAGACCAGAGTAAACAGAAATTATCTGTGACAACTACATCTGTGCAGACGATGCTGAAGAAAAGTTGTGAGGATGATATCATGCTCGTGGACGTTCCATCTGTCAGCTTTTATGGGAAAAGGTTACAACAGAGATCTGATCCTCAAACCACTCAAAGGCCTTACTCCTTAAAAAATGTGGTTCACAAATGTTATTCTAACTAGAAATTAATGTCTATGTAAAGTGTAGTTGTTGTCATTGTAAATTCCCTTTTTCGTTCAGGTAGCCTATATTTTTGTTCATTTTTTTTTTAAATCTTATGCTTTTCAGTGATTACTGAGGTGTTTTTAATGTAATTGGGTAGATCAGATTTGTGTTTTTAAGCTGTGGCGTCTTGTGCGTGGATGGAAGGAGAGCTTGAGCAAGTGAGAGACAGAAGAAGAGAGATGCTCGGGGAGCCAGAAAACAACACTATCAAAGGAGGGCTTCAAAGACTATCAGCTACATCTCCTGGGTAATTTGCAATCCTGCATTCTTTCAACTTCAAAGGGGCCACTGTGTGTTGGAATACTGCAAGTGGGAGTGAAAGCGGAGGGAGGGTGGGGGGGAGGGTGAAGACTTTGGACGAGGGGGGAATCTGATTTCTCTAATAAATGCTGACACCAGGCCTGTTTGATATTAGATTCAGGGAACAGTTTGATTTGTTATCGCCTTTGAAACTCTTCAGACGTCCTTCAGCGCGGCAGACTGGCTACCACTGTGCCCTGAGAGCGAGCGAGGGGGAGCAGAGAGTGCCAGGCTGCCAGGACAAGTCGGGAGCTATAACGATGACCATTAAGGTGCTTTTGACTAGGAGTCTCCTTGTCTGACTCTTTGCCTGTATCTCTGCCGGGACTCATTCTGTTCACCCCTTAATATGCCATCAACAACTCAATACAGCTAAAAAAAAAAAAAACATTTTAAGGAGCTAAGAAGCCTGATTTCTGCTGAAGCAAGTTGGCTCATTAGAAGTGACTTAATAGCTCTGCTGAGGCTCTGGCTTGAAAGACAATAAAGCTGTGTCCTTATAAAAGTTTGTTGTTTTTTTTTTACTTTTTTTTGTAAATTTTTCACATACCATAAACAGAGAAATTCCTTAGCACTAAGATGCATCAACAGAAACAATAAACATGATGATATTGATAGGCTGAACAGACAACATTATGTTGACACTTTGGTAACATAATGTCTATCTGAGAGCTTAGTTCATAATGAGAAACATTCAGTGGCCTCAAAAGACCTTGCTGAAAATGCAGAGCTGTTAGAGAGAAGCTGCTCTGATGGAATATTTTGATACCTACAACCATTTGCAAGTGGAAGATAAAAAGCAAAGGAGGAAACTCTCAGGGGTTGTTAAAAAATACTTCTAACAGGGAAGTTCTCAGCTGTGTTTTTGCATATGTTGGCACACTGATAGGATTTATTTTTTTCACAAAGTTGGTTTACAGCACAACTGTGGCGTTGGTGGCTGACTGTCCATCACTCAACACTTATATCCCACGCTGCCATAAAAGGTAAATGATGATGTAATTGCCTGTTTGTTGATTGTGTGTGTGTTTATTTCATGAACTACTAGGAATGTGTTTTTTTCCAAAATTAATCATTGATAAATGTCCCTCAGCAAACATAAACATGACTTTCATTTTTATAAATAATTAGCAGAAATGGGGCTTGGTAGCTGAAAGTTATCTCCAACACATACTGTTAAGCACTAACATTTTGAAACAAACCATAGCATGTGGTACAGCAGCCAATATACATTCCTTCACAAAATCTCACTGTTTAATGAAATTAAAGAATGATATTCTATGAATATATTTTTTTAAGTATCAGAGGATTTTCAGTTTTAACTGTCGATTCACAATTGTACCTGCTCATATTAAGATAAAAATGAACACAAACTGTATTTTTACCTGATTTACACACTCTCAAATATAAAAACATGAAATGTTAATATATATATCCTTAGTTTGTTTAAGAAAGTGGAACTTCAAAGTGATTAGTTCACCAAATTACTCTATTGTGTCTGTTCAACTATCTTTTTATATTTAATCTGTGTGGGTTTGTGTTCCTTTCATGAAATTTGAGCTTTGCTTTAGACTGTGGGAGGAAATCAGTGTTATTCACTAAGCTGTTGTGCTGCATTCCACTTGGTAAAGTTTTTGAGCTTTCTGCAACAAATTTTTGAACATAAATCCAAAAATATTTAGAATTATGACCCTCAGAAAAAGATATTGCTCAATGCAACACCTTGATGATGCAAGTTATACATAAGTTTTCTTTCATGTTTAGGCCGGTGAGCAGAGTTGCAGTTTTACTTGCTTAGCGCTAAAAAACAAACTGCAGATGAGAGTCAGTCAGTGTGGACTTTTTCATAAAGCAAACTCAAGGAGATTTGGATCTAAAATAAGTTGCATCAAGGCAACTTAAAACAGCCATCCCATACGCTTACAACTTCAAAGTTTATCAAATAAAGACATGCTAACAACCATTTTAACATTTTTGGTTATAACAAATACTGTAAGTACATAATCAAAATTTCAAAAAGTTTCTGTAACTTAGATGAGATATTTTTTTTAGTATTACATCAGTTGTTATACTCCAACATTATATAGATTTGTCATAATAAGTTTGTGTTACCAGCCATAATCCAACATAAACCATCATTTTTTTGCAAAGTGTTTTTGTTTTGTATTTTTTTAAATGTTTTTTAGGTCATAGCAGCGAATATGGCAGAAACATGATTTATTCCACTTTGTTTTCAAATAATAAATATCTTTTTCAATTTCAGTCATAATGCACAAAAACATACTTGCACACATGACTGCGAATGTTAGCACTTCCAGTTTCATCGCCTTACCCATCATGCATTGCATTCATTGACCCATGAGACGATTATGCTGTTTGATTATTCTGCCGGCTGATTGATGTGCTGTAAATTGCTGTGGTTCCTGTGCATATTAAAGGATACATTCCTATTGATCTATTGATGCATGGGATTGTGTCATGAATATGCAAAACTGCTGGCTGTGCATCTGAGTGATTGGCTATCTGTGACATCATCAACAACTCCCAGATGTTTGATTCAGGCTGTCCAGACAGGACACTGGAGGCTTGTAAATGAAATGTAACCAGTACAACACTACAACTCTCCAAGCATCCGTGCCAAGTGAAAAACACCCCATCATGTTGCCCTCGAATCACTCGACACCTCCTCGCAGCTCCTTGCCAGAGTCCCTCCCTATCCTTTTCCATCGCTCGATCTGCTCATTAGTGCCGTGTTTTCAACAAAGACCCATCTGGACATGGCTACCTGCCAGCTCAGGTGGGGCCTTTACACAGAGAAGACAGCTTCTCGTCAACATCTGTCTGCCAGGATCAAAGATGGTTCCGTTTTACCTATTTAACTTGCTATCTTATTCCATTTTCCCCACTTGTTTCCCCCCCTCCCCATCTGTCTCTGATTGTCTTATGTATTTTTGCTACTAAACTTCCCTTACATTAGATGGAACGTAGACTAAACGTGGCATCCTCCTCCCCTTCTTGTCTCTCCCCTCCTCTTTGTCACTTTGCAGCTTTTCTCTTCACCCTAAGGATCCAGACAGCTTTGTTTTCTCCTCTCAGCTTTTTAGTTAATAGTTTCCTTTTATATAAGATGAGAAAAACAGGAAGTTTTCGGTATCATCCTGCTTTGCTTTGCAACTCAGCAGCCATTTTCCAAACACACATTACCAAGCTTTCATTTATTGCCTGTCATCGTGTAATTGTCTGTGTACCCATGTGTACTTGTTTGTCTGTCTGTTGGCAAAATATCGCCTAAACCAGGAGAAATTTTAATGAAACTCTTAGACGGTGATCACCAAATGCACATCTACAACCTATTAAATCTTTGAGTCAACCCAATTCAAATTGAGTTTGTCAAACAAAAAATGGTGAAAATTCAGTCCTTGCTGCAGGTGTTGACCTACATTTTGGTATATTTGGCAACACACACTCTAAACACTAACAGATTGCACAAGATTTTTGTTAAAAACATCTAAGCAACCTTTGCAAACACAAGAATATCTCAAATGAGATCAACTTTGCAGATACTGGGCTGGAATTGGCTGAGAGTTATCCCCCAACACATAATCAGAGTGCCAACATACTGCATGTATACATTTGTGGAATAATACTTTCCTTCCCTAACAATTCTATTCTGATAGCCTTGGGTTTTGGGTGCAAGCACATAAAAGTTGTCAGATTAGCAGCAAAAAGTAGTCTTGGCATTTTTATGTCCTTATGGGTCTTTCTACAAGGTATCACAATATCTACAAAGATCAATAAACATGCCAGGCTATATGTGCAGACAATGAAAAAAAAGAGAGCTACACAGATTTACAGCTTGTAATCAGACACAGATGTGTCCCCAGTCCCTTGGTGACAGCAGTTTATATTATGGAAAGCATCGATGTCTCTATTTGTGCTTTCCACTTCCAGAATGATGATTCTGGCTGCTGTAGGTAAAACCCTGTCGACGGTTATGTGATGGTAAATTCAGCTGGTTGGGCCCTATATAAATGCAGCGGATCAGAGGAAGTGTTATCTCTTAAGCCAGGTGCTGCTGTTCAACACAGCCAGTTCCTGCTGACTGAAACACGTCCCTGCGTGCTTCTGTCTGCTCGTCTGACTGTCTTCTCACAGGCTCAGTGTGCGTGTGAAAAGGTTACTCAGGCCTTCTGTCTGAGCTGTGAGAGTGCAGAGCATGAAATGTGGTGACACAGTTAGATCATCGGCAGCAGGCTTTCTGGTAGCGTCCTCCATGGAACGCAGAGCAGGAATTGCTGCTCTTGCTTCAAGCCCTTTTTGCTCAGAACTAATAGAGATTGATTAGCCCTCCTTTTTCAGATCAATGGCAACGCTATTTTAGTTATGCCTGTTTGCCGGGATGCGTCCTGATCAATGACAGAGTTATTTTTTGTGTCAAGGGCAGGGCCCCGCTTACTGCAGTCAGGACGAGACAGACAGGTTTGCCCGACAGACCGTTCAAGGCGACAAAAAAGCTTCAGCTGCATACCTGAACTCTTCCTTTTTGTCCCACAAATAGTCTTCTGCTGTAGGAGAATAAGAGAATTAACTTGATCATGAGTTTATGAGGATTAATGCTCGGTAGTTGAACTTGAGTGAGAGTCGAAAAACAAAATTCCTGAACCCTCTCTGGGGATGATTACAGAACTGGACAGAACCAGTAAGATAAACATTT
>JAVKLF010000033.1:8194729-8205005 GCA_034783495.1 Millerichthys robustus
TGTGTGTGTGTGTGTGTGTGTGTGTGTGTGTGTGTGTGTGTGTGTGTGTGTGTGTGTGTGTGTGTGTGTGTTGTGAATTAGACTGCCCCTGTGAACCTCCAAATGTGAGCTTCTTTGTTTTTGATAAAGCATGTGTTTGTGTTGAAACTGCGATCACACTTATCCTCAGTCTCTTGAGAAGTAAAAATATCTGCCGTTTACTTATTTGGCTGGGTTGGTTAAGGTTTCCCAAAGTTCTATGGAACAATGCTGTGTGTATGACAAGTTTGTTATCAGTAAATTCCAACCATCCATTATCCTAACCCACTTCTTATTTTAGGGTCACATATCCAGCAGTCACAGTGCGAGGGGCGGGGTACACCCTGGACCGGTCGCAAGTCCATCACAGGGACACATAGAGACAAATGAGACAAACAACCATTTACTCTCTCTCACCTAGGGACAATTTAGAGTTACCGATTACCCATGACAACAGTCATGTTTTAGGTCTGTGGGAGGAAACCGGAGTACCTGCAGAAAACCCACACATGCATGGAGAGAACATGCAAACTCTGCCCAGAAATGTCCCCGACCGGGATTTGATCCAACAACCTTCTATGTCAGCAAATTGTGCTACTTTAAGTTTAATTCTTGCAAAAAGCCAAAGTCCTGAACTTACCTTGATTATATGTAAACTCCTGATGCCCTGCTAAAGGCCATGTCAACACTCATTTTTAATGTTATCGCTTGAATGTTAATAAAGTCACAAAAGGACGCAAAAATGTTTTTATTAATAAAGCACGATTTACTTTTTTATCCTGTTCACAATCTGTCCATTCCCTCCTCCTTTAAATGCAAATTATCAAAAGAAGATTCTTAGTGTATACATACTTGGCTCTTTATCTCCTCTTTGAGTCATCTCTGCAGTTTCCTGTGCCTTCCCAAAGCTCCAAAAGCAATGTGTATCGTTCATGTAACTTTTTTTTTTATTATCATCATTATTTTTTTTTTTTTTCATCTCATTCCATGGGGGTGGTGTGGCGGGGCTGGCGAGGACACAGCACTGAGAAGGAGGAGGAAGGAGGGAGGTTGTCTGTCCTAGGAGACAGATGGCGTGGGGGGCTGGTCCATGATGGGCTGGTGCTGGAGAGGCTCCATGTGCTGTAGTGGGTAACTGGGGCCCAGGGTGGAACGTAGGCGGCACTCTGATCCTCAGCGCCACAGTATTCCTCAGGCACAGGAGTCCACTTCCCCCGCCCATCTGTTCCTTCCATTGCAGCGATGGCAAACGTTCTCGTGCACACATGCATGCACGCAAAAAGATATATACACACAGGCGAACATATACAAGCCCTCACATACACGAGTACGTCCTCGACTGTCACCCGGCTAATCTACAGTTTGGGGTTCAGTTACAGCGTAACTCTTATCCCCAGCATTTCTCCTCGTCGTCTTACAAAATTAGACTATATCTGTTCCTGAAATGTACAGATGTTTCCCTTATCCTATTAATATGTTCCCATGCAGAGGTGGTAATGACCATAATCTTTTGCTATAAGAAAGCAAGACTAGCCAATGACTTCAAGGCAGAAACATGAAAAGGGGGCAGGGGTGACGGGAATTAAACACTGTGAACAGCAGATTAACATGTTGCCATAAGGTGTGTAATGCATGTGTGACTGTGTCTGATGCATGTCTCCAGGAATTTTTTCACAAATCATAAATGTTTTCCTCATCAGTCTGGTAGAACCACCCTGACATGTGCAGTCTCAGAATGAGAAGGACATGAATGAGAATTGGACATCACAGTCAAAAACGCTTCTGGTGAGTCAAGGTCAGAAGGGATGTCTCTTATGTTTTTGCAACCTTGTGATCATTAGACGTTGAATCGCTTTCAGCTGGGATCCAAGATGAAAAAAACATGATGCTATTGTAAGTGTTGAGTCATTTGTTTATTGTCTTTCGCTTTTTCTTTCTATTCCAGACTGAGCTGTGAGACAGCTCGGAAACACCGATGAACAGGTTTTCAATAAAAGGAAACCCAAACAGCTGGCGCAGCTCCTCGCAGAAAATTTTAAAAAACTAAACTTCAAATAAGAGAGAAACGATTTTTTATTCCAAATTAGGCAGCACAGCAATACAGTAGCTGCCTGGGGCCTTTCTGAGTTTACAAGTTCTTCCCATGCATGTGTAATTTCTCTAGATGTAAATGAGAGTGTGAATGTTTTTTTGTCTCATTTGTCCCTGTATGGCCCTGTTATGGACTTGCAACTTGTCCAGAGTGAACCCTGCCTCTTGCTCAGTGGCTGCTGGAACTGAATGCCAACTCCCTGTAACATGGAAAGAAGAAGAGTGTAAAGAAAATGGATGGATTCTAAATTAGACAACAATTAAACTGCTATGATCTTTGGGATTTATTTCCCTTTTCTAATTTGACAAGAGTTACTAACATCACTTATTTATCTATTTTCTTTACTCACCTAATTCTGTTCAGGATCACAGAAATCTGGTACATATCTTCATTTGTTACTTGGCAAGTAGTGGACATGTCCCTAGTCCGTCACAGGGCCACATAGAGAGAAAGAAATAGAACAGAAGCTCTGACAAACTGTAAATAAACCCTAATGTTCTAAACATTTTACAATGTCATATCTTTCAAACGAGAGTTTAGAGTCAGTTTGAATTAACCAGCCAGTGGTGATAATAATGCACCCACTTTTTCCTTTCTAGATTACTGAAAAGCACACATCTCCAGCAATCACTGTGTGGGATGGATGGAGACAGACGGACAGACAGAAAACATTATACATAAGTAAAATGTTCTGGGAGGACAAAATGCCCTTTTAGTTACAAAGTTAAAGCCAGTTTACAATAACATACTACATGTGAGCAATTGCATTCAGAGAGAAATTTATCTAAAAGTCATAACAAATTCCTCATTATTAAGAATTTCTTCCCTTTCACTGAGATAACATTTTACACAATTATAACATGTATGACAGTCCACTGAGCAGCAGGGTTTTTACTGTAAAGAGGGACCCTTAGTCGCTGTCTGAAGGCCAGTTAGGGAAACATTAGACCTTAAATATTAATGCAGTAATATGGCATTGTTGGAATACTCACTGAGCTGTGGGCTCCCGGTCTGCTGGGTTATTTGTCACACTCCAGAAAGCTCACAGCATCCAGGAAAAAAAAATTACATGAATAGTGTGGTGTGAAGAGAAATACATCCACCTTCATGTCCCTGAAAGATTAAAATCAATTTGTCCATTTGCTACTTGGTTTTAATCTTTATACAATAGTTTAATATAACCAAAGATATGTGATCAATTTTCCCTCTTTCTTCTTTTAAACCTTTCTGAACATCACATTTTCAAAAATGTTTATAGATACCGAGTTCAGCCAAAGCCCTGATGAATTGTTTATGTGCAAATACGAGCCAACTAAGATTTTTCAAATCAAAAAACAGGTACAAAATGCATTGAGCTCAACTGTCAAAGCAGCCTCCTCTCCTCGTTCTCTCTCTCTGTGTGAGTCTTCCAGCAACAGATGGCCAATGGAGAAATCAGCAACACGTTTATTTTCTGTGTCCTTTATTTTAACAAAAATGTGTCATAGTTGGATGGCTACCCGAGCACACATATTCTAGTGTATGTTGATTCTGCTCCAAGAAGAGAGTTTAATCTTTCATCATTCAGCAAACTGAAGACATGTCTTTCAAAATAAACTTGCTTTCCACCATCACTATCTCAAGGTTTAAACTTTGAGTTAAGAAGAGAGAGCTATGTAGAAAATGTTTTACAGAATAGTTAAAAAAGCACATTCTGCTTCGGTTGTATTAAGTTAACCTTGAAGGCATGCTGTGATGCTTGCACTAGGACTGGCTATGACCTAAACTCAGCAGGGAACGAGATGATGAGAACATGGATGGAAAAGCACACAAGAAGAGCTTAAGCTTAGGGAATTTCAGATTTCTTGCCTATTTGCATGTATGGGAAAAGTGTGAAGGTGTTAGTGTGTGTTCATCTCAGTGGAGAGGAGGTTATGTTCAACTCAACATCTGTCCAGTCGGAAAAAACATGTCAATGTAAACTCTGGTATGGGATTCTTTTGGAAGTTTTCAACTGCAAAAAGAAAAAAAAGAAGAAAGGTTTGTTGGGATAGAAAACCAGTATTCAAAAGTTGGGTGCGGAAAGGTCGGTGACACTGATGGTGGGGTTGACCTCGGGGACGCATACAGTGAAAAGGGGGTTCAGTGGTGTGAATTCTATTGATCGCATGCTTCCTGACAAGTCTTCAGTGATTTCCTGCCCCAGGCAGAAATATTGTGCCTGTTAATCCATTTAAGTAAGAGCAGCAAGGGGGCTCGGTGAAAGAGCGAGAGTCCACCTCTGAGTGCATATGTGTGTGTGTGTGTGTGTGGATGTGTGTACTCTGCTAGGAAATGGTAGATTGGGGTGGTGGGGGGGTCACCACAAACAGGATGCTAATGAGCCTGTGCTAATCAATGAGTGCTTAATCAGCTTTTCAGCTCTAAGTGGGCGCGGGAAGGGTAGAGGAGTGGGTGGAGCGTGTTGGGAGGAGTTCATGAGAAAGTGCAGGCCCAGCTTCTGATCCACTCCTTCTACAGAAAACATCTCAGCAGCTCCTTGGTGAATGCAAATGCACTTTCCTGCAGGCACGAAGCCACCCATGTGAAGTGAGGTCTTCAAATCCGCAGAGTTACTGCTTCAATTCTCAAGAAATAAATCTATCAGCGCACATTGTTCTTGAGATTTTAGTTGGAATGTCATGAATATTTCTTTGAACTTTTCATTTTAGTTCTATTTGCGTTTCATTTCGTGTTAACTCACAGCCTTATATTCAGATAAAATTGGTGCATGGTATCCTCTGACAGTTGATAGCAGATTGTAGCTCGATAACTGCTTTTGATGATAGATCTGTACAGGGTTGTGAGATTGTATCAGACACGTAATGATTTAAAACAGCAGACCCCAAACTATTTTACATCACAGACCAGTTTCATACAAGACAACGTCCCCATGGACTAGTTGGGGAAAAATGGTTCTCAAGGAAATAATTATATTTTACTCATTTATGATAAATTTGCTAGTACATGAGAAATAACTGCAGCAGAGTCAAAGCACAGAAAGATTAAAAGTTTGATTTATTTTTTTTATTTTATTACTATAACATTTTTCTTTAGAAGAAACAGAATTTTCCATCAAACTTTTAAAATATATGACAGTTCTAATATGAGTACACCACTTGGGCATGTAAAGAAGGCTTTAAAAGCAACTGTAAGCTGTAAAAGTACAATCACTGTTCATGGTGAGAGTGTAGTGAAAAGTCAATTGCACAGGTAAGTAGCGTGGTTACGTTTTGCACTTTCAGCATTTCATAGAGTCACAGTAGTTAGATGATCATTTATTCATCTTAAAAGGTTGCTCTGTTGTTTTCATGCACTTGTATTCCCATAAAGAATTAATAATATATTACATAATTTGTTAGCTTATAGACCTTCATTATTTAACTCTTTCCCACAGGACATTTTCTCAGCTTGTGTATTTTTTTTTTCTCTCCTACTTGTTGGTTTCAGGAGTTCCGCATTAATCCCATTCTTTACCCACTCAGAAAAAGGCCACAACTCAATCAGTCTCCTGTCCTGGGGAACAGCAGCCTTTTAAAAAATGACTCTATACCCTGAGTTGACAGCCCAAAGATGGAAAGAGAGGAATTAATCTCACAGAAAGACCCAGAATAAGAAATATAAGTATGGGGGAGTGGGCTGTACTTACAAATTGTACACAAATTCTGCAACACACAGAATGGGCACATACACACACAAATGGGGTGTGTGTGTTAAGAAGAGAGATAGGAGGGAGCAGGAGCGGGGATCAATCCATATTACGCTCTAATCTGTATCGCCCTGAGCTGCTGCAAACGCAGGGTTCAGGGGACTTTATGAAGTGTTGTCACCATGTTGTTGTTTCAACTGAAGCTGGAACACAGGACCACTACATTTGGTTGTTGATATTCTACATCAGACCAGGTCAGTGCAGACATTTGGTTTGAGGTTTCTACTTACAAATGTTAACCAGCTTTTTATATAGAATGTGATTTAAAGCGATAGGTTAGATCTTTTGAAGTGAAATTCTGTGGAAAAATGATGAACCATTCACGTGTCACCTGTTGTTGATAGTGCTTTAAATGACCTCACTTTGGATAGAGTTCAAACCTGACTAAATTGACAAGCTAATGGCTAGTCTATACAAGGCCAAGACTTTAGTGAATTACATTATTTATTTTACATTATTCAGTGGTTTGTATGCTAGAATTATGTGCTTATTTGCAAGTGCAAGCAGCACCAGCTAGCCGTACCACCACTGGAACACTTTTGTAAAGAATATTATATTTCTGTTTGAATAACTATGTATTGGAAAACTACAATGTAAAGATTCATTCTTAAAAAGTAAAGCAAGCTAAAGCAGAAGAACACAAGGAGGATGGATGGAGAGGTCTAGCAGGTGAGTTTACTTGGGGGTTTGTTTGGCTGAAAGAGACAGAAAATGAAATTTAAAGAAGGGTAGCTTGTAAAAAAGAAAAAAGAAAAGTCCCTGTCATCAACAAGACACAGAATAAAAAACCTTGATTGAGCATTAAGGGACAATAAACACTAGGAAAAGCAATAATTACTAAAATGGTTTGAGTCTGACAAAACAATCTGCCAAAGAACGTGTCCCAGCAAAGATCCTTTCTATTTCATGGGTTCATAGTATCCACATCACACAAAATAAAATAATGAGTGTGAGAGCTGCTGCTTCAGCGGTGGGAGTGCCGCCAGAGGGCAAATCTTGGCTAGAGGAGGACCAACCCAGATGGGCTAAAGCTGCAAGGCAGATGAAGGAGTTAAAGAAGAGAGGCAATTTTTCTTTTTTTTTTCAAACATGTCTACATAGATGCTCTTATGGTAGTGTTCGTGTTGACATGCAGACTGTGTTGGAAATTAAATGGATAACAGTGTCAAGAAGAAGCATGGCAAAAAATAGAGAACAGAGAGATGGTCAAAGCCAGATATTCAAGGCTTAAGAGGAACCTTAGAGTTTGTTCATTGTGCATCACAATTTACTATGTTACTACAAACAACACCCCTATTTTTATTTCATTGTTCCTTTTCATTCACGGCATCAATCCTCTGAGACACCCACGTGTACCCACTAATCTACACTTGAAATCTGTGACATGGCTTTTAGTCTGAAGTGTCTTTTTTGCCTGTACTAGAAACTATTTGATAAGGCTAAATCATTATAGAAACACACACACACACTCACACCCATCTTTCCATGAATGTATTGGGGTGAATGAGCAATGGCTTTCGTTTGAGCCTGAAAGCGAGCTGTCATTGGTATGTCTCCAAATACACCCACCAGCACTAATGATGCAAAAACATGTCTGGCTATGCCTGAGCATGAGTCGTTTGAAGACAATAAAAAAACAGACACAAGATTTGATGAAAGATGGATGTAGGATTGTGTATGTTTTCGGGGGTGGGGGTTAATTTACTTTTATTTCAACAAATATTTAGCATTGAACTCTGAATCTATCAGTCATTCCTCTGTTGCCTCTAAGGGAGATTGGATGTAATTAGGCACGGTCAATGAAAACCATGTAAAATTCATTGAAGATGACCGGATCCCTAATTTTTCTCATCATTAATTGAAAGAAGTCCATCCCCTCCTGTAATCAGGAACTTGCGCTGACTTGAATTTGTTAATTTGTCCATAAATAGCCCGCTGTTGCTTACTCAGTTCTAATCTTTAGGTATGTTTCAGAACTCTGTCCCTTTCCTCTGGCTCTTGTTCCTGAGCTGCTTCATCGTTGCAAAGGTCTTGTGGTGTGTGGTTTATAATGGCAGATATCCATCGTATCTGAGTGATATGAGGCTAATATGGAGAGTTAATTTACGCCTGTCGTCTGTAAAGTAGAGCACAAGCATTCCAGAGTGCACCGCATGCTGAATTTAAAAGAGTGGGGGGGACATTAAATATTCTTTTTGATTGCACATCCAGCTGCATATTCTCACACAGGGATTTTGCTTTTAACTGAATATGCTGTACACAAGCACTTTGCCGTTTAACAAATATTTTTCCCCTGGCAATGTCTCAGCCCACCAGTGGTTTAGTACTTAATCCTTCCCAACAAATCCAACGACTGAATGTACCCAGAGGTGGGTGGGGAGCTGCCATCTCTACAAAGGGAATTATTGACATTATTAAGCTATTTGTTTACAGTAGAAAATAAAGTATTTTGTTCTATAAACAAATGCCTGCTTTCAATCCCTATAAGCCTTTTTAGAAGGCTATAACTTAGCTTGTAATGATGAAAGTGACCTTGCTCTAGAGAGCTGGGTGGGCAGGTTTTACTAATGTAGCTGGGAATACTTAAGGGAATACTAATGTTGGTTGAAGCAACATCTCAAGCCTGCTTACAGCAGTTCTTACCCCATGTCTCCTTTTGAAAAAGCCTGTCTTCTCATCTTTGGCTCTGTTCTGAAAACTCATTAGGACCAGAGATCAAAGAGTGGGGCAACAGGCCTGCGAACCGGACACTGTAGGCTATTTCCATCTATTTATCACTCACACGGCTATTTTGGCCCTCAAAGTGATCTGCATCCAAATCACACCACAGCTTTCCTCTGTAATCATGCCAGTTTAGTGGCATCTATCAGCAGCCCCGCACCAAGAGTGCTCTGCATTGCATGCCTGCAGAATTAAAAAGCATGTTAACAGATTTTGAATAATGAACAACTTCAACTTTCTCAGTGATGAAATATAAATGCTTTGCTATTTGGGAAAAGTATTATACAGTTGAGGAACACTATATTTTTGTGTGTTATGCCAGGGAACTTGTTAAAGTTCCAGAATAAACTAATGCTTGAATTTCTTACAAGCCCTTTCACCTTAATATCTATGGCGATCTTTTGTCCATAACCTGGGATCACCACTTGTTTTGTGAGAAACTGCACGTTTGGACAACACTGTTACTGTTGTCACTGTGGGTTTAGATAGTTAAAGCAATAGTTTCAGTATTTTGAAGTGGGGTTCTGTGGAAAGATTATGAACAATTATTATCATCCAGGTTGTGGCAAATCCAAAAGGTTTTGAAAAATGGAGCATCTGCAGCTTAAAGCTTGGAACGCAGCTGGAACCAGATTATTAAAACATGAATGTTTTTATATATATTTTTTATTGTGTACAAGTTCTTTTAACAGTTGTTAACAATATGTTTATTTACGTTAAGCAAATGGCCACCAGCGACCCATGTATCAATCGGCATTGGCTAAAAAGAAAATCTCATTCCTGTTGATCTCGAAACGTAACTCTTCTGTAAATAAAACATGAATCTATATTATACCACAACATTATTAGACTGTTAAAGGTAAAAAAAAATTAAAGTTTGCTTTTAAAATATTAATCTTGAATGACCTAACATGTTGTGAGTTGACTGAGAGTGCAGTGAGTTTGTGTATAATAAGTTGCTGCCCATCAGTATTGTCCAAACTCATCTAGATTTCTCCAAACTGAAGCCACTACAACAGAAAATATATTAATTGTTTATTGTTTATGCTCTACATACATATCATAAGCCCAGTTTAAAAAAACAAATTTATTGTTTTGCCTGTGTAATAGTATAAATTAGCATTTTTACAAGTATGTACTCATACAGAATGCCCCGATACTCGGAACCGATACCAATTCCAGTGTTGATACTGGTATTGATACTCAATTGAATGTGTTATAGTGTACATTTCAAGTTTCATTTCAAGCTTAAATTTTGACAGTTTCATGTTTAAGAAATTTATACAAATTGAAAGAAATTAATATTGGTTGTTTTTATTCATTCTAAAATTTCACCACAGTATATCTAGCTGTATATTTATTTAGATCCAGTCAAAGGAGCTGTAGGCCTGTAAGGAAGGAGAGCCAACTTGTTCTAAATTAAAAAATGTGTTTTTAAAGTCATCAAATAATGTTTAGGTTCTAACTCAATATGTATTCAGTATATTACTTAGAACCCAAATATTACTTAATGTGTAAACTGTCCCAATAACAGTTTTGCTTAAACTGAGAAATACTTCAGTTTTATCAAAACTGTTATTGGGACACCTTTATTCTAAAGCACACAGTATGACTCAGTTTTACATTTCTTTCATGTCTTATAGCTTTCTCTCTCTCTCTCTCTCTCTCTCTCTCTCTCTCTCTCTCTCTCTCTCTCTCTCTCTCTTTTTTTTCTCTCT
>JAVKLF010000033.1:8215773-8240839 GCA_034783495.1 Millerichthys robustus
TATATATATATAAACATTTTACTGACATCTCTACATTAAATGAATAACTTTTTTTTCTTTCACATTCGCAAATAAACCACGCGCAAGGACACAAGTAGTTCACGAGCGCCATCCTGTGTTTAAAAGTAGAAGTACAGTTTGGGTTGTAGTTCATTATCTGACCAGCAGGTAGCAGCAAAGAGCAGCTCAGCACAGCCATGACATATTCATGTATTTGAGGCGCTCTTATCCCATGCCAAGTTTAATAAAAACATAATTTAATTTACTATGAGAAGTTGAGTAAACACAACATAACTTTAAAAACATACTGTTAACATTTATTTAACAATATGTTCAATAGAAAATAGGTTTAGAATTCAAAATTCTTATAGTTTTAGAGTGAAAAGGAATCAACTTTTAGATAATGATGAGGTTGTAGGGCAAGTGAGGTTTTTAGCTTTTGTTAGAAAATCACAAGTGATTGAAAATGTTTTTAAAAAAAATTAAAATACCGATTAATCCGTACAGTACACATCCTCAGTCAAAAGCAATGGGGTGTAAGGTCTGAATTTTAAAATAAACCATTGGAGAAAAAAAAATGGTCTGGATGATCAGAAAAAACAAACTTAGGGAGGTTGCTCAAATGTAAATCAAAAGTGTGACTGGAAAAGCACCCATGTTGCAGACTCTGAAGTACTACTAAAAGGATTTTGGAAATCAGAAGAAACACTTTCTGCCATCATAAATTCCATTTTTATAACTTGCAAAAGAAATCTAAACGAGCATGATGCATGTTGGAGACATCCTGAGAAGTTAGTGTGCCACTTTTTCTGTCTTCAGTGAACACTTTATATGCTTTGAGAGGGACAAATGGTAGAAAATTTCAGGAAACCAGAACCTTTTCTTTTCAATTACCAGTAAAGTCTAACAGATACTCAACTGTAAAAATGGCTAAGTGTGGACAGAAGATAGTTTCTTGAACGTATTGGTGAAAATTTTCTATCAAAATCAGCATTATGTGCAATCTCATGCAATAATTTCTACAATCTGTTAGTGATGTGTGTGTTAAATAATACCATAAATATTTATAGCTCCAAATCTGTCAGATTCATTGAGTTATAACCATTTTAGTAGCTTTACTAGCAAAAATGTTGCACAATGTGTTGTGTTGAGGATGATGTTCCACTATTACCTCACCAAATTTTACCTTTCATTTGGACTTGGTAAAAGATCAAGATAAAATTATTAGTCATGGTGGAGATATGCAGATAATGTCTTGTCTTTTACTCTATACCTCTTGAAAATCTTTTACCGGAGGTTATTTTCAAAGTAATTAAAATTTTTGACTTCTCCATGCCACCCTGTCCTGCCTGGACTAGTCTGCTCAGTAGATAATAGTCTTTCTGTGATTCCTTTACTGTAGCCTCAAGGAAGGTATTCTACTCCTTCCACACCTCCTCCTACACTGCACACACACACACATACAAACACACACACACATGCTCTCACTAAGCAACATACAAACAACAAGCACTTTGCACTTGTTATATGGGTGTGGTTTCTGCTGTGCAAGCAGGAACACCAGAGAAGCAGTCATAATGACAGCCAGAGTAAATAGGAATACTTGACACTCGAGGCCTGGGTTTGATCACTGATTAAAAAATGGCTGATAAGGTGGTGCACTGCACAGGGTTCGAAGGAAGCATTCAACAATATATAATGAAGTCCTTGTCTCCGTGTTTCTGCTTTCACGGGTGCATCGCAAGAGTACAAGCTGACCCAGATCTCTCAGAGTATTAGGATCATTCTGTCAGTCAGATCAATTATTCATAAAACAAAGATTACATTGCATGCTTCCTTTACATGCCAGAGGCAGCTGCTTAATGACCGGGATAATGTGCGGCACTAAGGAGGCAAAAGACACAGTCAGCAGTTTACTGAAGTTGAGCTTCGATCAGAAGTGATCAGTAACCCGTTTTTCACTTTGTTCACATTTCTTGTTCTGATAATGGGTTAAATAAAAACAAACTTACTACTATTTATGTTGTGTGCATCAAATCAAAGTTTTAGTTTTAAACTTAAAGTCCAATTGTGTTAAAATAAAACCTACCTTGAAATTTAATCACTGAACTTTCCAAAACCAGAATAAAAAGAATGATTGTTTTTTTATCAGCCAAAGCAGTTCTGCAAACATTATTATAAAAGGAATCATTACAAGAATAAATACAATTAAGTTACAAGTGCAATAATGTCAGGTCTTAATGCTCAACATGTCTTCACACACATTGCTTACAAACCACTTTTTACATTCTTTTGTCTGAGTAAAAACAGTTACAGTAAATAGTTCTTTACTAATATAGTTATTGTTTTATGTTTTACCTTGTAATATATGTCTTTGTTTCTTTTTGAATTTACTTTTAAAACTTTGTTTTTCATCTTTACTAATGTCTTTGCTGTTGCACCATTGTGAATTTCCTTGCAGGGGAATGAATAAAGGTCTATTCTATTCTATTCTATTCTATTCTCAGGCTACACTTTACAAAATAACATCTACTATTGCCTGACCTTGTCTAAATAAGGAACGTGGATGCACAAAATAACAAAAAAATCACTGAAATGAATAGTTATTAGCTAATAAACCTGACTCACAAAATGTATGATGCAAAATATTTTTTTTAAATGGCAGTGAGGATGTATAGTTCAGTCAAAAAGTTTTATGCAAAGGCATTTTATGATGAGAAATATTAAGTTATCACCAAAACCAAAAAGTTTCCCTCCCCCTGAAAAAAAACAAACAAACAAATCTATTAACTATTGCCTTATAAACTATTATTATAAACTACCATTATAAACTATGTAAAAATCTTCTGATTTGAAATCCAGATTTCTGCAGGTGTTCTTAACCCTCCTGCTGCCCTGGGGTCAAAATGACCCCACCAGGCCTCAGTCTCAAAACTGAGTGGGGTCATTTGCCAAAAGGGCAGTGGGAGGGTTAAACGTAGCTTCAATCTTCCATTTTTGATTTTCCTCTGATTTACACTTGACAGTTTATAGTCTGTTGTTTTTGCCTGGGTTTTAATGTTACTCAGAGTGTGAAAACAGGCCAGCAGACTGGTTTGTTACAACTCTGGACTGAGATTGAAACACGCCCATTCCCTTGTTGACAGATCGATGTTGCTAATACCATCCGCCAGGGGGCGCGGTTACACTGGCTAAGATTGTTCCGACCAAGTCTGGGTCCAGGGCATTAACGTGAGTGTGTTGTGCGTATGTGCATCTAGTGAAAATTTCCCGGAGACGGACAGGGATCGCGTTTGACTGTACCAATGTGTGTGGCCTACAAGTACATGATATTTAACCCGGCAGAATCATCCCATGGACACAAGAGTATATCGAAAATGAGGAAATAATCTCGGACGAGACGCACGACGACGGCGAGGCTCGTCTGTCTGCATCGACCGTTTTGTTGAACCGCGAGTGTGTGGATCACACAGCTGCCTGCTGGCTACGAAAATGTCGAGAAAAATAGAAAGCAAGCAAGGTAAGTACTGCCCGGCCACACTCGAACACACTGCTCCACCTCGAGGTGCTGTTTAGCGGTATAACGGTTTTGCTCATGCGGGGCACGGATGGACCTAGTGTGGGATACAAACACAGGCAATATGGAGCTCCGCCGGATAACGCTGGATGAACGTGTCCAGTGGAGGTTTAATTGGGCCTCGTGAATTACCATTTCCTTGGCCACTCGGTTGAAATAAAACGTCTTTATATCGGTTTTCTGCTGTTGTCTTTTTTCGTGGGATAGGTTTTTTGATAGATAGTCATAAAATGCCAAATAAAAGGGGCTATCATTCCAAAGCTGGCATGGGACTTCACCGGTGTTGTGCTGAAAAAGGGTCCCCCGGCGTGAAAAGCGCCCCTTCTCGTAAAAGCAGTATTTCAAGGCAAGTTTTATCCACTGATACAGTAAAGAAAAGTATTGCATGGTATTTTTTCACTATAAACACAATTGATACATTAGATATATGTGTGTGTTATAAACAGGGTGCTTTTCTTGGCAAGCTAGGTTGTCAGAATTTTTTTTATTTTTATTACAAACATTTTTTAAAATTTTGGTCACATATAAAAGCGAATTTCAAACTCCTTGGTCAAAATGGTAAGGAGTAAATATACTGTCAGGTTCTTTTTAGCCTAGTTTGCTTAAAAATAAAAGCACCAGATGTTTCACAATTAAACAGTTTTAGATCATTAAGATAACTTCAGTTCTATGAAAACCAAGAGTCCTCTGTCACTTTTGAATTTTTTACTTTTTACTTTTATTTATTAGTAAACAAACTTGTCTTGAAAGACGCCTTTTATTAGAGGTGGCTTTTTCGCCTCGACACCGACATTTTATAAACCAGTCCTTTTTTTCCTCCTACGGCTGCGGGCGTAGGAAGAAATCTCAGCTTTTCGTGGGAGGAGGACATGATTCTTGACTCTTCAACCAATCAATATATGCGTGATGAAAATACTCTTTGCTCCGTTTTATCTTTTTTTAAATACAGTCTCGCAAAGGTAGCTAGTGACAGCTAAAGGTTAGCTTCTAAGTGGCTAACGTTAGCCGCGTTAAAACCCGGAGTTCTGAACGCCCTAAGACTGTTGTTGTTTGTGTTTAGTTGATATTTGAGCCCGTGTTGTGTCTGCTAGCGTGGCTCATTTTTAGATGCGGCTGGAAGTGGGAAATAAAGCAATGCATCGCACTCTGTATATGAGTGCAAACAGGGTCGTCTTAGGTATGCCTTTGAAAGGAAACTTTATACACGCCAGCAACACTTGCATCCCATCCCACCAGCTGTCTCCCTGCTCCGGTTCACCCACCACCAGCCCTTTCCGGTGCTGGCTGCAGTAAATGAACACACACACATACACACATACACTCAGAGCTCCCAGAAACAGGCAGGGAAGGAGTGTCATCCACTAGCAGCTCAGTCATTCCTCAGAGGCGTAAAAGTTTCCGATTGCCTTCGTGTCTTGCAAATAGATGACTACATATGGTCACAGCTAAATGTTTTTAATGAGTTGAAAACAAGCCAGAGCAAAAGTAGAACTTATGTGAGCCCAGTCCAGCTCACATTTCTTGCATCAATCCATATTCTGTTCCTTTTGTTCCAAACTAAATTATCAAAAATGTTTTTGCTTTACTTGTAATACTAAATGTGATGTTTCAGGACACTTTGATGTCTCAGGATTAATGAGAGGTCACTTAGTTTTAATATTCAATAACTGTAGCCCTGTTGTCACAAAGACAAACCCATGAAGATTTTATTTATTTATTTATTTTTTTGCTGTAGAAGCACTATTAAGTTGCATTATTTTAACTGTCAAGAAAATATCATTGCAAAGTTATGCTTGTGGACTAGCTAAGCAATAAAAAATGTCTTTTGGGTCATAGAATTTGGAATTATGAACACAACTGTCTTGTGTTGGACTCAGAGTGTGGAAACTCTTCATGAGAGCAGCCAGTTTTAGATCTGACAAGTGTAAATGGATAGAACTCGTGCCTTGGCAAGCAAATAAGAAGGAAAATTGTGAAGTGAAGTTCCCACCTGTCAATACACATAGCCACACTTAGATTTAGCTTTATTTTATTAGATTAGACATTCATATGACACCATAATCATCTATGCAAATATTCACTGGAACACACAGTTTGTGTAGGGTTTTATTTGCATACATAGAGTAGACTCTAAACTCCAGTAGTTATGGATGCATTGATTGGCTGCATCAACATGCTCTCCAATCACTATGGTATCAGTGTCCCAAAGTCACTGACTTTTCCTCTCCAGGGAGATAAACACCCACAATGTCGAGCTGTTAGTTGCCTCTGCAACCCAATGCGTAGAGCTTGGTTTGGTTGTCACTTTCTAAAAAATGAACTGGGTGGTTGATTTATCTGTTTTATTGCTGAACCCCATTCTCTGTCGATGCGCCCACATGACCTCATCACTTAGGCAGCCTCGACTGTAACCCATAAACAGACTCCGTGTCTTGTGTTGTTGCCTAAAAAATGTCGAGCAGCTGACAGGAAAAACTTTTATCCCAGAGACAGTGAACAAGGGTGGGGTAAAGTGGATAGTTTGGTTTGGTAGTGTGTTTAATTTCTCATTTCACATTTGACAAACAATATTCTGGTCTAAAATGGATTAAGAAATCTTATTGTGTTTATATTTTTTTCATTGAGCCACTTAAAACAACACCTTGTTACTAGAATATAAGCACTGATATTCATTTTATGTTTTACATATACTTGGGTTTAAACTTTAAAGATCTTGTTTCTTCTCATGCTGTATTGACAAACCAAAAATGTAACCATTTATTTCATGGCAGTTTTAATTTTTAAATTTTGTTTGAAGCTATACGTTTATATAGTATTATCATTTTTACCATATTGTACAATTATTTTCTATTGTATGTATCGATTTAGAACAACATAACGCAGTTCTTCCTTGTTTTCTACTTCAGACAGCATCCCCTCAATATGGGAAGAATTAGTTCTTTATCATTGCATCACATTGTGAAACTGCTGTGACACAGAAACAGAACACAACAAGCATGTGTGCGTGTGTGTGTGTGTGTGTGGGGGGGGGGGGGGGTACAGTGGTTACTGTGCTGCATTTGAGACAGTAGTACATCATCTTTTCTTTAAATATCTTTTAGGAATTATAATTACTGGTTGATGTAAAGCTGAAGCACATCTTCATTCTGCACAGGAAATAAAGTATCCTAGCACCCTTACTTTCAATGAACACATGAGGTGGTTCGTATAGTACTTAAAGGGATAGTTTGTTTTATTTAAAAGTGAGTTTTAGTACTTGTAGTTACTATCCTATCTTATTTACAGTAGCCAGCAGTCAAAATAATTGTAGTTTGCAAAATCAGTGTGAAACTTAATAGGAATAGAAGTCATCTGCTGCTCAAAACAAGGCCAATTGAAGAGTGCATTTCTGCCTTCCAAAATAGCTCAAACGTATAATTCTACTAGGCTGTTCGAGTGAACACTAAATTAGGTTTTTACATTTCAGCACTTTTTCATAAAACATGCACCTAATTGGTATTTTCTCAACTAAGCAAACTTCATAATTGCTAACTTGTTTTTTGCTAACAAGTGCCCTGTAGCTGTGGAGTAGCTGTATATTTTATTGTTGTACAGCTGAGTCCTCCAAGATTTGTTCCAGCCTTCTAACCAACTACTCTCTTCCACTGTAAAAATGTTGAACATAGTGTTTTTTTCTACTAGCAGGGAAATTTTGAGTTACAGTTGTTTAAATTGTGAAAATGTGCTCTTAAATCGGCACTGTTCTGAGCAGTGGTTGGTATTTCTCAAGATATTTACTGTTCACAACTATATCGCACAACCCCCGCAACCCTCCAAAAATATATTAAATAAAGTGAATGGCAAGGCAAGCGTTGTTTCACTCACATGTTAGTCTCTGACTGAGGAGCGCTTTGGAATATTTTAACATCCCCATATATATATGTTTAGTTGTCCTGGAAATCCCTGGAAAAAGTTGTGACATGTAAAATGTAAATAAAAACAGAATGTGATGATTTGCTTATGTCATAAACCCATGGTTGCTAGCATAGGGCTGTTCAGCACATGGACTCTTCTACTACAAAGCCATGTTATTGTAATGGATGCAGTTTGCAATTCAGCATTGTCATGTAGCAGTACGCAAGGCATTCCTTGAAAAAGACATTGTTTAGATCAGTGGTCCTCCTCAGCATCCTCAACAATGGTCCTTGAGATCTACTAACCTGCGTGCTTTAGATGTTTCCCTTTAGCTGTCTTCCAAGTCCTGCAGAAGCCTGTTAATCACTCATTTATTCAAATCAGGTGTGTTGAAGCCAGGACACATCTAAAACATGCAGGATAGTAGATCTAGAGGACCTGTGCTTTTTTACACATCAACTCAACTTTTTCAGAAGTGGAGTTGCGTAAAACAAAAAGTATTACTTGCATACCCCACTGTCACCCTTCTCCCACCAGTTCCCCCACTAAAGAAATGAGCTGAGTCGAGTTGTTTTTCACTGTGTAATGAGAATGTGCATTAGCACAGGAGTCTATGGCAGTTGGACAAGCCAGTTAGTTCTTGATATTTGTCAACTTTTTCAGAATTCTGAATAAAATTTTAAAAATAATCTTATCAAGAATCATGTCTTTTTGACTTCTGTTACATACTAATATTGTACTAATTTCCATTTACATTTGGTCATAGTTATATTTAGATCAAATAAATAATTTATTTTGGTAAAAACAAAACTGCACTAGACACAGAATAAAATGCTACAGAACATAATGAAAATGAAGTCACAATTGAGATGTTGTGTAATACTACAGTTTGTTTTTTCATAGCAAAATCAGTTTTTATTTCCCATTGAGACTAAAATTGTGACACGACAAATTTTGGTATGTCAGTGTTGGTAACAAAGTTGTGGGAGTAGCACACAGTGTTTTATAATTAGCTTGTGAACTCTTCTCTGACTGGATGTCAGTGGTAGTAACCAGCCAGAGCGGAACTGATCCATCAGTTTCTTATTTTAGACTCCTCTTTTCCCCACATCCATCCCCTTGCTAACTGTGAGTGGGTATTTGTGTGACTGGCTGTGAAGGAGTTTAGCTGCATTGCAAACAGTTTACTCTCAAGCATTCCTAGAGTTAACACTAAAGTGTGAGCTATTTAGATTGCTTTGTGTTTGCGAAGTGGCGACTGCCATGCTCCAAACTGAAATACAGTCTTGTGTGATGTACAGAAATAGCAAGGCCTGCATGCCTTGGTCACCAGAACTTTGAGTAAGAGCCGAAGTATTTATGATTACAAAAGGTTTTCCCAGACAATTTGGTCTACCCACATTGCTGAGGAGTGATGCCAACTTGCACAGGGCAAGCTATGGGTCCTGGTTTGACATGCTGCAATTTTGAGGTTTGATGGAAGCAAGCTTTTCACCCTCCCTCTACCACAGAATGAGAGGCCTGCTGTTCCAGTATAGGTTAGGCTGTGTTGTAATTAGAATTTTGTGTGTGTATTTTGTGTATGGGAAAGCAAAAAAGAGGGAGGGAATATAGCTTAGGGATAGAAAGAGGATGAAGAAAGGTGAAATACAGAGGAATCAAGTCTCTCCACAGAGAGCAAATCGGATGGAAAAATGGATTGATTACACCTTTGGTAATGACTGGGACGAGGCAATCGATGCGAAGTGGAAGGCAGTGTCTGTGAAGACAATCAGGCCTTTGTAACATCAATATTTTCATAGCTGTTTTACCTTCAGCATCTTTCAAGGAGCTATGGACTGCTTGCTTTCAGAGGTCTTGTTTGTGATTCAATACAAGTTCTATTTTGAGGTCGTATTAATTTCTCAACATCTATCCGTGATGGGTATTGTGTTCTGATAGGGGCTCTTTGGTGCTTCATTTGAGGTCGCTGCTGTGTGTTGGCCTACATGCTTGGGAGCAGGTCATTTATTCCTGCATGTGAGCTGCTCATTTCCTCGTGCTTGTTGAGTAATCCTCACTATTACTAACTGGGTTTGAACATTAATGACAACTTGCTTTTTTTTTCACTCACACATTTCCAGGATTATGTGTTATATAGACTTTTTTGCCAAAATTCAACAATTTATTTTTAGAAACAATTGATTTCAAAATAAAGATCCGCTATCAGTTCCTTTTTATTGTCTGCCAGGGCTATTTGTGGATCTTTCCTCTGAAGTGTAACATAACTGAGTCAAGTAAGGATAGTCATGAGGTCCAGTAAGTTTATGACTAATGCTCAGTAGTCCCACTGAGGGATGGCTGCACAAATGCAAGCTTGACCAAAAAGGCTTTGCATACAGAAAGTGTAACTGTCAGTATCAACTGGACTAAGCTCTGTGTGGACTCAAGACTCTTGCATGGGCAATATAAGCTGGAGGAGCCAGGTGTCTTCAGATGACACAGACTCCTCTGTACGGGGGGATCAAGATGAGGTCTCAGGTAGGCATGTCTTCAAATTACAAAAACCTTTTAAATGTATCAGTCTTAAAAAGTAAGACTTTAATACTCAATGTAGAGATAATTCTATTGTGGTTGGGTTCAAATAATTAGGGAAATGATGAAACATTATAGTTGAAGAAAAGTTTATTCATATTTTGCATGTGTGAAGCATATCCTTTGGTATAAGAGAACAATAATAATTCTGAATGCAGATACACTTCTTTTGAAGCAGCTTTTGTTTCAAAAATAGGAATAGAGTGAAAATGTAAATTAACAGGCTTAAAATAATATCAAACACTTGTTCCACTTGCATGGTTGTTTGGGTTCTGGTCATGGAGGTTTCATTATATTTATTTATACAGCTGTTTTAGTGAAATACACGCACACTTTGCTTTGTTTTTGAGGGTTGTGTACTTTTGTTTTAGACTTTTTTGCCAGCTCAAAGGGTTTTCATGTAAAATAGGTTCTCTGGCAGGATGATATCCTGGGCGCATTTCTTGCTGTGCTTTTTTGTGTCGTGTGGCTTTATGAAAAGTGCTCATTTATGCTGCTGAGGCCTTGGGTGGACCCAGCTTTAAAAGTCTTGCTCTGCAGGCCTTCACCACAGTCTGCTTCTTTGCTTTATCGCTTCCAGAATTCATAGACAGAAGCAACAACTACTCTAATCCTTGCTCATCAGGTGAGGATTTGTCAGTGTGTCTGATGTGGTAATCCTGTTGCACAGTCCCAATAAATGGCATTGGTTGCACTACTCTGCCTACTTAGCTTCACCATGGTAGCTGGACATATTTGTTGATCCACAAATTGGGGTTAGTATTGCTTGACTTACTAATGTCTGTTGTGCTTCACTTGCTACACTGTGTGAAGCGCTCCACCCTTGCAGCTTGTAGCACATAGAGGCTCCTTAATTAAGGCATTTGAGTCAATTATTGTGTAATTACACAGAGCAGAGTGTCTCAATACTTTGTTTTGAAAACACAGTCTATCGGATGCTCAGCCCTAAAATCTACTCATTTAAGCTCAGCAGAGTTCTTGTATATATTGGTTTGTGCATCATTTGTCTGCCCTGATTTGCCAAGTTTCTGAGCCTTGATGGCCATCCATGCAGATGTTTGGCCTTAATTATGTATTTGAATGTGATTCACTAAATGGTGTTTCAAAATAGGAGGTCTTGGTGCACCATCAAATGAGCTGGTTATGCTGCATAGATGTTGGTGACACTTTAAACTTATTAGTCCGTTACAGCTTATTTCACTGCAAAGAGTTTTCTTACTGCTGTCAAAAGTAGTAAGAAATTGTAGGAAACACAATTCTCATCCATGTTTTAAACACTGGTCATAACTTTAAAGAAGTCATGTTACATTTCCACTTAATTTTAATGGCCTTATTTTAGGCTTCTCAAGTACTAAAATTCCAAACTCATTATAAAAAACTCAGTAATATTAAAGAAAATATTTTCTGGTCAAGTCAACAAACCATTATTTCCGGTAAATGTTGGGTCTAACAGCGAAACAAACAATGAATGACATTAATTAGTTTTAATTATTTTTACAACCTCTCGAGTTCATAAACAAGCCTTTCCTCATCGATTTTAAAATCTTTGATATGGATCAATACTACAACTAAACAAAAGAACTGTGAATAAAAAGCATAACAGAAAAACTGCTACAGCAACCCAATTGTCCAAACAGGGAGGAAATGCACACTTTTTTTCAGGGAGGCGTTTCTTGAAAATAGAACAGTGTTAAGAAATATTGCTGGATGTAGCAACGTATAGTGGCCAGCCGATGCTAGTTTGGACCATGATTGAAAATATTGAAGACATGAAATTTAATGTGCATCATACAATGCTTGCGTTTTTTGCCCTTTAGTTGGTTCAAAAAACAAAAAACTCTAATTGATGTATTCCATTTTCAACTTGCAAATATTGTTTTTCTTTCCTTTTGAATTACAAGATTTGGGAAGGTAGCAATTCTCTTTAACATTATGGTTTTGTCATTACAGTGACCTTTGATATTATTTTTGAAATGAAGAAAAATAACACATTACTTCTCTCAGCACATCCTTTTACTGACTCTTTATACTACTGGCCACTGCCACCAAGAATACTGTTTAAAAAGCAAATCAAACCAAAATTTGCCTGAATTAAGTCTTGTAAACAAAGTGAAGTGAACAGCTGTGAAAAAGGCATAATGACAGATGTCTATTTTCTGGAAAAAGGTAAAGATTTTGTAAGAAGTCTTTTTTTGTTTGCTTGGCTTAATTGTGCCAACTCATTGCAACATCCAAAAGTGGCATGGTGGGGTCAGAAAAATGGCATACTATGAAGAGGATGTCCTACAGTCACTGCTAGCTTCCAATTCAAATCTAAATCAGGAATTGAGAGAGAAGTTGACATTGCAGACATGTCACTGTTGTTGTCAGGGTAGATGTAAGTCTACAGCTATGTCTACATGTGCTTGTTTGTTTGGGCTAATCCATGATTATGGAGCCTTAGATTGGTAAATTTTAATAATATGGAAACAGTAAAACACTTGTAGCCCAGCACAAAATAAGGCTTTGTATTGTGGCAGCCTTCACTCACCAAGTTCTTTTTACTCATGCAAAGTAAAAAAAAAAAATCTGCTTTTAAATCAACAAATACATACTACAAAATATGCACTACTTTGGATGAGAACATTGTGCCAAAGCTCTGAGGCTTTATTTGGAAAGCCTTTGAAGATGTATAAAAAGATTAGAGTCTTGATAAAATTACATTTTTTTTAGTTTGGTGATGTACAATATAAGCAAAGCCCATCTAATATAACGAATCAAGTTTTAGGCAGAAGTACAAACGGTTCTTTTTTTTATTATTCCCTGAAAACAAATTTTTGTGTCCTGCTTTTGTTTGAGGTTTTTTTCAACAACAGTTCACGTTGTTCACTTACAGCTAAATGTGGAGCCCAAGGTACAATAAAAGTTCTGTTCATCACAGACTCTTTATAGTCTAATTTAATTACATCGGTGTCAGTGTTTTCACATATATATCAAGAATAATCTGTAGCATACTAGGTAGCTGGATTAAAGTGAGCTCTGTTATTTCTCAAAGTCCATGATTCTTCCAAACACACACAAAAATATGTCAAAATGCCAAAAACTCCTGGATGGAGATAGCTTAGACATTGCGCACAAAAGAGTCTGCCTATCAGAAAGTGTGGTGCCCTGTCATCACAAATTTGTAGTGAAAAAACAGATGTAGAAATGAAGTGGATAGACCCCAGTGCCAAGAAACCTGTGCTGTGACGTGTATTGTAGCAGGAGGGGTTTCCCAGGAACTCTGTGCCACGTGTCTTGTGAACTATGAACTTTAAACACTCAACTGGAAAAAACATACTGAAGAAACAACTTTGTGTGTCATGACTTAAATGTTTATGATTATGTTAAATCTTTGTATTCACCAATTTCAATTAGACTAAATTCACCATCCATCCATAGTAGCTGTTGCAACATTCATGTTCCAAATAATAACTTTTTAGCTTAATCTGAAAACTATACTCATAGCTGCTTAGAAACATTTGATTTTTGCGAGTGTCACAGTCTCTTTTTGTAAACTTCTATATTGAAGGACTATAAATGATTATATTGGAGTTGTATTATATGTTTGATTATATTTTCTTTAATTTATTGTTAATTTTGGACAGACTATTTTCATCTATTTGACAATCTACTGTAATCTGTTATTCAAACCTGTTTTTTTAAGAAGCAGAGAATTGTGAGCCATTTTGCTAGCCTTTAGTTATTTTAAACTTATGGAGATATTTATCATGTAGCATCTGTCTGTCAGTCCTATCCTGTACAACATTTGTGCAAAGAGTGTCAAGAGGAAGACAAGTAGGCCACAGCACAGACAAGCTCTGCTTTGTACAGCACTCTAACATGAGGAGAGTGGTACCACTCCTCACTGCTTGAGGCTATTTACTGTTTCCTCTGCTGATGTCTCTCTGTATCTGTCTGTCTTGCACATGGTGAAGTGATTGGTGCTCTTGTGGCTGTTTGTGTGTGGAATCAGTCTTCTATCTCATGCTTTTTAGTACATGTTTGCCTTGTGATTGTTTGACAAACAGCTTCCATCTACTTAGTCATCTACTTACTCCAAATTTGTCTTGCAAATCATAGTGTTGTATTTTAGCTGTCAGTGTCTTCTTGCTGGATGTTAGAGATGCTGACAAGCTGGATATTTATAGCTGTTTGTAGTGCTTTATTCTATTGGTTTCACCCAAGGGGAACCTGCTGCCTGCCAGTCAGTGTGTGCGTAGTTTACTGAAAGATTCAGTTCAGAAAGCAAGCTTTAAATGAAAATGCTAAGAAATGCCCCTTATGTCTGTGCTGTTTCAGTCTGCCCCAGGGCAGCTGTGGCTACAATGTAGCTTATCACCATCAGTGTCATGCATCCTTCAGTGTAAAGCGTCTTTGAGTGACAAAAAAAGCGCTATATAAGTTTGATGTATTATTATTATTAATAAATGCAACAAACCACTGCAGTGAAAATGTCAGTTGAAGGATCAGACCGTTTTGAGCGTGTTTATATTGGGTGGCTGTGTGGCACAGTGCACTGCTTTGTCTTGTGTATGTTTCTGTCAGTGTGTTGATGTAAGCCCAAGACCTGCTATATGTAGTAAGTTGTTGCACTGTGTTAGAAAGTTAGAAAGGCAGAAGTACTGAGTTCAGTGCTGCTCTGGACTTTTGAGAAAGGAGCTGCTCCCAGTGATGGAGACAAGGTACAGGAAATTATACAAGGGACATTGGCGTCAGTAGGGAAGGAACAGGAGGGGTACTCAGGATGGTGTGTATGTGTTGCAGTGTGATTTCCTATTTTCAACTATTTGCATCATATAAGCTTACTACGCCCTGTAATGAAATTTGGTGAATCTATACCAGCATTTCTAACCTTGTTCATTTTTTGGATTGGGAATAAATTAGTTTTAAAACTGCAAGTCTCACTCTTTTAAAAGACTCAGTACTATTGCACAGAATTGTTTACAAGTGTAATATGTGATAATTTTTGCAACAGAGTTTGTTTTGAGACACACTACAACGAAATTCTATTTTTAACTTTTGCAACTTCCAATTATCTAGTATGTATCCTGTTTGGTTTAGCATGAATCCCATTTCCTAATATTACCCCTAGCCTTAGAGTTTTGTTTTCCTCTTGCCTCTTATTTTGAAGCTACAAAGAGTAAATGGTTAAAATGTTATCTGAAAGAGACCCTTTTAAAATGCCAATACATTATAAACGATATAATTTTTACATACAATGTATACATATACGTGTGTTTTGAAACATTTGAAGTATCAATGCTTAAATGCAAGTCCTAAATTATGTTCTGTTTGTTATTGATGTTGAAAAGCAGGCTTAGAGGCATCTCCATCTGCAGTCCATTTGCTTGAGATTGAATACTTTTGAGTGAATTTTGGATGCTTATTTTTTTGTGCGTTGTTGGATATAGACGCTTGTGCGAACAACTGTGCATGTCCGTTCTACAGGGGACAATTGACCAAACAAGACCTCAGGGCTCACTGCATAACTTTCAATGCAACACCAATAAAGTGCTGTGCCAAGGGCTCCCATGGACTCGTTCCATTAGCTTGTTCAGTGCCTGTAATGAGATGTCGACCCATATTGAAATCATCCAATTTGTACTACTGCTGCCAGGGAGTGAGGAACATTTTAACGCACGCATAATAACATGGAGGTCAGTCGCAAGCCCGAGTCAGCACAGTGTGGTATGATCCACTAGCATACATGACAAATTGCTTTTTTACAAGGAAGTATAGTCTTGTTGAACAGAGTCCAACAAATAAAAAATGGAATAAAGAAATTCATAAATAATATCGGTCAAGCCCATGTGGTGGTGGATAATTTGGCAGCTGACCTAACAGATGTAATTTGGCTGGACTATTTTGTGTCCAGTAAAGTTTTAGAAGAACACATTGGCACAGCAAATTGTGCAGCCCTCTTTGTCAGGACACACTAACTTGGAAAGAGAAAATGTTTGGGCACCAATAGAGTCAATACAAATGAACCACAAATCAGCATCACTAGCTGAGAGGCTTGAAGAAGTGTACGAAAACACAGCTAGCAGAAAAGATGGTGCTAATTTTGGATAGAAAGGACATTAAATGCTTTATGCTGTCAACAGAGGAGTCACTGAGGCTAAAAATTTGCAAGTTTTTGTCACCACACAACACAGATTTTGCTTACACACCACTTATAAAACATTACCATTGCAACAGAAAGATTTTAGGTGACTCTTATTTAAATTTATGTTTGACTAAAACACATAAAAGTAAATAGAAAACTGCGTGAAAGATTTATTGATAGAGAAAAAAAAATCAAGACAGTTGATAATCTTTGCAAGAGGAGATGCCTCATCATTCATGTTCACCCTGAGGTGAGACTGGGCAGTGTCTAATATCAGAAATCTACCTCTGCTTTTTCCATTTTTTTCTGAATTCCACATTTATAAACCTAAAATGTGTGTAATTATAAAAATAAATTTAACAAAATAAAATAGCTTAATAAATAAATATCCACAGAATTCAATGTTTAATGGCTGTTATTTCACTTTTAAAAATATAACAAATTGCTGTGGTTTAGCAAAACATTAAATGCTTTTGAGGTTTTTAAAAATATGTACCCGTCTTGTACAATACATAGGATCTCACATTAAAAAAGTAATTCTGTTGTAAAATAAAAATGATTTAGAGTTAAACTGAACCTAAAAATATGTCTTATGAAGAAACACAAAACCCCACAAAGAATAACAATATGTGCACTCTTGCTTATTGAATAGGAACTAAGCTCATTTTTACTTGTTTTGGCAGAGGGACCCACTGCCTTCAATATCAGCGCAACATTAAATACACTTTACTACAATTTGTCTATTCACTGACCAGCAAATTCTGTTTCAACTTTGGCAGTCTTGAGGTCAAGTATTGAAACTTATTTGATGCTGTAGTTTGACTCAAAACCTGATGTGTATATTTTAATGCTTGTGTTGTTGTAGTTTGTAAAACAATAAATGCAGTATTGTTAGACTTTTTATTGTTCTGCATGACTGAATATACAGACGACCATACATGTATTAGCAGCTATAGTAGTTAAGATAAGTGGACCATCAGTGCTTCTAGCGGGGTAATGGAAAATAAACTAAAACACATTTGTCAACCTATATTGACACATTATACTAATAAGCAGATTGCCACCATGAGATTAGGCTCAGCTGGATTTAGTTTTCATGTGCCACACTACATGCTGTTTGTTGTGGCTAAATGTAGCATACCTGTACTGATAACCTGTTCCACATAGTTTCAATTTGTTGTGTGTAGATTATTTACACAATACAAATAGGGAAAACATTTGGGTTTTTTTTCTTCTTCTCCATATTGATTTTTTAACAATAATCATATCTTGAAGTTGGTAAAACAATAACAATGTGATGGGGCAATGTCATATTCAGATGTAACAGAACAGGAGTTTGTATCCAGAGAAGTATTCACAGCCACGTCTTGTTAAATGTGAACACTTTTGTTTAGCTTTACATCTTTATGTTCCATCATTACACTAACTATTATGGTTTTCTTTGCTGTTTTGTAATATGGATTGGGAATATAGATTGTGTTGTGCTTTGTGAGCACACACTGTTAGTCATGCTTGACCAGGCAGTCTGTTCCCATGCAACACTGCACACAGAACACCTATCACCACACTAATATTTACTCCTGAACATTGACCCATGGCTGCTGGTTCTACTTTGCTAGTCATTGACATACTGAAGGGGATGTTTGTGGAAGCTGTTGACAGTATAACATACTGGTTCAGATGGATTTTACAGCAGCAGAAATAAAGCAAAACAAAATAAAAGACGTTTTGATTAAAACATATCAGTTTCACATTGGTAAAAGAAATATACATTTATAACATGCAAGTGTTGAAAGCATGTACATGTCTGAGATTTTTGTACAGTGTCAGATGACGTTTGATGTCAATTTGCACTATATTTATACGGAATTTAACTGACACATTTTGTATGAAAAGTGAGCATCTCCAGTTTTTGATGACCCAAAAGCAGACAGACACAAGGGTGTAAAAGTTAACATATTTATTAAACCAAAAGAAAAAGCCAACGTGGCTGCAGCCAAAATGAAACTCAAACCTGAACATGGAAGGAAGAGACACACGGAGGAGACACAGAGGATGCAAAAGCAATGAACCAGCAGGGAAGCAGTGACAATGGACCAGTATATATACAACAGAAGGAGAGAGGAAAGTGAGCAACATCTGGGGAAGAGGCTGATTGGGAACTAAGGGCAGGTGTGATTAATAAGCAAACATGAGGACCAAAGGAAAACACAGAAAACGTATCAAAAGCACAGACCCTGACAGTTTTAGTTCATAATTATTAAAAAAACTGAAAAGTTAATTACAAACAGTAAATAACTATTTAGTTCCATACCAGTGTTTATTTTTTAACAGCACTGCAAAATATAGCTCTATATAATAACTGCATATTTCACAAGAAAATCAAAAGACATCTCAGCGCATTATAAATAAATGATGCAGGTCAAGTCCATTCAGTCCACATGAGATTCAGGTTTTAATCAACCTGCATGTGCCTGTAGTCGTTATAAATTTTAAGCATAAACTAACTCAGAAACCGTTTCATTTGTCTTTCAGTTTGGAACTGGAGACTGTTATTAAAAATCCATTTTTTTACTGTGTAGGCAGCAACTCCAAGAATTTTGTGTATTATGTTCATTTCACGTCCCCTTCACAAAGCACTTCTCAAGCTGGGCCTAAGATGCCTTCATTCATTTTTGGTTGCAAGGTTTATTAAAAGGTTTATAATAATAACGTAATATTGACATAATTCTCAGTCAGTCACAGTCACAGAGTACAAATTACCCATAACAAATAAACAAAAACAATCAAAAGAGGTGTCCTAAAAAGGGCAGAAGCAGAACTTTATATGCTTTATGTTAAATTTACAAATTTAAAATTTAAATTTAGTTGGGATTTGTGTAAGGACAGAGGCAGCATGTAGGGTTGAACTCAACCTACCACTGTTACACCTTCGAGCTTGGTAGTCCAAGAAGGTAATAGAACAGCTGGATTGAGTCTTGATTGTGTGGCTGTGTGATCTACTGTAGCAGTGGTGGTGCTAACCAGAACATACAATAGTCTGGATTTAGCATGACTGTACATATTGGCAAAACAGCAAACAATGTAAAATTTCTAAAAACTATTAATCATAATATTATCATAATTATTAAGGTGTGAGTAAGAGAGTGAATGGTTGTTTGTCTCATTTGTCTCTATGCGACCTGTCCAGGGTGTACCCTGCCCGTCACACTGTGGCTGCTGCATATGGGCACCAGTGACCCCCGTGACCCTGAAAGGAATAAGCAGGTTAAGATGATGGATGGATGGATAAATGAATGAATGGATGAGCTATGTAATGCCATGTAATGCCATTTAAGAAATGCCATAAAGATATGTGTGTTATGGATGTGCCAACAAAAGAGAAACAGTAAAATGTATCCCATTTCACAAGTAATCATATTTGATCTTTTTACCTCAATGTGGAACTTGAGCTAATAATGTAACAATTTACATTGAATTTATGAGCTTATTTTAATTTTTATCACTGTTAATTATTGAATTGGTCAGCAGATATTCGCTTCTGTAGCAAATATTGCTGTGCAGAGTGTTGTACTTTGCTGAATCATGCTACAATTTAGCAAAAGTAATGAAATGTTACAGGCTGGTTTTGCCTCTGATTTATGAAATATTTACACAGTATAAAAAAATTAAATTATTAAATCATATATTTCAGTATTTTTAGGTTCCTGACCTGTTTAGAAGATGTTTAGCCAAAATCAGTGAAGTCATCAGACAAGCTTCATCCTAAAGTATCAACAGGTATGCAGTGAACATTTATCAGTGTCGACTGGTAAATATTTATTTATTATTATTTATGACGGGTAAGAAATAACAAATATACTAAATAAATATCAAGGATTTGGAATGGGTATGTTTTTTGTAAAGTAGTGTTTTGCAGCATATCATAGTGCAGTTTTGTGTTTGAGAAGTGAGTGACTGTTTAAAATTCTGTATTTACATGTGATTGTTCTTATAACTCTTGTATAATGAGCATATTAAACATGCTAACCACATGTTAAACAGAATACACGTTAAGTAGACTAAACTAACGTTCACCATGCCATTTACTTACTCAGTAAATTTGGTTCTAACCTCTCAGGCTGGCCATGGTTAAACACAGCTGGAAAGCTGGAAAACACACCACTGAACATCAACCTCCATTACTTCTCCAGTCACTTGTTAACCCCATGTTCCCTACCAAAACATCCTCACTTTAGAACCATTCTAGTGCTGTAGCTTCAGCTGAAATACCCACAGCTGCACAACGTTTCCTGCAGTACTTCTTGTTGGCTACCAAGGATATAATGAGAAACCTTTCACGAAAACTGAACACAGCCAGCAGGAAGAAACCACTACAATAGATAGAATAAATTATTCATCAAGTCCTTAACTTTCTCCTGTTAAATTACTCTCTTTTCTTTTTTCAAAATTTCTCCCTGCTGATTTTTTTATGTGCCTCTAACTTGCACTCATTTTTCTTGCTCTACAGCAGGCTTTGCCTTGAAGAAATATCTTGGCTCAGCTCTTCCACAATTTGTCACTTTACATTGCAGTACAAAGTTATTTAATCTGTGTCAGGTAGTTTGATATAATCAATGCACTGCAAAACTGAATATTTAATTGGAAAAACAAAAATTTTGTTGCATGTGTTTTTCTTTTGTTTTGTTTTTTGTTTTCATTTTATTAAACTGTTCAGTAGAAAGACTTGAAGGAATTATTGAAGCATTGTTTTCAAGAATAAGCATTCTAGGCCAAAAGAGTTTTCAAATTATTTTCCAGTTTTTGTATAAAAGAACACTTTGCTGGAGACAACATGCCCACCCATAATAGTTATGCAGGTTGTTTTTGGTTGAAGGAGAAGGAGGAATATACAAGAACAGTCTATAGAGTCGTATTTTTTCTGTTTTTAGAATTTTAACATTGTTACGCATACTTTTGGATTGTTTTTCACCCCTCTGTCGATGCACACACCCCCAGCATCTGGAACAATTTTGCTTTGGGACTTTTGTTGCTTTCATAAAACTGGCAGATGTCATTTGTTAAACATAGGTCATCCTGTATAGGTCATACCAAAACTAAATAGCAGCTATATCAATCTGCCACCTTGCTGGTTGCACACATTACCAGTCATCAGTGTCAAAAACTGTTTGTTCATCAAGAAAAAAATAGAACAAAGTAGATCATTTAGTGGAAAAACCAACCAGTAGTAGATAAAATTACAAGATATAAGTGCCTGCAGGGTGTAAGCAGTGTTCATCCATTAGTTTGGCATTAGGGAAAAAACACAGATGAGTCACCTGAATGAGACATAAAGAAAAAGACCCTTTTTATGTTTTAAAATACATCATGACTTGGATGCTTTAAAAAACTAAACCTAGTAATTTGGAATCTTGTTGCCTGAAAGAGCTGCATATTATCTGGTGTTTTTGCAATTGTTAAGAAAATCCCCAAATGGTTGTATTTTCAGAGTGCACGCTGTTTTTTTGAAAGCTGGTGTATTTCCCATTACTTGGAGGCATCAAAAACAAATGTGGAGTTTTGTCGACTCAGAAATAAGAGGTGAAACACCAGTTGATTTAAAAGCAAGGCATTTAACACTGAAGGTGTGTTCTTCATCAACACATTTACAACCCTTGTGAATGTGTGGGTGTTTGCTTATTGTGGAACAAAGTCTTTAAGTTAATCAGCTCAAGAGCTTCTTGGGATTCTGTGGTTGAACCAAGTTATGTAGATTCTCTCTCAGACTTTGTTGAAGGCACTCAGACTAAAGTGTTTAGATTCAATTTTGACAATATGTTTAAGAATAACGGTGTCTAAACAATTTTATACATACAAGAGTAATTTCCTTGCTGAATACCTCACTGTTTATGCTTGTCAGTCAAATTCTTTTAACTATTAATGTATTTGTTTTTCTCTTTTTGCTCTATGTTTTTTAGCTTAAATTTCACCTACTCTTGTGTAACTCTGAAGGGCCTTGACAGCTAAAAGAGATTTTTTTCACCAGGAGTTTTATGTCGTTCTTTTGCTCAGTTCATGACTGGTCTAATTCATTGTGAGAGACGTTTCAACCCATGACCTCAGCACTGCCTAAACTCTTTCCAGCAGCAGACCGGAAGCTGGGTAGAGCAGAGGGGATGGCTGGTCACTCTGGTGGAGGAGCGAATGCGGAAAGCAACCTTTCATGCCATAGTTTCGATTAAAATCATTGTACGTTGCAAAATGACAACGCTAAGCAAACCCAACCTTATGCATTTTGAATAACTCAGCTACAACTGCATCAAATTGTTGCTTACTGAATTATACTGTTTTATACTGTGGCAAATCTATCCATTGATTTCATCCATCCATCTTCCCCCGCTTCTGCCTTTCTGGGTCATGGAGATCACTGGTGCCCATATCCATCAGTCACTGTGCGGGAGGCGGGCTACACCCTGGATAGGTTGCAAGTCCATCACAGGGCCAAATGGAGACAACCATTCACCCTCCCATTCACAGCACCATCCAATGGTTTTATCTTGAAAGTTTCAGTACAATTTATTGAGTTGTAAACAGATATTGGCAAAACAATATTGAAACTTTGAGCAATCTGTTAGCGCTCAGAATAAGTATTTCAACTCTGCATTAGCTACTAATTTTAGGTCAGTATCTGCAAAATTGACTGAGAGATATTTGTGTGTGTGTTCTCATTTTAGGTCGGTTGTATATGGTTTGGTATGGTATGGTCTATAGAGTGTCCAGTGGCTTGGGAATAGACACACACATGTTGCACACTGGACAAGCAGTAATTATCAGAGATGTATTACAATCAAAAGAAAAGTAATTCCTCTGCACACTGGTGTAATATAAAGTCCTGCCAGCATAGCATCCTGACTTTTGGAAAACAAACTTAATTTTACCTTGAGGTACAGAAGTAAAAACATCTTAAACTGTTATTCCTAAAGATGTCATTCACAGCTTTATCTGGGTGGATCAAAGATGCACAATATCCCCTGTGGATACAGTGCATCACTCCAGACAACTGTTAAAATATGAGTTTTTCTTGGGTCACTAGTCCACTCTAATAAACTCTTTCTTGTTGTCTTCCCTTGAACTAGATGGTGTTTTGTTTTTAGGTTTACTTCTAGTTTTACCCATCACAAAGTAATCTTTTTAAAGACACAACTGTCTTCATCCCTCAGGATTTTATAGTGATTGCTGATATAACTTAAAATAGATATATTGACAATATTAGAATACCTAAAACTACTGTATGTTGTATCACAACAGAAGCGTTTATATTTTGGGGCATAGGTTTGGCTTGCACATTTACATGTCTGATTTGACCTATTTGGAAAATAAAATCTAGGTCATGTGATTTAAAAGTAATGAAGTACCATGAGACCCGTTTCCAGTAACTCTGTAGTTCATTAAATCAGCTTTGCAACATAGGTTACTCATGCTTACAAAATGGTCTGCTTTGTCTTATTTTTGCACAGCAAAGATATTTTTAAAAATGCAGTCTTAAACAGGAAACTGAAGGGTCACACATCCCTCCTATCCTTTCTCATATCTTGTTATTGGTAGGAAGCTCTTCTGGGAGCATTCTCATCAACATTTTTAATGAGACACACGCTCGTCTCTGGCTGCCTCAGCGATCTTTGGCTTTTTGCTCGGGGTAAGGGGATGAGGAGGTTTAGAGGAAGGGAGAGAAAGAACAGCCGGATGGATATGTGCGTGGCACGTTGATCGATGGTGAAGATGAAAGAATGACCCTGCTGGAAGATCAGTTTGTGGCGTTTTCCTGCTGTTAATTGCCACTCAGCACTTGTTGTTTTTACGCTGATAGTTGTGGAATGCCAGCTCCTACTGTCACCAAGCTGGGGGGACATTACAGCAAATAGACGTATAATTTTGTTACGGATAAAAAAAACACGCTTCCTGCTGGGTCCCAGTGCTGTTATTACCATTTATCTGTTGATTTACTTTCATGTGGAGACGGAGGGAGGGACAAAGAGGTGAAGGCAGACGATGAGCAAGTGAACAATTATTGTAGAACGAACGGAAACGGAAAACTAGGCTGTCTTTTGATGCAGCTGTCACTCTCTACAATGAACACATCAAATTGCCAAATTACTCGGCTGTTAAAAAGCTGCTGTCAGAAGGGTAACGTGGAGTGATTTTCATCTCAATTCTAACTAAAGTGTTTTACTTTAATCAACACTTGTCTGCTCTGTGCTTGTCTCATACACAGACATAAAGGAGCCTGTCCAGCAGATTTATGTCCTAAACAAAAAAAAGATACAAATGGCAGAGGCTGCAGTTACTTGATACAAAATCTGTGGAGTATTATTTTCTTAAGATTCCAGCTTTGTTCTGGTATCTCACTAGTTTCCAGATAAAACTCATCAATTGTGCTCAATTTTAGAAGAGCACCATTGTGCGCTTCACTGCACTTGTGCCATCTGTTTATAGATCATTTCTTGCTCCCACAGGCATGTTTACTGTGTGACTGACCACTCCACTTCCTTCGTTTTCCTTCTGTCTGCAGACTCACAACGGTCCCATCTGTCCACTTTGACCATGATATTGAAGGAAAAGTTCCACTCACCCAAGATCAAGAGGACTCCATCCAAAAATCGAAAGCAGCTGCAGACTGAGACAGCAGCTAAGAGTACTGAGAAACCTGCTAACAAGGTGTGTGCTTGCAAGCGGGTGCGAGAAAATGTATCATAGGAAATGCTTCTCTTTTCCACCTATTCTGTGTATTTGTTTGCCTGTTTGTGAGACTATTGTTTTCCTGTCTAATTTGCTGTATTCCATTGTGTGTGTGTGTGTGTGTGTGTGTGTGTGTGTGTGTGTGTGTGTGTGTGTGTGTGTGTGTGTGTGTGTGTGTG
>JAVKLF010000033.1:8240939-8251334 GCA_034783495.1 Millerichthys robustus
TGTGTGTGTGTGTGTGTGTGTGTGTGTGTGTGTGTGTGTGTGTGTGTGTGTGTGTGTGTGTGTGTGTGTGCGCGCACGCGCTACCCTGCTGGTTCTCACAGTTTCCCTATGGCTGTGAGTTCTGGCTGCATTTCAGCAGGTGTCTAAATGAATGAATGTGCTTCCTGAATAAATACCTCCGTTCCAGCCTCTTTTGGATTTGGTATAACGAGTGTATTCCTCACCAGTTTCGAAATACTAAAGAAGCACATGTGAATAAAAGAAAGAGAGACTGAACCCAGATCAGTTGAGAGATACTTTAAACATTGAGCAAATCATGGGAATAACAGAACTAAACTGAGTGGCCCACAGGCCATTTCCAGCTTGATGGGAGCCCTTTTCTGGCCCCTTCACTAGACACCTAAAATAAAGAAAACTCCTTACCGTCATAAAAATTGTGTGTTACATTATAAAAGTAAACATTTAAACAGCCGTTTTGACATTTATTGATACTTTTACATTAGGAGACAAAAGTAAAGGTTGTATTTATTTAAAGAAGATAAAAACATTTTAACATTTTATACCTACTTTGGCCAGATTTTAATGCTGCAGTGTGCAGACTTATGAGTCATTTTTATATTTGTGAAAAATTATTCATATAACAATCGTTTATATAACTATACCACTTTGAAACAATAGGTTAAAGTTAACATAAATGTTGATTATTTAATTGTGGCAACTGCATTTAAAAAATAAAAACAGACCTACACTTTAGATGTAGACTTTTATGTTTTGATCAAAGAAAATCTTTTACTTCTATTATCAAACTGACTTCTAATTCATGTTATCAAGGCAAAACTACACTTTTGTTGCTCTTCCACGTAACTTGCATTAAAGCCGTTAAAACGGTTGCTTTCTAGTGGATCTCAGAAAAAGAATGTGTGGCTGGAAGTTTTATAGTGAAGTGGCCAATTGCCTAACAAACCATGGTCATCCAAATCTAGATTTTTTGGTTGTTGTGAAATTCAACTATCTTTATGTAATTTTTGGTCAGAGCCACTGCGGAAGGTCCAGAAGTGCATGTTGCTGGAGCTACAGATGGCAGACCTAGACTGTAAATCTGTATATGTTGTTCTGTCATTAAAAGTTGGAAAAGTAGTCTAATCCTAAGGTCATTTTTGTGACTTTTTTTTTTTTTCATTAGAAGGTTAGCAGACTTGAGGAGCACGAGAAGGAAGTGGTCAGTGCTTTGAAGTATTTCAAGGCAATCGTGGACAAAATGATGGTGGAGAGAAAAGTACTGGAAATGCTTCCAGGCTCTGCCAGCAAGGTGCTTGAAGCAATCCTGCCTCTGGTTCAGGTGGAGGCACGGATACAGCATAGGTGAGTCACATGCTTTTATAAGAACTCTGAATAAAAAAATGTGGGTCAGTTTCTTAGTTGCTATTCCCTGAACTACAGGAGTTTTTTAAACTGACAACTAATATTACAACAAACTTCAATTCTATGTTATTTATTTGTGAGCTTATAAAGTCCATTGCTATTATTCTTGCCTTTTGACATAATTTAAAACATAGTTGGCTGCATGGTGACATTTGATATGTATTTGCTTTACTAATAGTGAAAATTAATGTCTGATAATGTCAATCACCTCAAGGCTTCTTGTACGTTATACCTAAAGCTATAACACATCTCATTTACAATATGTGATGCTGTTGATGTCACATTATTCAAAGTTATACTTTTGAGTAATAGAGATTATCTTTCAGACTCTGTGTGAGTCAGTTCATTCACCTAAGCTCCTCCTATGAAAAACCCTAGCTGCAGTTTTGTGTGGACTGTCTGGACATGTTGGAACTTCTCTGTCTTGTCTTTGTGTTTTTCCCTATCAGTCAGATCTGATGAAGGTATGAAGGACAGAAGTGACTTTTTAAAAACCCTGTCTTTAGAAACAATTGACGAATTCTTGCTGCAACACAGAATCTGCTATCTTTGAGGATTTTACTTCATTTGCAAGATGTCTTAATAAATTACAGTTTAAATTTGACACAAGTTAAAGCATCACCACTGTCTAGTTATATTTTCCCCTGATTCCTTTGGATAAAAAATCAATTGCTAAAGGACATGGAAATCAGCTTTGTTGGATTGTTTGCAGCAATTTTTGTCAATATTGCTTAAATGACAAGGCAAGCAGTGAGTGCAACTCCTAAATACTGCAGTGTGGGTTAAATAAAGTGCTCATTTGCCAAAAAAAAGCTGGCGTATCATTCTGTCTCTGCAGACTGCAAACTTTTGCTCTACTGACACGGCACTTCATGCTACCTCCTTTATTAGAAGTACGATACACCCAGTTGGAATGTAACCTGTAGTGCATATCATTCCATTCCTCAAATCCCTCCTTCTAATTCCAGTAACTTTTGTTGTCTCCTGCTCACTTTGGAGATAAGCCATGTAGAGACAGCAGAAGGATATTTTTGCAGAGTGAATCAACTGCAGCACGTTGATACAGGCTTTTGCCACACCTTAATGTTAGGTCTGAATGTACAATTACTTGGAGAAACAACACCTAGCTTCCCCATGTGGCTTTATGTGCTCCTGTTAGCTTTCTTTAAACTCCCAAGTTTAGCTGAGTGTTTCTGTAGTTTCTCAACAAACAAAGTTGAGTAGATGGTAGATAAATGAAGATGGGCCATGTGCTGTTGTTTTTGTGATTATTTTTTTTTTACTAAAAAGATCTTTTCTATTTTTGGTTTCTCTACTCCTCACTGTTGGGTGTCGTAAAATCTTCTCTTTTCTGCACCTTTTGTTTAATCCCCTGTACACCATAATTATCCTCATGCATCCTGGGTTTTTTTTTGTTTTTCCTGACTTTTCTTCTACATCGTTTCCCACGGTTCTGTCCCTGTAATCCGTCACCCTACCTCCATCTCTCACTGTTTCTATAGTTCAGCGCTGTCTTCTTGCCATAGTCGTGTGTATCAGAGTCTCGCCAATCTCATCCGCTGGGCAGACCAGGTGATGCTAGACGGCCTCGATTTGGATGACCAGGAAAACGTGGCCTCTGTCAAAAATGTTATCAAGGCAGTGCTGGATGGAGTAAAGGTAATGTCCTTCGTGCTAATGTTGTCATTGCTGGAAATGCCCTCTTGCAGTACATTCATGAAGGAGTGTTTCCTTTCTGCACACAGGAATTAGTGAAGCTGACCATCGAGAAACAGGAGCATCCATCACCCACCACCCCAAACAAACCAGCACCCCCTGTTACTACAGCAGAGAGGTGGGAGCAAAGCATGCATGAATACAAACAGATATTCAAATTGTTTCATTCACTCAGATGGTTTCATGTGTGCAGCAGTGTGTCAGCAGAGATTCCCGGGATAGATTGCGAGCAGGCGGTCTCAAAAAAGACGGCTCCAGCGGCTTCTCCTGCAGAGGCTACCCCTGAGTTACATGATGAGGATGTGGCCCCTCCCAAACCCCCGCTTCCTGAAGCCAAAATGGCAGAGCTCAGGTGACAATAATGCACAACACAATTAGAATAGTACACTTTTTAAATATTGTATAATATTGATTTTGAACTGATTTAATATTTGGTTTTAAACACCATTTTTTACGAAGCTGTGCCGTTTGTGTTATAAAAAAGGGCTTGTTCTGCATTTTTACAACACGTGTTTCACTTCAAGTTTAACATATTGTTAATTCATTTTCATAACAAATGAGGAACAAAAAAGGTGATTCAGATATGGATTTGGAACAAGGAATATTGCAGGTCTCTTTCATTTTCGTTTGGACATTTTGGTGTTTGGTGTGTTTTCTCATCTTGTTTTATATTCTTGTACTGCATACCCTTCAAACTTTGGGTTTCAAACCTAGATCTTTGTTTAGTGCTGTGCCTTTTTCTTTTCTTACTTTTTTCTGTTGTCTCTCAACTTCTTCATCCTTGGTTTCCCTTTGAACTCTGGGAACAGAGCACAGTTGAGCGCTGACGCTGGCCAAAGGAGACCCTCTCAGAAGGAGAAGTATGTTGGTCCGTAGCATCATCAGACTTCATAATAACATCCCACTCTCAAGTTTCCCAGACTTTCTGAATTGGATGAAAGCATTTTTTAAATTTGCATGGTTGCATTTTCCTGAAAGTTTGTGTCATCCTTAGACCGTAGCAATTTCCGAAGTGCTCATCGTCCAATCAGAAGGCTGTTCAGTGCATGAGAGTGTGTGACTGACCTCTGAATTGCCTTTTGGCTAGGTTCCATATCATGGTCACCTTTGTCCCTTCCATTTTGACTTGATATTAACTCACTGAGAGTATTTTTGTCATAAAGTCAGCCTGCATATCAGAGAGAAGCTTTCATGAAACACCTCATTTCATTTCCAGAGGCGAGATGATAATGTTTGTGTACATAAATCTTTACATGGGTTTTTATGTGCGCACAGACATTCGAAAATATGATTTTTTTCCTCCCTATTTTTAAAGCTCAAACATCCAGCATTTACTTCTTTTGAATTTATCTGCTTATAGCCCGCCGCCGGCTCTTCCACCTAAGAAGCGCCAGTCAGCCCCTTCACCAACACCTGTGGCAATAGTTGCCCCAATGAGCCGTGGTTCCAGTTTGCCATGTAACGACCACAGATCGGTAAAAGAGTGGTTTGATGCAGTATGGCTTCTTTCAGTTTTAGACCACGCTGGAAAAAATAAAAGGGTTTGCCTGTCATTGTGTGCAGGATCAAGAGCATGAATTTTTTCAGAGACGTTTCTCTGGGGGTAGCCATTCGTATGGTGGAGACTCTCCTCGTCTGTCTCCGTGCAGCAGCATGGGAAAACTCAGCAAGTCCGATGAGCAGCTTTCTTCCATGGAGCAGGACAGCGGTCAGTGTTCTCGTAACACCAGCTGTGAGACGCTTGGTAAGAATACAAAGACCAGTCTAGAGAGTGGAAATCCGTAGCATTTTAAGCACAATTTTGGCATCTTATCAGCCAAATTTCTTTTAACTTAATGAGGTAGATCATTTATCATTTCTTAGTAAAAAGAATACGAAAATCTAAAGCTCAGTGACCTAATTTAGGGCTGTAATTCCCTTTAGTGGGCTGAAAAGCAAAACTGATTAGAGTCTAATTACTGAATACAACCTGTAACCATAACTACAAAAGTGAGTCAAGCAGCACAAATTATGAATTGTTGACTTAATGAAACACTGATCTGTTTCTTTCTGCTCTTATTTGTAAATTTGGAGCCGTTTGTTTCTAAAATTCTTTTCAGTATTATTTTTTTCAAACAATAGTAGTACAATACAATATTTCAGTTTATATTGTGCAACCCGAGTGTTTGGACACAAACTTTTCCAAGTTACCTTATTGAGAAGGTGCTGAAGTTAAATACTACTGAGGGTCTTTAACCATCAGTTTTGATAATAAACACATTTTCTTTATCTTTTTTTAGACAACACAGAGAGTTACGACCCAGATTATGACTTCCTCCACCAGGACTTGTCTGTTGGAGATAACCTGCTTTCAATACCTGCAGGAGGCTGCCTGAGCCCCCTGCCAGAGTCTCACAGCGAGTCCTCGTCCCCTGTTCCTGGACAGCATCCCTCACACCCCCATTATAGTGCTCCTCCCCTCCAGCAGCCAGACTACTGGACTCCTCAGCCCAATCAGACTCATCCCCTACAGCTCTCCCGCATCAGCGCCCCACCTGCCCTGCCGCTAAAGAAACGGCGCAGCACACGGACATCGTCCTTTCCTGATGGAGGTTCTAGGGTGCTGTATGAGCGCTACCCTTCCCAGTATGACAACTTGTCAGAAGAAGAACTTCACCCGACGCCACCATTCCCCCTTTTTACACCCATCTCACCCATGCCCCAGACAAACAGTGGTGACTTTGTTTCCCAATACAGTGCAAGTGAGAATGCAGATGTTCCAGCCAGCCCGCCGCCGCTGCCAGAAAAGAAAAGCAGACACAGTAAGTGAGCGGTAAAGTGAAGTGGAGGACGTAATGAAGGATGGCCTCTAAATGAGATGAATGTAGAGCACAGAGGCTATGAGAATCTAAGTGAAGATAAATGGTGGGAAGAGTAAAGAATGAGAGATGATTAGAGGAAGGAAAACAGGACATGAAATGTATTTCGTCATCAGCTTGTTGAAGCATCGCTTGTGTTAAAGAAATATTCATTGGGAATAAAGACAGGAAGTAAATACTAGGATGTGACACAATGGGTCTGGTTCAAGGGCTGCAGTGGGCAATATTTGGTCATTTCCTGACCCACACTTCTTCATCACTTCCCTTTAGGCTACTGTATTATGTCATCTATACAGTCATCCTTTTACACAGTGTATGACTACAGTTATGTTGAATGTCAAAACTCCTTTTATTAAAAAGCTCAATTTACTGACTAGCCTTGCTTACATATGTGTCACTGAAAAATCTTTGTCTCATAAGCTGGGTTGTTCTGTCAGCAGCTTTTTTGGGGAAGACCCTAAAGGAAGGAACTCTAATAATTCAGACCCACTCAGTATCTTGAGGCATAAATCAGACGATGAACTTAAAAATGCTAATGAGTTGCATTGTATTCTTACCATTTCTGACTCTTTTTTCCCCTTTATTTTCAAATTATATAGTAGGGTCTAGCTTTGTATTTTTTTAAATCCAATCCATTTTCCTCCTCCAGTTCTTCAATACATGCAGTTTGTGGAGGACTACTCGGAGCCACAGCCCTCTGTTTTCTACCAGATGCCACAGAGTGAAAGCATCTATGAACAGCGTAACAAGCTTTTCCAGGAGGTTTACGGCTTCAATGACTCCTTTAGCAGCACCGACTCAGTTCATGAGCCCCTGCTGCCCCCAGCATTGCCTCCGAAACAAAGACAGCTGGTAAGAAACCCCTCTGTGTAGTCATTCTTGAGAAGTCCAGAGGCTGCCAACATAGTTGCATATTGCAGCATATCATAAACTAACATGGATAAACAGCTGGGTTCACTCATTTAAACTGGATGAGCAAAGCTGTAATTAAAATTCTTGAAATTGTTTAGTTTAGTCTGAAACAATGAGGCTGTCAAATGATTAGCAGTGAAAGTTAATTTGTGAGATCTTGCCCAGATTTATCTGACAAAAAGTGTTTTATGCTTTATCCGAGAATGGATGGATGGAAGGAAGGAAAGTGAAAGAATGCATCTTGAACCTAAAGTACATTCCAGTGGTAATCTTTATCAGTTCTTCCCTAAGGCCTTCATCTATCTTGTAATCTCCCCCACCTATTTAGCTTCCCCTTTCTGGTCTTTCTGTCTCAATTTTCCATTGCTGCCGTGGCCAAAGCAGACCTTTGTGTGCACACAGAGGCGCTAGCTTGCTGGTGAGAGATAGGACAAGCCTTTATCAGCCTCACATCAAATGCACTGTGCTTATCTTAATCTGAGGTGTCATCTGGGTTAATTGAGACAACTGTCTGCCAGTGAATCAGTGGCAGTAAAGAAAAAATAGGGTAGATCAAAGCACAAGAGGAATGAATTGGATGTACAATATTGAACTTATCCACTGAAAACCAATTTTATCAAGTAAGTCCAGCTGTAATCAGCAAGTCCTACTTCAAACACACTTGTCTGTAAAGTTAGACATTTACTTTTTTCAAGTGCATGAAAAGCTTACAAAAGCTTGTAAACCTGTGCAGGAATCAGTTCAACGGTGAGTAGTCATAAACTTTCAAATATTTGAATGTCAGAGCACTTAGTCATGTCTGCTGTTGCGCAGTCCTGAGGCAGATTAGCTGAGTTTTCAATGAAATATTAGTTTAATATTCATATCGCCATACATTGTTTGAGAGAATGTGAGTTTCAAAAGTTTGTCTTAGCTTGTTGATTTTTATCATGAATTCGTCACTGCTTTTGATCTAAAAATGGGCAAACTTGTGACACAGAGGTGACACGTTGATCTGTGGTTACACTGAAACTTTGTGGTCATATTGAAGGCAATACATTCATGGACACTGTAAACAGATGACATTTCTCTGGTTTACAGTGGAGTTTCATGACATGGAAAAGAAAATAGACTTTGTAGACTAATTGCAGTCTACCCAGGCCACCTTTCTTTCCAGTTTTCCTCTCCTTTGTCCTCCTTTTGCCACCACAGCTGTGTATTTTAAGCAGATTTTATTTTTATCACTCTTTTGTCTGAGCGTATAGTCAAAACTGCACTCATTTGTGCCACTGCTGCAAGGCCTAATCCGGCCTCATGTTTTGCACTTGATGAGCTTGTGGCCCAGTGGAATAAGCCTGTTTGCCCCCTGCATAAACCCATGATACAGGCTTACATGCTTTGGCGACTTTACACAGCTTTGCAAAAATAAAAAAAGTAATTCCAGCTGCTGTGTGGATAAGAAAATGGGTAAAAAATAAACTCTACTAAAGCAGCTCAGTTTAGACCATATTTTAGTTGGCCTGGTTTTCTGTAAAGCCCTCAAAGCTAAGGATTTTAAAAGATTTTCTAGTTTGATTTGGTTGATGTTTAACAAGTGTTACTTGTATGCTTCATATGAACTTTTAGTCATTTAAATTGTTCAGAAGGAACTCTAATAATTCAGATCACTGATTCTAAAGCAGCAGTAGCTCTTGCATACATTACTTGACTGTTTTTATCCCTTCAGCCATTGAAGTGACACTTCTTATCCAAACTACAAGGGTCCTCATCAGCCTTCATCATTGACTTCCTTATCCTGCTGCTGAACTTTGGTTTAATCTGCTCTAATTCAGTCCTACTTACCGGTGTAATCAACTGCCGCCACTTTTTTTTCTATTTCCTCTAACGCCTTGCGTTTTTTTTCTCTTCACCTTCCTTTAACCCAAATTACTTTTGCTTTCTTGATTGTTTCAAATCATTTCTGTCTTTTTTCTTTTCTTTATTTGTCCTTGTTTCCACCCCTTCTCAGGCCTCCCACTCCTCTTCTCCTTCTTCCTCCTCCTCCTCTTCTCTCTCCTGCCACCTCCAGCCGTCTGTAGCGGCCATGGAGGAGGCGGGCTCTGGGCTAGGCCTCAGCATGTCCGTCTCGAACTCCTGTCTGATTGGCCAGGCGTCTTTGACCACGCCCACGGTGAGTCGCCCACCCTCCTCCCCCTCTAGAGTCTGCTCCTCCCATCCATCTCCAGGCGTGGGTGCTGTGTGGTAGTGGACTGGTCCAGTAGTAGCTTGACCTTTCATTGCATCATATGTGATAGTTTGTGCACCTTTGTGGCTTCTGAAAAAGCTCAAGGTTTTGTTCTTTGGTTGCTGTGTAATCCATCCATGTGTGTGTTTGTTTTGTTTCATCTAAAGAGCTAGATATGTGATTAGTATAAACTTTTGCTTGATTCTGTTTTTTTGTGATTCTATGTGAATGCTAGCTATCCAACTATATGATTGTGTGATAAACTATGGTATTTCTTCATATGACAGATAATTATTTAACACTCTTCTTTGGAATCGGGTCTTTTCAGGTCATAAACAATGAAACAACCCCACAGGCCATATTTCAGTCTTTGTCTGCTTCATTTGAACAGATTAGCTTGTGGTCAATCAGTGCTTTTGTTCAGTTAGTTAGTGCTTGACCCTAAGTCGACATGGCCACGTATACTACTGCCCTAATCAGTATTTTGGGAGAGTTGACCCTTGATGACCTCATGGCGTGAGAGGCATGTTAAGACATGGTGTATGTGTGCGAATGTCCCTGAGGATGTCTCAAGTGGAATGCAGCACCAGATGGAGCTGATGGAAAACACATTCTCCCCACTTCACCACTTCTTCTCTCCTCCTTGTTGTCTTCGTCCACATGCTGTCCTGTTTGCATCCCCCCCTCTCCGTAAATTGCACACACTTCCACACCTCACATTTGAGTATTTCTATGGAAAGTTTGCGTTCCCCAGTTCCTTGGTGGGGTGGGATTACGATGATTTTACAAAGACGTAGACATATTCTGACATATTTCTTCTTTCATTTTGACATATATACAAGAACGCCTGTGTGTGCGTGTGTTTGAGCGAGAAAGAGAGAGATTTTGCCATTGTTTGATTTATGTCTGCATGTCTCTATGCTGAAATGGGGCTGGTATGTGAAACATGTTAAAACAGGTTAGCACCACCTCTCTGCAGATAGGCATCGCTTCAGCTGGCCATACACTTGTACAAAGAAAAAGGAAAAAATGCATCTCTGGTCTTGAGTAATTTTTAATGCTAGGTAATCTGGCATTGTGAAACTCTGATGTCTTGTATCCCAACTTATTTCATGAGAGATCTGTTTGTTGGCACTGCTTTTGCTTTTTTATCTGTGTGTGTGTGTGTGTGCATGTGTGTGTGTGTGCGTGCGTGCGTGTGTGTGCATGTGTGCGTGCGTGCGTGTGTGTGTGTGTGTGTGTGTGTGTGTGTGTGTGTGTGTGTGTGTGTGTGTGTGTGTGTGT
>JAVKLF010000033.1:8253285-8265172 GCA_034783495.1 Millerichthys robustus
GCGTGCGTGCGTGCGTGCGTGCGTGCGTGCGTGCGTGCGTGCGTGCGTGCGTGCGTGCGTGCGTGCGTGCGTGCGTGTCACACCAAATAAAAGCATCATTTTTACCCAGCTTCCTTTGTGACTACTTTTGCTTCAGCACTAATAGGTAATTGTATTAAATGTTTACACAAAGCTTTCATCTCTCTACCATTGTGTTGCATGAGATCCTGGTGGATTGTACAATCTCATCTATAGCTAGCCTCTTCTCGCTGCATGAAACAATTCACATGACGTCCCACATAATCAACTGAGCAGAGGCTGATTGTTTTCTTCACCTTCATTGATTAGGAAACCATTGCTAATGATGACGTACTTCACGACCCTGTCCCCCAGATGCCACCCAGCAATAGTAAAGATGCTTTGGACAAAGAAAGGTAATGATGCTATAGCCTATTATTGAAATACACCTTCACATTACATGCTACCAATTTACTCCATGTGCACAAATAACAATTGCACTTCAAAAAAATGTCCATTTAATTAAGTCTTACAATCTTTTATCTAGCCAAAAATTAATTTTGATCTTGTTTTGAGACTGATATACTAAGCAAGAGCAGAATGTGTTTTTTTTTTGTGATAATTAATCTTGTTAGTCTGGAAATTTTCCTTTCAAGAAGTCTTGCCAAGTGCAGTTGTCTTATTCTACAGGCAGATTATTTCATTTAATTTGAAATTAAGTGTTCCCCTCACCACATAAAAAAGTCAGCCATGACAAAGAGGCTCACTGAAACATCAACATCCTCCAAAGAAAAAAAAATCCTCAGCTTAGCACAAAGTTTAGAGCAGAGCAATACCCCAGTTTTTGTTTTTTTTATGAATCAGGAGAAAAACTTTTCTATAAGTTTTGTCAGCACATGATTGGTTGGACGCGTTAGAATACGTGCGATGAGCACTTCCAGTCAAAGACTCTCTTCAGAAACTGAGAGAAGACACGCTAACAAGAACCAGACTCTTCACCACTAAGTCAGTAGAAGCGAGGCCTGAGATTATCTAAGAACTTGTTGCTATGTGTGCAGACTTAGATATTCCTTTTGAAAAAATTAAAGATCTTGGTCTGGTTTTTATAAAGCACTAACTGGGAGCTCTGCCAATCCAAGTAAAAGTAAGCTTAGATCCTAATCAGTAGGCAAGTGTGCATAAATTCTTACTGTTTGTATGTTTTTTGTTTCTTTATGAGACATGTTATATTAAGTTCCACTCTAAAGCATTTTTATTTTACAAAAGGATAACTTTTTTTGATGTGAGATATGTGAGATTCCATGTTTTGCACAAAAAATAATTTTGTTCTTTAAAAAAAGAAGTAAATACTTCTAAACACATTACAAATGCATTTGTTCTGCTGAACTACAGCGATTTGTTCTATTTGGGAAAGTGAAATAATCATCATAACATTTTGAATTCTACGGATTTTCATTTGTTTCACTTTATAGTTCTGCACTTTTTAGGTTGATAAATTTAAAATCTAGAAAAATAAAAACAAAAATGCAGAATTTGGGAAAAATAAATGAAATTTGGGGAAAGTTTTTTAACTGATTTCATAGGGTCTTACACTTCCACACAATTCTATTATTCCTGTGGTCGCAGCAGAAACTGATTGATTTTTTTCCTCTTGATCAAATAACTGCTTGAGCTGAAGCGTGCAGTATAGATTTGTTGCATGCCTTTAGTTATGACCTCAGATGGATGTGAGTGTGTTGGATGTGTTCTAGGAGGCAAAAAGCAACCGAATTGGCCGGGAGCGATGAGGAAGACGTGGACGAGCTCTCCCTCATAGACCACAAGGAGATTATGAGCAGAATAACACTAAAGCAAGAGGTAAGTCAACAACTCATGATGCTGTAGGCTTATCTTTTGTTTGTTTTTGTTGTTTGTCAGCAAATCTTCTGTCAGTCGAGTTATTGGCAAAGGCCTCTAACAGTCGTTCAGATGTGACATCCGATCATGAATTGAACCATACGTAGCCATTTCTGCCCTCTGGAGTTAAACCTTTGAAACTGCACCTACTTCACTGCAGCTTCCTCCGCCCCCTTTTTTCCCCTGTATGGTGCAGTCTGATATACAGATGTGCGAAAACACTGAATGCCTCTCTGCAAGGTTAGCGGCAATGTGACAGCAGTGATTTACAAAAGAAGATGGAAAGAACTCAAGCTTGCAAGGAGGGAAAAAAAACTTGTAACCAGTGATATTGCAGTGTCGAAAGAGCGTGTGATTTTAATTTTTTTATACACAAGTCTGACTTTTTCTTTGCCATCAGAGGAGCCGGTGCAGGACAGAGAGGGTTGGTGAAGAGATGCTACATTTTGACCTAAGCTGTGTCACTCTATTACAGATCTGTTGGCTTATTTGTATATTTTAATGTGCTTGATTTTCTCAGCTCCTTGTTATTTTACTGTGATTTTTTTTTCCCCCGCCAGAATGACGACGGCCCTGATGTTCGTGCTGGATCAGGAGATATCTTATTAGTCCACGCGACAGAAACGGACCGCAAAGGTACAGAATAATTTACAGCTTAAAGCTGTAAAATTACTTGTGTTTGTTTAAAAATATTCTTTGCATTTGATGTGGTATTATTTTACTCTGAGCAGATTTTTAAAAAGCCTCAGTCTGTTTATTTGCAGTGTGTCAGTCTGTGTTTGCAGTCATCATACAGGATGATGTGTTGTCAGCTTTAATCTCTTCACACTGGCTGCACGTCATCTAAAAGCTACTGCTCTTTTTTCCAATGTTTTCACTCCACAGATCTTGTTGTGTACTGTGAAGCTTTTTTGACTACATATAGAACTTTTATAACCCCAGAGGACCTCATTAAGAAGCTACACTACAGATATCCTTTTTAAATTGCTCGTTGTGTCAGTCTGACTTAATGGTGTATTTCTGTGTTGGCAGATGGAAGTTTTTTCTGCTTTAATCCTTATTTACAGACTTGTTTATTCTTGTGTGATAAGAGTCCAGTACAGAGAGACCTTTAATTCACTTGTAGTGTTTACTAAAATATCTGCTACAGTCTAAGATAAAGCTAAAAATGTTTTCATTTCTTTAAACTTGTTTTGTACATTGATTATGTCCTTTTTCTCTGGTTATTGCAAAAATCTATCTCTGCTGGGAACTTTAATCTCTATTAGCAGATTATATTCTCTAATGTTCAGCTATTATTATGGAAAACAGAAACTGATCATTGAATGATACATCTATAAACAGACAATGTACATTAACATAATTATTTAAATTATTTAGAAGTAATTTCTCCCATTGTTTTTTTTTTTTCTGTGATTCTAAAGTGATTTTGTTTTTTTTTTTCAGATCTTGTAATTTTTTCACTACTTTGATATTGTAACAGCTAATCAACTAATTGAGAATATAATCAGCAGATTATAGCTGAGGGATAAATAGTCCTGCCGTTTGCATTCACAAGACTTAAAGGAATAGTTCAGACAGTCGAAGTGGGGTTCTGTGGAAAGTTTGAAGGTTATTCATAGAAATATCTGCAACAGAAGAATAATAATCCTGCGTAATGTTTTTTCTTGGACCTTATTTCAAAATGTTTGCTCTATTTCTTTAAGGAACATGGCAGTACTAGAATAGATTGTTGTGTTGTTAAACTATTGTCAGGAGATGTGAAATTGATCTGCGAGAATCTTTAAATGTATCTGTATTCCATTCTTAATGTCTCCTCCATCCAACAGTTTCATAAAAAGTTTAAAGTACATTTATTGACATGAAGAACGAGCAGCTACAGATATTAAAGCACATTGTTGCATCTTTAGTTGAACGATTAGTGTTTTCATCGTCCTTGACCACAACAGCACATATACTACTTTCTGCCACAGTCCAGACACCTTCAAGAAGCGAGTCAGCAAGAACACATTCTTTGTTCTGGTTCGTGTCGTGGATGAGCTGTGGTAAGTGAAACCCCAAAGTTATTCATGCTCCATTTTACTGTCACATGATCTTATTTCTGAATAGATACAGTAACAACCATAAAGGTGGATTTAGTGGAATCTGTACAGCCTTTTGAAAGTAAATGTCCTCAGATTTGAACAGATTTGTCTACTTTCAGTGATATTTTAGAGATTTGGCCTTTTTTAAATCATTTTTAGAACTATATATTGTTTTTAGCTATGTAAAAATATTGTCTCTGAAGTTAGCTAATTCAAGTATTGTTAGTAGCAGCTCGCTCTGGATTATAAGTACAAACTAAAGATGTATTTTCTTGTGTTTTCTAATACATTGGTTGACTCTTGTCTTTCCTCTAGCCTGGTGGAGTTGACAGAGGACATCTTGAAACAGCTCATGGACCTTGTGTTCACACTGGTGTGCAACGGCGAGCTCAGCCTCGCTCGTGTGCTCCGCAAAAACATCCTAGACAAGGTGGAGCAGAAGAAGCTGCTGCGCTACACTAACTCCCTCAAGCCCCTGGCAGCCCGGGGGGTCTCTGCAAGGTACTGTGAAAGTCAGAGTTTGGCTTTGATCTTAATTTGTACTCCTGAGTACACTTAAACCCAGACAGAAACATGCAGATGATTTAAAAACTGTTTTTACGTTTTAAGTGACAAAAGAAAAAGCATTGTAGAGTTCCGTGTTTGTATTTTTTTTATTCTATGAAAATATATTTTTAAGTGCAGGCCTAATGTAAGTTGGAGTGGCCTGGACACCTTTTATTGCTCAATGTCTTTTAGATTGTCTGCATCTGTGACAAAGTGTGAGTGTTCATACTTTGGATTAAAAAAGTGACAAATATAAACCGTGACAGTTTGGAAAGAAACAGTCATAATATTTCTGATATATTATGCTGGGTCAGAAGAAGTTATACTAACACCTTATAAGTCCAGTGTTTTGAACCCAGCAGTAAGAATTATTAGTATATTTTGTTTTAAAAGATTGTTCTTTCTTGTCTTATCATTTTGTTGCTACAGTGATACAGATTTTCTCATGAAGAGGCAGATAAAGGGGTATTTCATTTAGTCATGTAAATTGCACAAATACTGGCCCAAATGGAAAGCAACAGTTTAACTTCCTGAAGGGAGTGAGGATAAGAAGCACAAAAAAGCACCATGTCAGAAAGTCAAAGAAGGGTTGGAATGTTGCATCTCATATCAGGATTGTCAGCTTTACCGTACATGTACCTGTATTCTGACAGGTGAACGTAGTTCAGTACTGGGTTCTGACAGGAGAGTTGTCAGCCGACTGGTGGACAGCTTGATAATGACATAAGCAGTAATGCTTTATTTTGAACCAGAATAAGGAAAAACAAGCTAGAATGGTGGCTGTGACATTTACAACAAATAAAATCTACACTTGCACTCTAATTACCAGCATACACTTCAATATGTCCCAGTTCTGTTGTGAATAAGTGAAGCTGAAGACAATTTGTGTTCAAACAGACCTGGAACTCTCCATGACTTCCGCAGTCACGAGATTGCTGATCAGCTCACTCTCCTTGATGCTGAACTTTTCTATAAAATTGAGGTACTGTTATTCTGTTTACACCCCCCCCCTACCACCACACACACACACACTCTTCATCAATTGTTCTAAATTGTGTTTTGTGGTGTAGCTCCTTCAAATGTAAAGAACTTTTTACCCAACTCCTTTATATTTAACTTTTTTAATTTTCCTTTAGATTCCCGAGGTTCTACTTTGGGCAAAGGAGCAGAATGAGGAGAAGAGTCCAAATCTGACTCAGTTCACAGAGCACTTTAACAACATGAGCTATTGGTAAGATCTAGAAAGAAGAGTCATGATTTGATTCTGATGTGCTCATATCAAGCTCCACTTCCTCCTCTTTACTGGAAATCCTGGACTTTTCTTTCACCTTCACAAATGCTGGCATCTTCATGATTAATTTCCCTCCCTTGCAGGGTCCGCTCTTTGATAATTCAGCAGGAAAAAGCCCAAGATAGAGAGAAACTGCTTCTCAAATTCATTAAGATAATGAAGGTAAGTTAGTTTCCTTTTAAAAGATGTACTTTGTATCATTGTTTGATTGCACAGAAAATTTATTTTCTTTTATTACAGCACTTAAGAAAGTTGAATAATTTCAACTCCTACTTGGCAATACTGTCTGCCCTGGATTCAGCCCCCATCAGGAGATTAGAGTGGCAGAAACAGACGTCAGAGGTGAAATTTTTATTTAATTTAAACTAAAATAAAACGTCAAGCTGAATTTTGCTGTAATTTGCCTTTGATTATTTACACGCTTTACTCAAATTGTCTTTTCAAGGGATTGGAGGAGTATTGTACGCTGATCGACAGCTCCTCCTCCTTCAGAGCATACAGAGCTGCTTTGGCTGAAGTGGAGCCCCCGTGCATCCCTTACCTGTGAGTAAATGTGTCGCTTCATACTGGTGGAGCTCTGCCGCTCAACCGTAACTAAACTTGTTTATTAGTAGCTGCTGCTGATAAACAAAAGTGGGCAATAATTGTTTTTTCCCTCTTTGTGCTTGTTAATTTTCTGTCTGTTAAAATATCTCAAACTGCTGGATGAATTTTAATAAAACTCTCAGAATGAAACGATTGGATGCACATTTACTGATTCACTTTAAAACCGGGTTTTAGCAAATGCAAAAATTGCTCTAACTTTGTAATTTTTACAGACATTGAGGTATTTGGCGAGCTAGTAGGTGAAACTCAGTCACAACATACTCTGAAGACTAATAAATTACACAAGAGCTCACAATATTGCAAGAGATTGTGCATATCATTTCACCCAAATGGTTATATTTCTGTAATTTCTCAACATGAAATTATTAAAGTTATAGAACTCTAGTATAAAAGGCATAGAGTAATATGCATTCCTTTAATTTTGCTGGTCTCCACCATCTCCACTTTGCAGAGGTCTTATTCTCCAAGACCTGACCTTTGTGCACCTGGGGAACCCAGATCTTATCGACGGGAAGGTCAACTTCTCCAAACGCTGGCAGCAGTTCAACATTCTGGACAGCATGAGGCGCTTCCAGCAAGTGTAAGACCATCTGGAAAAACATGCCTGTTATTTGCCACCGAGTTGTAGTAGTCATTCATTTCTGAATTGATCAAACCTCTTCCATTCTCTCAGGCATTACGAGCTTAAACGCAACGAAGACATCATCTGTTTCTTCAACGACTTCAGTGACCACCTCGCTGAGGAGGCTCTATGGGAATTGTCGCTGAAAATCAAGCCCAGAAACATCACCAGGCGCAAAACGGATCGTGAGGAGAAGACCTAGGGCCTGTGGGCCTCTGACACTGACCTCCAACTGTGCTTCATGACACTAACTCCACTTTACGACAGACTGAAACATGAATGGAAACTATCCACTGAAGCTAATGGGAGACTCGTCATGGAGAATCCAGAACAAACTACACATAACTAAAACGTCACTAAGGTTTACAAAGAGCTCTGCCGCTCCGGGAGATTATGATTGGGATTACTGTGGCTCCGACACGTTGACTGGGAGAGCGTAAGAATAAAACTAGGGAAGAAAAATCCCAGTGCCAATGAGAAGTGAGGAATCAGAGCAAACAGGGAGACACTAATTACCAAAGTCCGCTCCCTGGACTCTCTGTTTCAGAGTGGAGCTGTTATGCGTGTGTGAGAATGAGCTGATTAGTCCATTATCTTTTTTTCAAATCTGTCTGTCCTTTTCTTTATGTGCCATTTTGCTGGTCATCCTCTGCAATCCTTTCCTGGACTACAACAAATTCCCCCCAAACAGTACAACCTTAGGAGCAACCTGCTGTGAACTGTGCTATCAACATGCAGGCTGCAGTCTGAGGATTTGCTGTGAGCGTTGAGGGATTTGAGCTTGAAGAGATGACGGCTGTTATAGACTGGAATTTGAGTTTGTTTTGACATGTTTTTCGTGTAAGAATCCTGTAAGGTTATGACATGTATTATATACAGTGCTCCTTTTGTTCTTAAAAAGGACGTTTATGCTTATGAGAAGAGCTTAGCTTCTCCCAAGTGCCATATGTATGTGCACTCAAAACAGCAAAAACATAAAAAGACAAATTACTAAAGATGCTGTGATCTATGTATGTCATACCCAATTATCTTGTCCAAGTTTAGAGAAACATCAGGCAATCACAATCATGTTTCCACTCATAGCAGTGTGTGAAAGAGTGTGTGAGTGTGTGACTGAAGTCCTCATAGACTTGTGTGTTTGTCATTCCAACATGTGCTGTAGGTATTCATCCAATCCCTGTTTTGGGGGTAATAATGGTCAAAACCAACACATCACACTGTGCTCTCAAACTACAATAAAACAAATGGCTTGTTTTTTATAAGCGCCTTTGTTACTGAAGATTCATTTTCTTTAAATGAGACTGACACCTAAATACAGACATAAAAGAATTTAGATTTATTATATTACATAGTTAATAGAAGGGGAGAAATAATGCATGAGCCTGAAAGAATTAAACAATCGTCAGTCTTGGTGAAGATTATGAAATATGCAGGACATGCTGATTGTTAGAGGGTTTTTATGTTTGTTTTGTGAAGATATTTTACATACTTTTCTAAAGAGCTTTCTTGATTCAAAATAAATGGCTGCAAGTTTTTTAATTACAATGGGGTGCTTCATTTATTGAAGCTGAGCTCACATCCAAATCCCTCTCCCGGCCCTCTTTCCTGAGTGTTCTTAAGGTATTATCTCACCAGGCAATAACTGCTGGAGATTAGAAACTGCAAAAGATGAGACACATTTTTACTTGCAGTCTCACTGAATTTCACGTGTTTGTGACTTTTGAAATGAAGATGGGCAGACTGGACCAGTTTTATTATATCACTGGTGTGGTTTTTAGACCTGGACATTTGAGGCTGTCATAAGGAGAGCTCCTGTGCAGGTGTCGAAATACAATTCTAGAGTTACAGAAAATTTATTTTTTGAACATGTGCACAATTTTACCTTATAAGACGTTTTGGAAACTCCCAGGTGAATGTCATTTTCAAAGTAGTCTCTAACAATTGTAGCCCAGTGAGATACTACCTTTATTGTCATTGTTGACCTCTTATGGACTGAGCCAAAGACCTTAACGACCATCAGGAGCATGGAGTAATTTCCACGTGAGTTCACATCACACGAGCAGAGCACCTCACTGTAAATTTAAAACTTGGAGTCCTTCAAATGCTGCATTAAAAAAATACAAATTTTCACTCAATCCTTAAAAATACCCATCTAGCCTAAATCTGATAAATAAAAAAGAACAAGTAAATCAAGACATTTGAAATATTAAAATATGCTAAGGAAGTCCTATGTGATTACACTCTAAAGTGCAAAAGCATGAGCAACATACAAAAATCCTACCCTAAATTACAAGATCCATTCAGTAACAGTTTGTTATAATTTAGATAATTATACATGTACATATAAAAACTACTATGGAAGACTTATTTAAAAAGCTGCAATAACACTGGTTACATGGCATTAATTATGATAAAATAAAGCTGCAGACTTGAACATTTGCAACATGGGATTATTAACCTTTTTAAAACTACAGAAGGTGACAGTTTTGAACTCATTCTGCAAACAATAGCAGCAATTTTGACTCAAATTCTAGTCCAAGTCCTTCCATTTACATACACACATCAGTGAGGCCGACTGCTGGGCTCCAGCAGAACCCTCTTGGTTGGAGGGTTAGTAGATCCATTCTGTAGATCGCACTGCTCAGAGGTTGTCCGCTTGAAGCCTCGTCCGTTAGTGGATCCACGCTGCCATTTGCAAATATCTCCGTTCAGAATGTCTTGGATGTGTTGCACAATGAGGTTGATGGCCACTGATGACAGTCAAAAATTTTCATTCTTTATAAGCATTACAGATCTCACAGGTATATATTTTTAGTTTTTCCTTTTAAGGTTACTCACCCATATTATCAACTCCCCTTGGAATGATGACATCTGCATATTTCTTGGTCTACAGAAAAAAAAAAGTTTTAAAATAGAGAGAAGTTGTAGAAAATAAGTGCATGATCAGTAATGATCATCATACTCACAGGCAAACAAAACTCCTCAAAAGCAGGCTTTACAAAAGTTGTGTATTGATTGAGAATCTGATCCAGGTCTCTTCCTCTGCTCATGTCTCGCAGGACTGCATGAAATTAAGTCAAACCTTTCAAAGACTTGTAAAACAAATTGGTTTTAAGCATGATGGAGACATGAGTACCTCTGCGAGACAGTCGGACATCTGAATCCGTGTCCACAAAGAGCTTCATGTGAAACATTTCACGCACTTTCTGAGGGTAGAAAACTAGGATCCCCTCAAAGAGGACCACATCTGCTGGGTAAAATGTGATCCTGTCTTCCAACCTATGAATGTGCAAAAAGTTCTCAGTGCAAAAACAATGAAAAATGACATGCTTTTCATTACGATTTAATTTTAGGACAAGGATTCTCACTTACCTGGAGTGGGTGACAAAGTCGTACATTGGAACTTCAACCACGTTTCCTTCCACAATGTCCTTTAAAGTTTTGTACATTAATTCATTGTCAAATGCCTCTGCAAGACATTTAAAATGATATGTAGATTTTAATAATACACTGGTCAGTCTGCCTTATGAGGGACAATGTCATCAGTCAAATCATTAAACTCAGTAAAAATACTGACTATTATCAGGTGTGATCAGTTGCCTTAATAAAAACCAATAATTTGGCAGCATCCCACATCAAGTCAGACCAAATAATCCAAAAGTAACGCTTCAGAGGGAGGAATAAGATCCAAATACTAACCAGCTGCAAATTAAACTCACCATTTTGTATATCAGAGACTAGCTAGGATGATCTTTAAGCCAAAAACTTTGTCTGTATATAGTGTTTTTCTGATGGTTTAATCTACACCAATTAAAGCAGAGTGCAAATGTCTGAAATTTTTAATAGACTTGCAAAGACTATTTTCATTATTAACAATATGAACAAAACAGCATCAATCTTCTGAGCATCTAGAAACACAACAAAAGACATCTACAGTAGTGAATAAATCTGAACTGAAACAGCACACTCTGTAGTCTAGTTTTACCTGGATGGTCGAAGTTGTACTGGCCTTTGAGTGCTTTGGCCTTCTGATCTGGGGTCAGGACTTTGTAGAAGCTGTCCTGACTGATGATGGCTACTTTCCTCTGGCGGTGGTCCACCTTGTTCTGGCCAAGGAGCTCCATGATCTTCGCACAAACTGTGGACTGTAAAGGAAAATGTTTATAGTTTAAGCGTATTGTCATATTTTAACAAAAGGTTGCCAAATGCAGAGGCAAAACAAAGCCGAACAAGAATAATATGACGGGGGTCCCGGAGTTCAGGCAGTCGCATCAATGACCTCGTTTTGTGTTAATAACCATTATCTTTAGCACAAAAATGTCGCGTAGCATATATGGAATTTTTTATCAAAAATTAAGCAGCATAAGGGGTTATTGATAACATGATATAATGCAAAACAACTGGGCGTAATGATTAGTTTAACAGTTGGATAAATGCTATGCATGTGAAAGCCAACTATGCTAACGTAGCCGCCGGGTATGTAATTACAAATTATAGTAAAACAATACCTTTCCACTGGCCGTTCCTCCGCTAACCCCAATCAAAAACGGGCGATGTCTTAGCTTTTCTGCCTCCTCAAGGACTTCTACGACATTCATTGCGTTCACAAGGATAATACGACGGTGTTTTGACTAGTGCTAGGCAGTTAGCAATTCTGGCGCGGCTGTTCTCGCGAGGTGATTAGTGTGATGTCATCACTGCGCGTCAACGCAGCTCGTTCCGTTAATAAAAAACTCACCATCATGCTAGTCTTAAAGCGGTGTTTTATTTTTACGCCCTTTCTAAAAGTAGGGCTCCCACTTAGCCCGACATTGCGGTGTTATTACGGTCGGTTACTCGTGTCAA
>JAVKLF010000033.1:8279200-8294738 GCA_034783495.1 Millerichthys robustus
CCTTATGGTTGTGAAAATACGGTACTTTTTGCATCATGATTCCTTTGATATTTATGAACCATGTCGTATTTCAAGATGATCAGAAGACATGAATGAAGTGCTGTTTCTCTTCCCAGTTTCTTCATCGGGCTCACTTTACTCTGTGAAAAAGCTCTGTGACTTTTGTCACTAATGGGTTTGTTCATTTACGAGGCACACGAGGACAAACAGGAAATTTCAGAGTGGAAGGAAACTGGTTCTGACCGGCCTCTACTGGAGAAGAATTCTTTGCTGGAGTTTGTTACATCCACCATTCATGCTCCAAATGAGTGCAACATGTTATGTCTGCCTAAAACACTTCTTGTAAAGACCTGGGATTTATTAGCATCATTTGGAGTAAATCTGCTGCGTTTACGCCTGCCAGACATTTCTCTGCTAATATGGCCACAGCTTTTACAAGCTATACCCTCTTAATGATCATGGACAGTGTTTTTTTTTTCTTGAGCTGTAAAATGTAAAGCTAAAATTTTAAATGTGAATCATGTGTTTTTATTCCTACCAGCTGATTTCTTTCAGTTCAGAGCCTTTTAAAAGCTGCAGTGTGTAACAATTAGCAACATCTGGAGGTTCTTTGTCGGATTTTATCCACACTTTGGTCAACAAGTTTCCATTATTTTTGCACAAAGTAATCAGAAAAAACTTTGAAAACTGAATTATTTTTGACTAGTTCAGCTTACTGTGTGAACTCGGAAATAGCATTGCACAGGAAACGTTTTTCTACAGAAGGCAAGCTGTATGATTATGTTTCTGTACACAGGCAAACCTTTCATTTGTAAAGCGGAAAAGTTAATGAGTCAGCTCCAACAACACCCCCCCCCCCCCCCCCCCCCCCACACACACACACACACACACACACACACACACACACACACACACACACACACCCAAAAAAAAATGCAAACTTTGTCAATATTTCAAAAGGATTTTTGAAATAAACAACCAAGGTGTCAATCATAAGCAGTCCTGAGTCCTCCACAGTCCTGTTTTTGTTGTTGCTGATGAATACTTTTCTTGTATCTGCTTATTGTGACAATAATGGATGGGGGTGGGGGCTTGATGCACATAACTATCACTACTTAAAGAATAAGTAAATCTTTAAGTATTTGTGTAACAAATGTAATTAGAATTACAGCGTTAGTAATTTTACACACTGTTCCTTTAAAAGATTTCAAGGCCATACAACTGTAAAGATTCAGCTGGGTGTTTAGGACTTGTTTAAATGCAGCTCAGAAACAAGAGTTTCAGTGGTGTTTTTTTTTTTTTAATGGCATGCAGTTTTAAAGTCTGGTTGAAAGGTCAGAGCATAAAAAATGACAACCGTACTTTCCTGCAGGTGTATGAAAAAGCTATTTGAATATTTTAGTTTTTAGTAGATTTTGTAATGCAAAGTAAACATGTTTTACAAAATATATAACAAAAAGTGACTTGTTGGCTGCCATACGCATAAGTGCTGATGAGACGTGTACATTGTGGTGTAACTGGCTTGGAGATCTTCTCTGTCACTCCAAAGTAACTTGATATTCTAACATTGATCACTGCGGTGGTGCAGTGCAGATGCCTTCAAACCTCCTGCATCACCAAGTGTCAGAGTTGGTTGTTAGTTATGTTTTCTGTCTTTACAGGATGTCTTTAGAGTTGAAATGACTCACAATTGAATATTTTCTTTTGTCTTTTAATTTTTAAGAAAATCTGACCAAGTAAAGAATTTGGTCTTTGTTGAGCATTTGTATTCAAAACTACTCTTAATATTAGGTATGCTATCTTTCATGAAACTGAGTGTGATCTGGTCTTAGAATGTTTTACCATCTGGCAGAAGATGACGTACAAAGCTACAAGTCAGCTAAAACACTTGTCCCCTCTTTCTCATTTTCCACTGAGTCATTTCACTTTCAGCCTGAGCCCCTCCCTTTCCTGTCAGCTGTGGTGAATCAGGTAAAAGAACTTATTCAAAATCTCCAAAAACCAAAATGAGGACTTTCTACTTGGCTACAAGAAAACACATGCGTGCGTATTTCATTTATGTCACATCACAGCTGCCATTTTTTTCTATAAACACATTAAAAGCTTTATTGTTGTGCAAATGTGCTAAAAAAAATAATAGCGTCTGCCTTCCATTTAAGTACAAAAAAAAAAATTAAATAATGGAATTCTGTTTGCCTTAAGTAGTTGTGTGTGAGTAGGCACAGAGATTCCAGTTTTTCTTGGACAGAACTCAAGTTTGGATCCTTCAGAGCAGACTGGCGGCTTTTCTGGGACAGAATGACTCGACAATCTTACTGTAACTGGAAGTGAGCTCACCCTTCATTGCAAGCGTTATGTGTAACTGTATACTGTACATTCATTAATGTCTGACAATATGTATGATTTATAATTTCAGTATTCCTTAATCATTTTTGGGCATAACTTATTGCTAAACTGTCATGATTATTCCTTTTCTTGCAAAATAATGTTTTTTTTTAAAGAAATTCCTGCATTTTTTGTGTATGATAACTTAATCTATATATTCTGATGCCTGTAGATCAGGGAATTCTGAAACAATATCTTTTTATTTTTATTATTATTTTTTAGTGTCTTAATTACATTTTTAAAAGCTCAAGTTGAGCTGATGTCCAGAACAGACAAACTGGAACTTATCCCCAATGGACAAAGCCTTCCTTAAAACTAGTTGTTATTTTTTTGCCAATTAAATAAACACTGGCTCTGTAATATTGGAACGTTCGTTCCCAAATGTTCAGATCTCACTTTTTTGTACCATTCTGACGCGATAATAAAATTACCACTTAACACTAAATCTTGCTGCAGAGTGTTAATTTATCATCAGGGCTTGTTCCTCTTTCAAAGAGAAACTGCTGAGAAATGATTTATATTCATTGGAAAAGGAAGTGGCTGAAAGATTTCTGCTACTGACTCAAGCTTTTATTATTCATGCTTTGTGTCCATTATCGGTTTCACGTGAACGGCAAACTCATCCCTGAAGTGGCTCAGTTGCTGCTTATTGTGAAAATGTATTGTCATCACTGTCACACAACAGAATTTATCCTCTACATTTAACCCATCATACGTCTGCAGCTATGTAATTATCTGGGGAGCAGTTAAGGAATAGATGTCTAATTCTGTGAAAAAATCTGCTATAACAATTGCTTTTTTCAGTGATATCTACATTTCACAGGGAGTTCTGAACATAGTGGTGCCTCATCAATAAGAACAGTCAGGTCTTATCTTGGTATGTTGAACAGAGTCACAGACATTCACCTAACCTGAGAGAATGATCATTTCTACGTTTCCAAAATTGTATTGTAAATCTTTTTTGCAATCCAGACCCTTTTTATTTATAGTGCAAGTTAGTAACAGTTCAGTTCATTCTGTAGCTAATTTGCAAGAAATGAATTGGAGCAAAACTGTTTCATCAGTAGTCTTTGTTTTAAGCTCCTCAGGAAGTTACAAATAAACTTCAAGAGATTTTCCAAAAAACTTGCTAAATCAACCTATGAGGCTTCTTTGAGGCTACTAGAAATCCTTGGGTCATCAAAAGTCTGTTTTTTAATTTAATCAACTTCTGCATACTCATCGTAGCCTATATTAAAACAATCAGCTCATTCAGGAGATTAGTTCTATGACTTTTGATTTTTGTAAATTGTGTACACTACACTATACAATACTAGTAACACTGATGTCTCAAATTCCTCAAAAACATTTTTTTTAAATCAGCTTCAGCAACACTGGCTCAATTTTTTGTCTTCTTTTGTCACTTTCATGATTATAGCTACTATTCTGCTTTCGCTTCTTTTAGGTTTTTGTCAGCCTTTTAAAGCTTTAAGATGTTAGCTATCCTTATACTTCTGACTGGCCTTGTGATATTTTAGCTGCTACTTTTATCTAGACTTGGTACAAGCAGTTGAAAAGCAAAATTATTTTTGCTTTTATAAATCTATAGTATTATTAGTTGTATTTAATATTTTAGATAATATGGTTTTCGTGACATTTTAACACGAACATAACGATTTAAAATAAAACATAAAGAAAAACACATGAATGCATTTTTTTCAGTGTGTTAGTGATCAAACTGGCCACACGAGGGCGCTCCTGATTCAGCTCCCTCCTCACGCAACAGTAACAGTGACACCCAGCGATCATTTTGTGTTACTACAGCAGCGTGACGCTCTTACCGTAGGACGCTACATGAAAGAGTTAAAAGCTCCAAATCCTATTACACCGAGTTCTAAATGTTACCCGGATGGAAAACATTTCAGGATCTCGTCCAAGTAAGACCAGCATGGATTTTATGACAGATCGGGATGTACAGAAGGTGAAGGAAGCTTTTCATATCTCAAAGTAAAAAATAAAATAGAATTAGCTATGACTTCGGAATTGCAGATTGTGTAATGAAATTAACATAATTTAATAGTTCGACATCGATGGATTTGTGTTGCATCGCGCAAGTCAGCCTTATACATAAGGTTTCTTCAGCCACAAGCGGCCAATAGAAGTTTTCTTTATTTATATATTTTATCAGGTATTTATGTGACTTTTAGAGATAATTAAATGGTTACAAAACGGTTTCACTGTATTCAAGTTAAAACTGAAGCTCTGTTTAATTAATTTATATTCATTTCGTTCTGTTCAATTTAAATGATTGCATTTTACCACTACACAATATGACTCATGCTGCAATTGCATTTTCAATGAAATAGTCATTTGGCATTAAATTAACTAATAATTCAAATTAAAATCAATTTATGAACAAAGTAGTGCTGGAATTGTTGGCTTCACAGTCGTGATATTATGTGATGTTACTGAGTTTAGTTAAATACATTCAAAATGATACTGTAGTTTAAAGTTTTTAATATAGTTTAACTTTAAGTGTTGATGCTGTGTTGTAGATGCTGATTCAGTGTGAGATTTTCCATGAAATGATGGGAATTACAATTCATTCTCTGGGGTCCTGATCATTTGTCTCATCTTCACAGAAAGGGATTCAAACTTGCGACCTCCCGATCACAGGCTCTAATCTTTCCACCTTTAATTTTAATTTTTAAGTTACCATCTCTACCTTTTTGTTTTTAGTACAGGGAGGACGGGTACGTGGTTCTGGACGGGGTGCTGACCTCCCAGGAGTGTGATGAGCTGAGGCAGAGAATGACGGAGATTGTGAACTATATGGACGTCCCCGAGCACTGTCGCACCACTTTCTCCACCTACCAGGACGAGCAGCTGAAAGAACAGGTGACTAAACGAACAGAATGGCACAAGATGAGTTTGTAAGAGCTTCAACACGACAAGTCCGTCACATTATTCTTCGTGTTTTCTTCTTATCGCGGCTGACAGATGCAGGTAGGATTGCAGAAACAGCTATTTACTTTGACCCCTCCTGTCCCCTTCTGTCAGATGAATTTTGAACTCTTATGTCAACACTACAGAGTTTGTCCTTCCCCTCTGTTTCCAGGAGTATCAGCTAATTCTTGTTAATGTTCTGTCCTGCAGGGAAACGCTGATTATTTCATCACAAGTGGAGATAAGGTCCGCTTTTTCTTCGAGAAGGATGTTTTTGATGCCAAAGGTAAGCTCTTGCGTAATCCTCTGTAGCTTGTCAATCATTTCCTGCGTACTGATGCACATCTGGATATGCAGGAGAATTCATCGTACCGAAGCAGCGGTCGCTCAATAAGGTCGGACATGGTGAGAAATTCTGATTGGTTCTTTTCTTTCTTACGCTTTTACACTTCATATAACGAGCTTTGAAAACACACCACTTTCACTTCTTTTAGCGTTACATGAACTCGAGCCGTTATATAAGAAGGTTACACATTCAGCCAAAGTTCAGGTGAGTTCTGCCTAAATCAGTGAGGGATGGAGAAAATCAGAATAATTAACACATAAATGTTTTGGTTTTTCTTTCCCCAGGGCGTAGCTAAGAAGCTGGGCCTAGTTAATCCTGTCATACTGCAAAGCATGTACATCTTTAAGGTAAAGTCTTTATTCATCTTAAAATAATCTCACAGTGTTATTGATGCACAGATACAGTAAAATAAGACGTTATGTCAATTTTTTTAGCAACCAAGACTGGGAGGAGAAGGTAAAAACAATCAATCTCAGCTGAATCTTCCTGTTTGCAGTTTTCACATAATCCTGATCAACACTAACTAATGAGACACCGCTTACATTTTTTTTTTGACAAATTTATAAAAACACAGAGAGAACAGGCAAAATCATTGAACTACTGGTAATTTCACCTAATCAGGATTGTCTGAATGGAAACTAATTATACTTATTGTATGGGGCAATATAAAATCACATTTTTTTTATGTTTCTCAAAATCATCTGAAGTAAATTAGGAAATCTACATTTTTTACATTATAAGAATTTAAAGTACAAAAATGTTGGGCTCCATCCTTTGAGCTTCTTGATGATCTGTATATTTATAGTTTGAAGTAAAGCCTTGCGTGCTCTGTAGTGACGCCCCACCAGGACGCCACCTTTCTGCACACCGAGCCTCTGGGCAGAGTTCTGGGCTTCTGGATTGCCCTGGAGGATGCCACCGTTAACAACGGCTGCCTGTGGTTCATCCCAGGGTCACACAACAGTAAGCGCCAAACTGGAACATTGGGTTTTGTTTTCAGACATTTAGTCACATTATAAGAAAGCTGTATACATATTTTCTTCTTTTTCAAGGTGGGATCTCCCGCCGCATGGTGCGCACCCCAAAGGGAACCTATCCACTGACGGACTTTCTCGGAAGGGAGCGTGCCTACGACGACAACAAGTTTGTAGCTGCACCGGTTAAAAAAGGTACTTTAAAGAGGCAAATTAAAACATTTAAATTGATTTGGAGTATTATATGTGAGCTAAGTGGCTGCATGCTGTGCTCCTACTTCAGAAAAAACAGATGTACTGTATGTCTTTAGGTTTGGGAGAAACTGAAGTATATGTCAGACAATGGGATCAGGTTCTTAAATATCCTGAAAATAAAAGTAGCAGTTCTCATAAAGTAGTAGTAGTACCACCGCTCACTGCCTGGCATGTCAAAGTCTGAAAGAAAGTTAAAATTGTTGATCCTTGGGGTATGTGTTGTAACTTACTCTTAACTACTACCACACCAAATATGAGCTCCAAATCTGCAAAAATGACAGAGTTACAACCAGTTTTATGTTTGCTAAGGTTGGTTATTTATAGTGGCCATTTGGAAATGGATTGAGTCCAAAATTTAATCAGTTGTAGACGCCAATTCGTTCAACAGTTTCTGAGAGTTTCATCCAAATCTGTCCAGAGATTCATGAGCTATTCTGTTAACAGAACAATGCACACGGACAGTCACACGATTGCCTACCAATGAGTGTACTACCAACCTGGGGGGGATGTCACATAAACAGCTTCAGTATGTATAGTGATGCCTTAATAAAGTTGTAAAACCTAATCCCTGTTCAGGTGGCGCAATCCTGATCCACGGGGAGGTGGTGCATCGAAGTGCTGAAAACACTTCGGAGGATTCTCGCCACGTCTACGCCTTCCACCTCATGGAGGCCCTGGACACCCGCTGGAGCCCGGAAAACTGGTGAGAGCATGTGGTGTTTTTCATTTTCACGCATTAGTGATTAAGTCTTCTTGGTGAGTGGTTGTCGTTGGGTTTGAGGAGAAGAATGAAGTAAAAGATTTCTTACAAATGTTATTATAGTCTTATTATAGTCTTTAATATTTTAGAGAAAACTGAACAATTAGGCCCATTTGATTTTATAAAATGTGTTTTGAGTAATAGTGCGTATTTTTTCATCTAAAGCGTAACAGGAAATTTATATTGTGCTGTAAATATCAGCTGGAATTTTAGGAAACAATGAGGTTTTATTTTGTATGTTTCTGACTAATTTTACCCCTTCACTCAGGTTTTTATCTCGTTTGTCCTTTTAAAGGTTGCAGCCCACGGAGGAACTCCCATTCCCACCTCTTTACACTAAATGAAGGAAGGAAGAGTTTTACAGAAAAATGTGTTTTAAACCTTTTTATAAGATTCAGTTTTTCTGGCCTACATGGAAACCATCACAGTTGTTCTTCACCTTTTTGGGTCACAGCCACAGATAGTAAATCAAAACAGTCTGGTTGTGGTAAACCAACACTAATGTGAACTCAATTAGCTGTTTTAGGTTTTGTTTTTTTCATCTGAACTGTGGAGAATCAGCTGAAGTTCAAAGTTTATCTGAACTTTCTTTTTGCTATAATATTTTTAAGGAATACTTAAAGACAATGGACATTGGTTTATGAAAGAACATTTCTGCTGGACAAAGAGAAATAAAAGGTTCTGAAAATAGTTCTGAAATAGAGCAGAACAACTTGATTTCTTGTTGGACACCTCACTGTTTTATAGATCATTACTGCAAATAAAATGTTGTCTTTTTGCAAAACTTTAAGTAGTTTTAAGCTTTCAAACCCGGGCGCGTCTAAACACAATTCTGCAGATAACCGACAATGTTTTTGTCCGTCCATGAGTCAAAGTTACAGGAAGTGTTGTTGATTTAAATTGGAAGAGCCAATAGTTTTGTGTTTTTCAGTCGATGTTGCTGTTAAAGGTGACTCAGCTTGAAACATCTGCATTTACATCAGGTTTAAAAAGAAAACTTTGTGTAGCTCAGCACTTTTTTCTGACCTTGTGTGAAAATCTCACAACCTTCCTGTAAGAAACAAAATCCCTCCATTTTCTGTAAGAATTTCATGACAAAAGCAAATAAAAAGTGGATTTTCCAAATAAGTTTTTATTGAACTGAGGCCAAATTATGCCATATTAGTATAGTAATATAAAATGTTAAATATAACAATTCCTTAGAGATGGGTAATAAAAAAAAAAGTTGTAAATTCTGTTCACACCTTAACGTCTGTTTTTTATGTTTGTGAATCTCATTTAAAACTGTTGGAACAGAAATGGATTTGAATGTTTTAAATACAAAACATTGTGGATCAGAATCATTGTTTCTTTTTATAAAAAAGGACGCTCCTGTAGAATCGAACCACTTTACGGCTGCATAGTTTTTAACAAATCATCTCATGTCACCCAGTAACCTTTCAACCCAACACCAGATCGTTAGATCAGACCCAGATTTTTAAAAGACATCTTGTTAGAGTTGATGCATTCAAAACAGCCTTTAGAGTCTCCTGAAGATGTGGCAAACATTTTTTGTTCAGTGGTCAATGCACACAATGACACAGATAATATAAACTTTTTTTAGATTACAAATGACTTGAATCAAAGAGCTGAAAACATTTTCTTCTCTCCACAATCATCAGTTTTTAATATAACTGGTTTTATCCACCTAATCATAAAAAATTAAAAAAATCCTTGAATCCTTGTTTATTTTTTCCTTTTTTAATGTGTGTCCTGACACCAAATTACATTTTTGATATTTTTTTTACAGGTAATTGTAAGCATTTGTTTTCAAGTAATGTTCATTTTTAAATACAACTCAAACACGTAAACATCATGTCTGGATGACTTTAACTCACCAAATTTAAACTTATTCATCAAGTATTATAACAAAACAGGATACAAAAAGGTTCATGTTTTCAGTGTAAAAGTCCATCAGTCACGAAGGTCCTTCTTCACAGCCAGGTATCAGTTTTATCTATGAAATGCTTAACGTGCAAGAATACATTATTAAAAGAAATGTAAGGATGGAAAAAAAATTTCATGCTATTTAGGTATAATCACAACAACTGAGAAGAACATTTAGGTATTTAAACTAACACAAATGTAAAAAAAAAATAATAATAATAATAAAACATTTTGATCATTCAATGAGACCAAATCGGATATAGTTGTAATCAGACTTTTACATAAACTCTTCACAGGCATGAATGTCATCAGTTTGGGGCTTTTACAGATTTATTTAAACCATTTACTTCCTGGGGGTAACAATTATATAAACATCATTCATATAAGCTCAGATATATACATAAATTCACTTCAATTGGTGACAAAAATCAAAAATGTCTTAGCTCGACAAGGTTTATCAAATTTTCATTGGTGATCATGATTGACTGCAGCTGGTAGTTTCTCTTTGTGAGCACAAAAAAGAATGGACAGCACTGGTGGTAGTATCATCCTGCAATGGGGCTGTTTTGCTGGATGGAGCAGACAAACATCATTCTTCTGAAATGGACTTCCTAAAGCCTCGACCTCAGGTCTAATGAAAATTTGTGGATTTTGCTTAAAAGCCAGAACAGTAAAAAAAAAAAAAAATCAATAAAAGCCCAGAATGGAAAAAACATTCATGCCCCTAAAAAGTGCATGTAAACGTTTACATACAGGTGTGAAATTTAAAGGTGTTTTTAAAAAGTATTTTACAAATAATGTCAGAAATAATTTGCCTAAAATATAAAGGCTTTCATTCACAAGTTTGGCCCAAAGCCTATCTACAAAATCCAAAAATATACACCGTACTTTGTGGGCTCCGTGTTGCAAGGAAATTTACTTATGAGTTTAAAAAGGTTCCATCAAACCACAAAAATAGTCAGCCAAGTCGATCTGAAACCAAAATAGGCTCTAGGATACCTGCATATACATGTTACAGTACTGGATTCACATTAGTGTCATGCAGGAGCATAGAGAGAATCAGCCCTTAACGCAAAATAGAGTGAGACCATCATGCTTCTTTTTTTTTATTTGTCTCATACAGCTTCTACGATAATCGCAAGTGATGAAAATATATTTTAAGGCAAATGTTTTCCATTCGTGCTCTCGAGGAGTTGATTAAGAGATAAAACTTTAAATGTTCTTCAAAGGCAATACACGGGCATAGATTGTTTGCCAAAACAAAACAACAAAAAACAAAATATTTATTGATTCGAACAGCAGAGTTGTGAGTGTGTGGGTGTATTACAAGGACTTTTCCATTTTGCTAAACTGATTCTCCTGTTGCATAATTTAAGAATTGCGAGTATCAGCCTTCGAGCACTTTGGGTTCAGGCCCGGAAAGCTACACCGCCACCAACACTGAGCTCAGAGAATATTTAGCAACCAAGTTCCTCTCATTTCCTAAAACCCTGCAGAAAAGATTCCTCATTGCAACTCATTTTTGCAAGGAGGACCTTTTTTTTTTATTTAACAGACTTTAATGTGAAATCACCATCTGCTGTTGCATAAAAGCTAGCAGCATGTCAAATTACTGAGCTTAAATGTCAAAGGTTTTAACACATTTCACTTTGTACAATGTTCCTCTGAATCCTGAAGCGCTTCTGTTACTTTTATCCCCACTCTACTATTTTAGTATTCTCAGAATATGTTCAGACAAAAGAGATTTGTTTGCTCAAAGTAGCAGCAGGATAAAGAGGTAAAGAGGGAGCAGGAGGTTGTCTATTTGGGAGGTGTAGGCCTCCAGTAGGGCCACCAGAGTGATGGAGCCAACAATCCATGAGTAGGTGGAGTTCAGGTTGATGCTTCCATCAAAGATGAGGAACATCGCCACGGCAATGATCTGCGCAAACACAGAGGTTGCGGTCCCTTCCAAGGTTTTGTTTGTGCCAGGCCATCGAATCTCCCCCATGGTGCTGCCAAACACCGACGCCACGGTGTCTCCGACTCCCACGGCCAGCACTCCTGCGTAGGGCACCAGCCCACCTGCCCCAGGAAGAATCCCCTTAGGAGCGCAGGGTCCGGGAAACAGCCAAATAGGCAGAGACATGCCTAGCAGCAGGTAAACATGGGTGAGGATGAGGGGCCCAGAGTCCCGTTCGTCAAGGAACAAGGTGAGCAGCTGCCTGAGCAGCTGACCGAGGGGCCTGATGCGAAAGAAACGCACGTACTCCAAGAACAAAAAAACTGCCAAGCAGCCCACAGATGCCACATGGAGCAGCTGCCTGTCATAGATCAGGCCTGGAACATACGTGGCCACTACAATCAGGTGGAAATACTTCCTAACCACCGTTGAGGCCTGGTGCTTCTTGGATCCCAGCTGGCGCTGATAGTTCTGATGCAAGACGACACAAGTGGCCACGACAGCCAGAAACATCCAGTAACCCAGCAAACAGAGCCTCTTGTCGTTTAGTGTGAGGAAGTCCAACAGCCACATGATAGGGTGCCGGCCAATGAACAAGGACAGCCATGGCATCAAGATCCCCAGAACCAGCACGGTCGTCATCATGTGGAAAAAAAGGGATGAAACCCAAGTTTCAGACTCCATGAAGCAGAAGAGCAGAGCGAAGAACACCCCCAGCAACAGTGAGCCCACCACTACAACTGGCAGGAAATAGTTTGCTGGATCTCCTTTGACCTCCGACAGGTTCAGGGAGCGCTTGATGAGCTGGTTCATGATGAAACTGATCCCACCGACGATGAGGAGTGCCTCTCCTGGGGTGAAGCAGCGCGGCAGCAAGTAAAGTACAATCAAGCTGAGGTAAACGAAGATCAGCAGTACCTCCAAGACCTCGATGACCTCTGACACAGTCAGAGTCTGCTTTGTCGTGTAGAGGATTGCGCTGCTGGCGAGCCCTGCAACGATACAAGTGTTGGTAGGTACAGGTCGGGTGATTCCCAGAGCGATCAGGGAGAGGAACAGAGCCAGCATCATGCCTGTGATGGTGATCACCATGGAGAAGCGCTCAAAGTAGACATTCCCTGAAGCGGAGCACTTTTCTTTCAGCACCAGACCCAATAAAGGCATTACCATGGAGGCTGGAACAATGCCGCTGTTTGCTGCAGGGCGAAACTGGAACACCGCAGCCCCAGACTTGAGCAGACGGTCCCATTTGTGCTGAACGTAGAAAGCCTGAATTACCAGGGCCACGCTGCACCAGGAGTGCTGGTTCCAGACCACCATATGGATACACAGAACCATTGCCAGAACTACAGCGGACTCCATGAACACTGGGTTCATCTGCATGGCTGAAATGTGGGAGCCCGCAGGGAGGGAAAGGAAAGGAAGAGGAGCTAAAAACAGATGGTCTACAACTGCAAAGGCACTGTCTTGTCACTTCCTTTTTATGCTAGTCTTCATCTTCTGGTAGATAATTCACTTGCCATGGATTTCTAGAAAGAAAAACATGAGGACAAGACATAAATATACATGCTTAAAAATCAATGAATCATTTTAACTTTTTCTAAACCTTTCTCTTGGGTATGTTTTATCTGCTTTCTGCCATTAAACTGATCACACTGAACATTCATACAATCAGCATGTGTGTGTGAGTCAGAGGAGAAGGGTGATCTTTCCATATCAGCTGCAACCTTTGTTCCAGTGGGGACTGGTTGAATCGACACACTCGACTGCAACAGAGCTAAAACAGCACAATAATTCTTTTATCCCTGCTAACACCGCAGAATGACACCAGGAGAAGTGAGGACTGCCTCTCTCTGTGAGCAGAGGATGCTGCAACCACAGACGGCATCGGGCTAACAGCTAACATAACAGCTGACTGTAGCAAGTTATCTAAATCAGTCGGCGGTGTAGAAAAGAGAACACTCTCAAACACAAAAGACAATGCAACGTACCACCTCAGTGCCTTGTTATCTGGATGATGAAATTATGTGAATGAGTACTGTCACAGGACAAGCTTTTTTTCCTTCGTCAGTTGTCACTGTTCTCACTCCCAGTAAGAAAGGGGCCATATTTGACAGCTATGTCACGTGGTACATGCCTAAAAACTGGGTCCGCTCTTTAGCGATATGTATGAGGGCTAGAAGTGGAAGTGGGACCGGGCGGCGTGGGAGGAGTTTATCTGTAAAATGTAGGGGAAAGCGTTTATCCAGAGGAGGTGTCACCTTAAAACTGATATGACCTGTCAAAGCAATTTATGTTTACCTAGTCATTAACAGTCGACAGCTTAATAGTGCAACTGAGGGAAAGATAAAACGGAATCTCCGCCTACTCTATGATGATGAGCTTTTACAGTCGCTGGCGTTTAAATGGTGCAGACTCGCTGTTTCCAAGGGCATACAAGCAAAAACAAAGAAAAAGATAGGAAAAAGGGAAAAACAAAGTAACTAAAGTAAAGTCTGGCGTGCGGTGAGAGTATCACATTTTAGATGTTAATTGTAAACATCTTTGGATGAAAAGCTTAATAATTTTTAATCTTCTGTAAGTTTAAGGTATTTTAAACACCAGACAATTCTGTTAAAATTATAAATATATTGAACAATGTTTCCCTTATTTTCAAAATGTTTCGTAAAACAAAATAATTCTTAATATGTGAAATGTCAATTTGCTATTATAAGAAAACGAACACATGAAATAATTCACTCCAGAAGATGGCAGTAAAAGAAGAATAAGCATCTTGATTCACGAAGAAGAAGCTAATCTGACGCGACCAATGACAAACCAGAGTATCGACCAATCAGAAAGCAGTACCGAAGATGGCGGAATCGGAGTTAAGCGTCAGGTTAGAAACATTGCCATAAAGTTTATTTTTTACTCGTACTGTTTAAATATTTTAAGGGCTTTTGTCAGTGAGTAAATATGTCTGTATAACATGTCTATTTATTAAGTCAAAGTGGTAGCAGCGGAACCATTTGACAATTTATCTTAGTTGAGTTAGCACCACGCTCATATAGCTTAGCGAGTGCTAGCGGCTAAATTTTGAAAGGGTTTTCCGTAGCGCGGCGCCGCATGTCAACAATCGCATTATAAAAGTTTATATGGTCGTTCAGTGAGATCACAACATAGGTAGTACTGTGGAACACCCTGCGTCTATGTTGAAATGCTAATGTTTGTCAATTTTTTTGACTGGTAATTAGCAATTTAGTAGTGACAACGAAGAAACAGACGTCGCTGCTTGGCATATGGACGAACTAAAGTGATTTTAAAAGTTCCACATTTACTGTACGAACATAAACCTCAAAATTGAAACCAACTCAGTCTTTTAGCCTATTAGATTGTTGCAATTATTTGGTAAAGTAATTGATTTTATTTCAAAACTTACTTGGTATAAGATATTACATGATTAAGGAATCATTCAACCGTAATTCAAAAACAGCAGAATTTATTGAACATATAATAAGGCAATAAGGTCAGACTGAATATTCTATTCTGAAAATCTATTTGATTTCAAGTTGCAGAGAGATTGAACGTCTTGTGTGCTAATGAATAATGGGCTCCAGATTTAGTGTAGTCTGACAAAAAGAAAATAAAGTTTGTCAGGGCCATAAAGGTGAGTCTTGAAATCAAAAGTGGGAAGTCAAGTTTGAGGTTGGTAAACTTTGCAAGTACAAGAAATAATAGTCTTTTAAAAAATATTCAGGAGATGTAATAAATATTTGAAACCTGAACTAGCATATTTTTCCAATGTCATTTAGTAGAAAACCCAGTGTGTAAAAGAAAAGGAGCAATTTAAGTAGATGTCAAGTGAATGATGATGATGGTATTGTGGGTGTATTTAACCATGCAGATGAAGATACTATTTGATAGTGACATATACTTTAGGTAATCCAATTCCAACTACATAACTTAAAGTATACAGTGGGGCAAAAAAGTATTTAGTCAGCCACCAATTGTGCAAGTTCTCCCACTTAAAAAGATGAGAGAGGCCT
>JAVKLF010000033.1:8302590-8313074 GCA_034783495.1 Millerichthys robustus
TGCTGCCCACATACCATAAGTGGCGCTACAATGCTTACGGGGTCAGAGAGAGAATAGGTAAAGTTATTTATTTATTTATTTATTTATTTTATAACCATTTTTCACTTCAGAAGAGTAAAACCAATCTGCTGGTTTTGTTATTGCTGCAGGTTGTCTGATTTTGGAGCTGATTCATGCTATTCTCAATCTGAGTCCTGAAGGAGAGGACCAGAGCAGGTACTGCGTCGCAATTTTGACTACTTTATTTTTTGCAAGCTTCAGAAATCTGATTTGCAACTTCTGGAAAAAAGTATTCAGTTACTCACTCTAAAGTAATATATGTTTTATGCAACTAATATCTTGATCAGTTGTAAATAAAATTAATTTCTGTTTAGTTATTTTTTTAACAAAAACTTTTACTCTCACGTGTACTAGAAGACTTGCTTTTACTTCTGTGTTAACGAGATGAACAATTGTGTCAACATTTCTTACAGTTTCATGATATTTTGACGGAACTATGACGAAAACCCTTCACAAAACATGATTCAGACCAGCAGCTATTTACTTGTGCATTTACTGTTTTCCTTCCGGGTGCAGCACTCCCACCCTGCAGTCTATTTGCATCTACAGTCTGGCAAACGCCGACGCTGGTCAAGCTGTCGTCAACATCATGGCAGTCGGAGTGGACACCATAGATCTAGTCCTGGCTGCGCAGCCCAGCAGGTGAACCGTCTGCTGTGTTCATGCTAGTTTTAATTTACCTTTATAATGTATACTGTTTTTGTAAATTCAGCAGTCATATTTGTCTGTTTTTTTCTTCCTGATGCTGTCCAGCTGTGGCTCTGAGGGTCCTGGTCAAGTCCTGATCCAGACGGTCAAACTGGCCTTTTCTGTCACGAACAACGTTATTCGTCTGAAGCCGCCATCTGATGCGGTGTCCCCCCTGGAGCAGGCGCTGACGCAGCACGGGGGTCACGGCAATAACCTCATTGTTGTCTTGGCCAAATATATTTACCACAAACATGATCCAGCACTCCCTCGTCTCGCAATCCAGCTCCTCAAAAGGCTCGCCACTGTAAGACTCTTGCTGCAGTGCATCCAGCTGGACCCTGATAGGCTAATGTGTTACTAAATGTTGTTGTTAAACCTCAGGTGGCTCCTATGTCAGTCTACGCCTGCCTTGGCAGTGATGCGACAGCAATCAGGGATGCGTTCCTCACCCGGCTGCAGAGTAAGACGGAAGATATGAGGATCAAGGTGATGATCTTGGAGTTCCTCACTGTTGCTGTGGAAACCCAGCCAGGCCTCATCGAACTCTTTCTCAATCTGGAAGCGAAAGATGGAAGTGAAGGGTCGAAAGTATGAAATTCAAGGAAATTATTTTGTTTTTGTATTTTAGCGTTGTTGCATATGGATAACGTGTGTGTTTAACCAAAAGGAGTTCCTGCTGGGCGAGTGGAGCTGTCTTCATGTGGTGTTGGATCTGATTGATTCCAAACAGCAGGGGAAATACTGGTGCCCCCCACTTCTTCACCGGGCAGCCCTGGCTTTCCTCCTGGCCCTTTGGCAGGATCGTAGAGACAGCGCCATCTCAGTTCTGCGCACCAAGTGAGGATCTTTTTATCACTTGAGAATGCATACAGGCTGATGTTGTGGGAAACTACATGGCATTCTTTGTTTTATTTGTTCTTTTTCTGCAGAGAAAGATTTTGGGAGAATTTGTCAACACCTCTTTTTGGAACTCTTATCCCACCTTCAGACACCACAGAGGTATCGACTCGTTAGTTCTATGTTACAGTTGTTTCCTCTTTCCTAAATTTGCCTGTTAACTCAGAGTTATAATTTGTCTTCAGCCATGTGTCCTGGAGGCCTGTGCATTTGTCATGAAAATTATTGGCCTGGAGATTTACTATGTTCACAGGTACATGTACAACCCACATTTACACCATATTAAACCAGTTTGTGTAATTTTGACTAGAAACAAACAACTCTTGTCTTGACTTTGCCTCTGTGTGCGTTGTCGCAGCGGTTCCCTGGAGCAGTCTCTGAAGGATGGGCTTCAAAAGTTCTCAAACGCGCGACGCTATGAGTACTGGTCCCAGTATGTCAAGTCTCTGGTGTGCCACGTGGCAGAGTCCGAGGAAGAGGGCATCTGCTACTTCTCAGAAACACAAATGTTGATCTCTGCTTGGCGCATGCTACTGATTCTGTCCACCAGCCACGTATGTTACAGTTAAATCAGTAGTGAGATCTTTTGTTTGTCTGGCAGAAATTATTGAGCCAGATATGAAGTTAGTGTCAATTTAATATTTGATGTCTTTATCTCAGGCTGATGTGATGCACCTAACTGAGGACTCCACCAGGATGAAGCTGTTTATGGATGTCCTGGATGGGTCTAAAGCTGTTGTAAGTCATGAAATGAAACATGATCGTGTAATTTGCAGATTCTACTTGCTATTTTTATTTAACTTGATTTTTTTGTTGTTGCTATACCTCTCTGACCCTTTGTCTCTTTCAGCTCACCACACCCATGTCTGTGCCTTGTCTTCGTCTTGGATCCATGATGGCGACTCTTCTGCTTATCCTGCTCAAACAGTGGAAAAGGTCTGTGTTCTGCTTTTGACAGGGACAGTTTATTTGGCCAGTCTCCTGCTAATTTTCTTCTGGACTTGCCCGTTTGTAGTGTTGTAGCAGCAGCTCCGGACATCCTGTCTCCTCTCTCTTTGATCCTGGAAAGTGTCTTACAAACTGACCAACAGATGATGGAGAAGACCAAAGCCAAAATCTTCTCTGCGCTCATTTCTGTGCTGCAAATCCAGGGACTCAACGGTATGAAGCGTGATCTTTATGTCACGTTTGAAAGAAATGTTTCAGTGATTCATTTGGCTTATTTGGTTTGTCAGGTGGAGATATTTCCCAGCTGCCTCAGCTGTTGTTGTCTGTGTGTGAGACGGTCAAAGATGAGTCGCTGGCTCTCATAGACAACACCCGTCACATGAGACAGATGGAGGACACGGTGGAGAACGAGGACAGCATGGAGACAGAATGTCCTCGGGGTCCACAGAAGGACCAGAGAGATGGGGTATGTGAGGCAGAGAGGCCGTGATGAGCAGATTTAGTTTAAGTGAAATTGAAGTTCATTTAGAAATATCCAAAAGATTGTTTCAAATTTCTGTTTATTTTCAGCTGTTTTTTGACTTTAATATCTGTAGTTAAAATATAATAATACTAATAAAAGACAGAAAACTATCAAAACATACTTGTGACATAACTTGAAGAGTGTAGTGCACACAGCTTCACATCCTAGTTTTAATTTCACTCTTCCTTTTTTGTTCTCAGGTGTGTGTTTTAGCCCTCCACTTAGCCAAGGAGCTGTGTCTCACCGACGAGGATGGTGAGCACTGGGTGTCTGTGATGAGGAAGGTCCCAGTCCTTCCCTCGGTGCTGAGTGCTGTGGAGCTGAGCCTGCGTGCCAAACGCAACCTTTACTTCACCGAGGCCGCTCTTCATCTGCTGCTCACACTAGCTCGAACCCCTCAGGTCACCACGAACACTTTCATCCTTCAGGATTTAATTTGACCTTTTCATTTCACAATACAAATACGAAATGCCAGGCTCGTCTTTGTTATTTTTTTAGGGAGCTGCAGCTGTTGCTGGAGCTGGAGTCATCCAAACTATCTGCCTCCCTCTCTTGAGTGTATATGAGGTCTCAGCAAACGGTGGATCACAGGTAAAGTAAACAGTATTGTTGCTTTCACTTTATATTTTCTGTGTTTGACATAACAGCTGTGATTTATTATACATACACGGCTATAATATGATTTAATAATGAAATGATTTCATGTTTTTAAACAGAGTTTCTCTCGGAAGTCCCAGGACTCCGCCTGCTGGCCGGGTGTGTATCGCCTCTGCATGTCTTTAATGGAGAGTCTTCTCAAAACTCTGCGCTACAACTTCATCAATGAAGCCCTGGACTTTGTTGGAGTACATCAGGAACGTATATTACAGGTATTACTGCAAAAACAAAAAGGATGTTGTGACAAAATACTAAAACTGTCAAAGTAGGCTTTTTGTAAGATTCCTGATTGGCAGAATAATTCAAACAGCATTTTTCTCACATTTAAAACTTTCTATACTTCTTAAAACAATAATGTCCAATTACAGTTCACTGTGTGGTGAAAATGTCAGATTTGTTTAGCAATTGTATGTGTATTAGATTATCAAATTGAATCTTTGAGGATTTACACAAATGTTTTATATTTGCAGATATATATTTTTGCTCTGGTCACCCCAGATTTACTCTTCCTCCTTCCCCTCTACTCAGTGTCTGAATGCAGTCCGCACAGTTCAGAGCCTCGCCTGTTTGGACGAGGCAGATCACACTGTTGGATTCCTTCTGCAGCTCTCCAGTTTCTGTAAAGAGTGGCAGTTTCACCTGCCCAATCTGCTCAGAGACGTGCAGGTAAACCTGTGTTACCTGTGCCAGACCTGCACATATCTGCTCCACAGTAAAAAGATGCTCCATCATTATCTACAGGTCAGGAAACTAGATTTAAAAAATATATTGATGTGAATAAATACTGTAGCATCATCATTATAACTCTGTTTTTAAAGGCCAAGAATGGGGAGGCCCTGCCCCCTGGTCCCCTCCCCAGGGCACAGCGTCCCCCTCAGACCCTGACGAAAGACGCAGCAGGTGGGGGGGACAGAGAAGAGGCCGAGCAGAAGGCCCTGCTGACTGTGCAGTGCAGCCTGCTAAAAATCCTCAGTAAAACTTTGGCAACTCTGCAGCATTTCACTCCAGACTGCTGCCAGATACTCCTGGACCAGGTCAGACTGCTCACCTCACACTTGTCTTCTTCTCATATTGATTATTTATGTCAAGTTTTAAACAGAAATAAGAGTTAATTACTGATCATTTCTGCCTGCGTGTGTCAGTGTATGGACCTGGCAGAGTACAGGACCCTGTTTGTGCTCAGCTTCACAACTCCTGCATTTGACCCTGATGTAGCGCCGTCATTCGGGACCCTTCTGGCCACCATTAATGTAGCTCTGAGCATGCTGAGCGAGGTAAACCTTAACTAGAACATATTCTCATTCAGTACAGCCACAGTAAATTTGAGATTACTTGATGCTTATTTTCAGATGGAGAAGAAGAAGGAGCCAGCTTCCCTGAGCATAGTTTCTCTGGCTTCATCAGAGGAGATCCAGGCTCTGAAGTGAGGAAATCTAAACATTTTAATTTGTAATGCCACATTCGTTTAGGGGCTATTTTAGACTCACTGCTTTGGGGCTCATTTTTAGTGCCTTGAAGAAGTGCTGTGTCAATAAAGTGGTAATTTTAAGTCTCTGATCTTTAGGTCATTGCTGATGTTCACCATGGAAAACTGCTTCTACGTGCTGATCTCTCAGGCTGTTCGATGCCTCAAAGATTCCTCCATCCTCCCTCGAGACAAACAAAGGCTGAAGCAGGAGCTCAGCTCTGAGCTGGTGAGATCTCCCACCTGCTTATGTTTGAGCTGTTAAACAATTGTCATATTAGATAAATTTCCTCAAGTCTAAGAAAGTGCTACATTTGTTTTTTATACATTTAAATTTGTTGTCATGTTTTCTTCTGTAGAGCACTCTTCTTTCAAGCCTGTCCCGCCACTTACGCAGGGGCTCTCCATTATCGCCAGCCAGCGGACTCCTCCCCTCCATTCAGTCCAAACCCTCCACTCCAGGTTCAAAAGTGAGCCATGAGGGCCAAGAGCCCATCATCCTGCTCGTCCAGGCCTTCGTCAGACTTGTGCAAAGATAACAGGTTAAGAACCCCAACATCTAAAAAAATTATATCACTTGTACAAATCTTTAATTTCATACCAGTTTGTTCTAATACTAGCATATTGTAAAATAATAATGGGTGCCAAACTTTTAATATAATTTAGCTAATTCAAATGAAACTGAACCAAAGTGTTGATGGTTCACGAGAAGCTGCCTGATGTTTACTTTTGATGATGAAGAGCTGAGATTTGACATATTTGAGTTCTGTTCATTAGTCACTGACTGCGGTCCATTGTTCCAGACCTAGTTTTATAGGTTACCACGACAACTCGATGACCAGAAACATTTCAAGTGCTCCTTAAATATATGAACTCTAAATGACTAAACCATAAGGCTGATCCTGTAAAGCTGTTACCATTTTCTATTTCTTTGTTTTCTCAACAGATCTTGACCTGAGTTTTTTTTCCTTTCATTATTTAGTTCACATTCTGAAGTGGTTGTCAAGATTTGTTCTTTAGGATAAATTTTATGTCAATAAAGGGACTTTTGTACCACAGTAAAGTTTGTTTTTCTTTTAATAAAAATGCTGCAGACCTCTGGATTCACCTTATTTTTCTTTACTGCATTGGAACATAATTCTCCACATTAGCTTGAAACCATCAAAAGGTGAAAACATAACTTGCAATATAAGAATATGAAAATGTATTTCATAAGCCTCATATAAAAGAATAGATGAAATATTAAAATTTCACAGATTTGTATTTACAAAATTATTTTCTTTAAAAGATGCTTTTACAACTTTAGTACCAAAACTAAAAAGGCTGGATGTGCAATTAGGGTACAAAAAACTTTTCTGGGACAAAGTGACAATTTTACAGCAGGGCAGAGTAACATTTAAGGAGCAACTTTATCTAAGGCAAGATTGCGTGTTTAGTAGCAGTGCAAGGATTCACTGAAGAGTCACAACTTCTTCCTGGTTGTAGAAACGGAGTCTACTCAAGCTGTGCGCATGTAGTGTCCACTACTGACCATTGACTGGAACCTCCTGAAAAACAGGTGGACAGGCTTGTAACACCAGCATGTGAACAACACAGATGGGTATAAAAATAATTGCAGGATACACCAACCAGTTTCAAAATTCAGATGCATGCTTGTGGCATATTCAATAAAAGCTTTGACATTTTATCAATATGCGGAGAATAAAAAAGTTGTAGCCTGTCTAACAGTAAATCTACCTATTGTCATTTTAAAAACTGACCAATCAAATATATTGGCTTTTTACTGAGAGATTTAAAAATAAAAAACTTATGCTCCTACTACTGTTGGGTACCTGATGTCTTCAATGAATCCTGGTATCACTAGACCTTAATGACACCAGGGGACCAACAGAGGAAATAAAAGTAAAACTTTATTATTTTTTATGAACACTTGAGAAAGGCTAGTCGTATCAAATGGTTTGCTTCTTCCAACATTTACCATTCACTAATTACAAGTTACTAAACAAGCATAGTTGACAAAATGTCAAATTGTCTCAAAGTGAAAGTTTCCTCATGCATTGCAAATCAGAAACCCAATGCACTGAGCTTTATTAAAATCCAGTTCGAGCTGTGTCCTAAGTGCCTCATTCAGACCTGGGACTAGCATGTCCTGGGTGATCAGAACAAAAGCCACTCTAAATGTAAACGTGAACACCTTCAATGTAGACTAAAAAACATTAGGAATTGGTTTGGGACACTTATCCCTGGTTATTGCAGAACAAAAATCTATTCTGTGACAAAATGAAGGACCACCTACTGACCATGATTCCACACTAAACAAAACAGCTGTTACCTACATGTTTCCCAATTTTAAAAAAAAGTCCTTAAAAACACAGTATAATTCAAAGCTAAAATCAGGCTCTGCTGCTGGCAAACAAACAGCTGTCTGGGATTATTCTGATTCTCTTTGATTTACCATTTTAACTCAAACCACCCAAGCTTTCCAGAGTTATGCATATTTACGTTTCTGTACACAGCACTTTAGTTCACACCTATGGTCTTTGGTTTCTAGTTGACTGTGATGTATTTTGTACACAGAGCAACTGAGATCATTCAGGCATGTTAGTGTCAGGTTTGAACTGAGCCTTAGAGACAATGACAGCATTTAATATTACTAGATTTTGTCCAAAAAGGTTTAGAACAATATCTTAGACAGGAACTCAGTCAACTCATGCATGCACCCGCTGACAGTCTGCAACCCAATCACACTAACCTTCGCCTGGTCCTCCAGAGAGGCCTTTCAGACCAAGGAGGCTACTGTAATTTGTCTATTGTTTTTATTTAAAAAGGGGGACATAAGAAAAAAAAAAGAATGATTCACTGAAAGAGAATTCACCACTGTGGACAAGAACATTACTGATAGGTGGGTCACATTTCTGGGTAGACTTACCTCTAAATTTCCCCTGGCTTTCTTCAACACTCCATGGGTCAAATACACTGTGGGGAAAAATAAACCACTATTATGTAAATGTTACACTTTTCTAAGTAATGTCAGTTCTAATTAAGTCTTACACTGGTCAATGATGACCTTCTCCATTCCCTCTTTGAGCTGGTTGGTGGTTCGCAGACGTTTTACGGCTCCGCTTAGCATCCTCTCCTGCTGTGACAGCCGGTTCCTCAGTCTGGTTATCTCATTTTTCAGCAGCTCATGCTGATTTCGAGGAGAACAGAAAAGGTTTGAGCCTTTAGGTACTTGATCAGAGGCAGTTTATGTGGTTGGGGTTTTGTGCCTACCTGCTGGTTGCTGCTGCCGCCCCCCTCTGTGTAACCCGCTGGCAGAGAGACTCTCCACAGCAGTTTGAGCAGTCGGCCAGCCTCCTCTAACACTTGCTGCATGGTGTTTGTGCTGCTGGATAAACTTTTCAGATGCTGCCTGTCTATAACCTACAGAAATATACACACAGTGACAATACTGGTTGTTGAACTTCGTTACCACCCTTATTTCCTATTAGTGCAGCTTTAAACACAAAGGTGATTTCAGTACCTCGTGGTCAGAACTCTGTTGTCTGAAAGTGTGAAGACACTCCTGCAGCTGAGCGTCCATGTTGCGTGACAGTTTACGACCTTCTGAAATCTGCTTGCGGAGGGCGTTGTAGTCTTCAATCAGACCCAGGACATGGCGCCCACTGCGATTAGCCCACATCCGGTGACCAGGGACGAGTCGAGAGGGAGCAGCAGAGGCGCTGTCACCGGAGCTGCTGCAGACTGAGTCACCATCCACCTCTGACTGAGTGTAGTGTTTCACATCTGAGGACATTCAAGCACGTCAATATGTTTTCAGACATAATGAGGCATCATATCAAAGCTGAGCAGGTTGTCTCACCATGGAGGACACTTGTGTGGACATGGTGACTCTGGAATGAGTGGTGTAGCAGATCGGAGCCTTCGCGACCCGGTGACCTGCCCCCTTCATCTGGGATGAATATAAATATCAGCACAGACACTTGTGCATGACAGAAAACAACAGACCTGGATGTGCCTTCAGTTCACCTGGAGAAGACAGCAGATAGTTGATGTTGATCGTCTCAGAGTGATTGGGCGCTCGGAGCAGCTGCTCCTCCAGTTTTTGCCGCAGAGCTGTGTTGGTCTGGATGCTCCTTTCCAGCTGCAGTCTCAGGTGTCTGATCTCTGACAGCAGCTCGCTAAGGTCCAAAGAGCCAGTAGAAGGCACGGAGACAGGCTGCTGGCTCGTTTCATTAGAGCCTAAAATAAAATAAATGTCTGTTCAGAAAGTTACAGAAAACCCAAGCAAGAAGCAAGAGCAAACTATAGATGAGGATATGCATGTAGATCACTGTAAAATGTGCATTTTTAGTTGTAATTGGTCCAAACTTGCCAATTTTATGATTTTCCCCACTTTAAGACTTTAACAAAAATGTTGCGATGAACAGACAAAGACAAAAGTTTGTTCCATTTATGACATAAAACAAGATGAAAACTTGTGCCCATTCAAGTATAAACTTCAAAGTTTTCAATGAAGTCCTAAATGCACCAAACATCCCACAGTCTGCTGGAAAAAGTTATGTAGATCTTACAAATTAGTAAGTGTACTGGAGACCTGGTACTGAAGAATGTGGTGAGAGCTTTTCAAACAGAAGTAGACAAATAATCAAACTTTAGTGTCTTCCTTTTTCCAACACTATTTACTAGAGAGAACAGCAGACCTCTGAACGAGCCGTGTCTGCCGCCTCATTTATATCCTCCATGTTTACAAAACTCTAAAGAAGGCAGGGTGTTCATCATTGGGTACATTTTGAAAACCAAATGTGTTTTGATGTTTGTTATTTTAATCTTTTTTTAAACAGTTAAGAACTTTCCTTGTTAAACATTTTAGGATTTATAAAAATAAAATAGACAAACTCAAATAGCTGACTTCAAATTTGAAAGAAAACTGAAAAAGGGTGCTGTGTACCATTATTTATGTTTGACTCATTCTTTATCTTTTCATAAACCTGAAGCTCCACCCGCAGTGACTGGAGCAGTTGGTGGGAGTCAGCAAGCTGCTGCCTCTGGAGCTTCACCTCACACCGTAACCTAAAAACATCCCAAGCAGAAAAACAGAAAAGTTTTAGACAAATAATAAACAAAAACAAAACAAAAAAAAAACTATTTAATTTTATATTTGAGCAAAATTAGAACTTGGACTTCCAAGTCAGAACTATACTAAAAAAAGTGAGAAGGCCGACCCTTTAAGCTTAGTGTATG
>JAVKLF010000033.1:8323518-8341969 GCA_034783495.1 Millerichthys robustus
GAAGCATTTATTTCAATAAGAACTCACCTTCTGTTTGAGCTCCTGAACAGAAAGTTGAGACAAGCTATCATCTGTACCTTCACCTATACAGATGCTCATGTAGGAGGTCTGATCTCCAATGAAACTCAAAGTCTCACCTGAAAAAGGAAAAACACAAAGTAAAGATGTACACATTAAACAAAATTCTGCCAATATTAGAAATCAACTGTTATCAGAAATCTGTATTGCAAGTTTGACATTCTTACTACTGTCATTGGCTCCACCAACACCTCCTCCTCGGTTCTGAATTGCTCCTAAGCGAGCCTGCAGGGATGCATTCCAGCGCTGAGCATCCTCAAGCTGATGTCTCAAGCTTTCCAACTCTTTAGGATCAATCAGGTCCATTCCTACACATGTTTGCAGTGTTACAAACAGAGGTTATTGCCAATTTTGGACCATCTGACCTTGAGTAAGATCTTTTAATATTATATCACAGTGACGTATAATACTCATTATTAAAGTAAATAAAATAGCAACAAGTTAGTCACTGAAAATTTGCACAACGCAGGAACCAAACAAGGAAAATTTTATAGGAAATTAGTAACATTGTAGGGAATAAGATGATAATGAACCCATTACAAATTATATTTTGCCACCTTTTACCACCTATAATTCAGAAGAAAATCTAAATTTTGCAACTGAAAAAATCAGCAGATTCAACCTCATTAAGCATACATGACTATTTTAAAAGTGAGCTCATATGCATGTTTGATTAATATATATATATTAAACCAAATATTTCATTTATATATATAAATAATATTTCTAAACTAAAAGTTCAAATGTGTTTATTACAGAGCCAATTAAACCCTTTTGCTTGACTTACAGGCAGTGAGATTATCAGTGGAGCGTGTTATTTACAGCTGACCTATTTATACACCTGGTGCTCTGTAGAGTGACGTGGGAGGAGCTTAACCCCTATGTGCACGGTGGCATGAACACACAACCATGAATACATGAATGTGAACAGACAATCAAGTTAATTTCTTAGGGTGACGACCTCTGTGCCTAGTAACGTCTATAATCTGTCTAAAGTTTGAGCACTAAAGTCACAATACATCTTATTGACTACTGGTGTTAAACTGCATTACCATAATCATAGTACTTTCTGGATTAGGATTGATTTTGGAAATATTAATCTTAAGGTGAATGTCCATTATTATCTGGTTCTATCAGTGGACAGTTACAAAACCTCCCTTATTTTTATTTTTGTTGTTATATAATGACAGTTATGCAGCTAAAATTGAAATCATGCAGCAGATGGGTGAAAGGGTTAGATAAGCAAACAGACAGCTGTTATGGAGAGGTCATGTCTTGACAAATGTTTTAAATGGACAATCAAAAAACAAGCAGACAGCAGGTTGGCAGTGAAAGGCAGAGGACAGGCTAACAGGAGCCTTTATTTATTATTTGATAAAAGAACAGACAGTGGAGATGATATGGATGGTAAAACATACATTTACTTGGGAACAATGAAATGATTTCCAACTCTGGTACAAAAAAAAACATGCAGATGAGAAAGTAATGAAGTAAAGAGAAGTGAAACAAGAAAAAAGCGAAGGGGGCAGGTGTGCACAGAGAGGGAAGACAATAAGGGACAGCCAGGTGGAATATTTGAGTACAGTGAAAAACAGCAACAGGAGATGCAAGATCTTGTGTAGTTAAGGACAAAGATACTGCCAATGCATGTTTACATCCTTATCTTTTCTTTCTATTTTTATATTTTATATCTTTATATTTTATCTACAACTCAGTGTGTTTGAACTGCACCTTCTCCGAGTTTGGCCTTGTGTATCTCCCTCTCCAAGTCATCCCTCAGCTCCTCATTAGTTTTGATGCTGTCTTCTAGCTGCTGTCTAAGAAGCTGCACTGCTGTCAGTTCCAGCTGCAGAGCATGAAGACGCTGAGCACTGCAAAACATACAAGCATCAACGAAGTTGAAGTTTATTCCCACAACCTAAAGTAGTTCATGCATGTCAACAAATAACCGATATCAAATTATTTATTTTACTTTCTGCTGATTCACATTCACCCCACCATACTGCACTCCTACCTGTCCTGCTCCTTCACAGTTCTAACCAAGCTGGAGTAGAGCTGTTGTTCTGCTCTAAGGGCTCTGTTTAAAGCATCATGCTCTTGCTGCAAGACTACAAAGCTGGGCAAAGGCTATGGAGTAAACAAAGTTTGCATTAAAGGCAGCACACCACATATCGGTATAGAGTTGTTATAGAGTATTTTATATTAGCAAAGTTAGCAAATCTTTACTTCTTGCTGGCTGTCTCCCCCTATCATTGTTTTCTCTCTCTGAGGGAGTTCAGGTAGGGACCTCTCTATACAGGAGCCAATCACACAATCCTGGATGTCGTCAGCTCGGAAGTGACCTCCCTGACTGAGGCGCTGGTGGAGAACCTGCTCAAAGTGACAAATGAATCATTAAAAACTTTTAGCTCCATTGAAAATGAGTCTACAAAGTTTAAATATCTAGAGCAAAGCTCCCCAATGACCCAACAAATGACCCAAGTTTGACCCTGAATAGGTGGCATCTTACATTGATAATTTCCTCCTTGGTCTTCAAAGTGGCAGTCAAGGACTCAATGTTAGCAGCCTGACCTTCACTGCGACCCTCAAGCTCAGACAGCAATGACTGGAGGTCAGCTAGAGAAATCTGAAAATAAAAAAATAAATAGTAATACAGGTTATAACACTTTTAGTAACAAAATTTCATCAATGGACATAAGGTCCTAATTGAACTCACTAACCTTCAGCTCATTTTCTCTCTTTAGAGCTTTGTTAAGTGCTTCAGTTTTCTGTGCCAACTCCTCCTTTAGGACAACAACTGTTTTCTTGGAAAGTGGATAGTTTTCCTGATCATCCTCACTGTTTCTTCTGGACAGCTCAGCTTCAGTTTAGAAGTAAATGAAACCAAATGTTAGAGCAACATGAACTTAAAATATCCAGTATAGGCTTTAAAAGGTCTTACGGTCTTACCTTCCCTTTCATCCAGCTGTTCTTGCATGATCTGAATGGTTTGTCTGAGCTCCAACACATGATCATGCTCTACCTTCTGACTCATCTCTGCCAGGAATTGGTCCCTCTCCTGACCACGCTGCAGAAGCTTCTGCAGATATTTAAATTTTAAATGTAAGAAAACTTCCAACATCAAAAAACCTTTCCGGATATGTCAGAAAAATATTGGCATAAAAATTGAAGGTAGAACTGTTCTATTCTCATTGGATAACTTAATGCCTCCATAGTAATATTCTAAGTGGAGCACATGAGGATCTTACATCAATGAGGCTGTCTTTTTCTGCAAGAAGAGCTTTGAGTTCTGACGTCTCTAAATAACTCTTCTGGGCTGTTGAGGAGCTTTGCTTCTCAGCATTAGCAAGTTCCTGTTGCTTCTCAGCCAGCTGCTTCTTCAGTTCTTGAATCTCTTGAGCACGTTCCGACAACATGCGGTTAAAATGCTCAGCAGACTCCTTGGATGACAAAACAGCAGATCAAAGTAATAAGTTCAGAGGTGTTTGCCCTCACGCTGCACATATTTATGTTTTTTTTTGTATCAATGGCAGTATGGAATATATGTTTTAGCTAAGCCGTTGTTTGATTTATTTGCCTTTTTGCATCATTTAGTTCTTTTTTGTTTTAATTACTACTAGGTTTCTTTAAAAGAAAACATTTCTATGCAGAGATCAGTAAAATATCTATAAGCATTCTGTAGGTAAAAACTGACCTTGAGAAGTTGATCCTTGCTGCTAATTGTAGCCAACAGACCTTCCACAGCACTCTCATTGTCAGCTATTAGTCTTTCCCTGGCTTTCACAGCTTCAGCCAACATAGCCTCTGTGACCTTTAACCTCTGGCCCATTTGCTCAGCAAGGTCTCGTGCATGTGTCTGTGACTGGTTCAGCATTGATTCAGACATTTCCTACAAACAGTGGCAGATTTAGAGAAACATGCAGACGCATCTAAGGACACAGTTGAGGTGATAACATGTTGACCACAATGACTAAACATTTAGCTAAGGGGATGTGAAACAGACATTCGAAACTAACTTCCATATCTTTTGTCTTGCCCTCTAATGAGAGCTGCAGCTGGTTGATGATCGAGTCTTTTTCTCTCAGAGATCTGTTTAAGTTATCTTCTACATCTTGCTTGGCTCTCTGGAGGTTCTTTAAAGTGTTTGCAAGATGCTGTAGCTCCACATCTTTCTCCTTAATTACACTGTCGAAATTCTGTAAAAAAGAAAAAAAAAACAGTGGATAACCCCAAAAACAAATATTTTTAAAAATTTGACTTTAACTTAATTTTTTCTTAATCAAACAAGATCAAAGCTACTTACATTAATGGTTTCTTCATTACGAGTGAGCAAATTATTGAGTCTATCCAAGTCCCTTTCTTTTTCTCTTAGCAAAAGCTGCAGCTGGTGAATTTCATTGTCTTTCTCCTCAATGGCAGCAAATTTCTCATCCAGTGCTTGCTGTGATAAAGCAAGCAGAAAAATGCCTGAATCAAACCAGTCAACTCGAAGACCAAGTCACCCAAAAAAAAAAGGAATTCCCACCTCCAGAGCATTTTCTTGTTCTTTCAGCCTTTGTCGCAGCTTGTTAAGCATGCCGTCATTACTGACAGGACTTCTGCTTTGCTCCAAGTCTCTGATCATGTTTATGTACTCCTGGTAAATATGGAATGACAATGTAAAAAGATATACTTAAGTACACAATAAAGAAATTTGTCTGTAAAAGGGAAAAAAGAGATTTTTATCTTTTGGTCAAAAATCCATCTTTATATGTCATTTTACCTGCAACTGCTGCTCTTTATCTGCCAGGGTTGTTGTGAGTCTTTGGATGGTGGCTTCATGGGTCTGCAGTTTCCTTTTTGTCTGGTCCAGCAACTCCTGGTACTGCTGTTCAAGAGCACTCTCCCTTTCCTTCATCTCACCATTTAGCTTCTTCAGCTGATTGTTAAGATCCTTGAAAAAAATGATACAAAAAGCAGACGAGAGGGTTCACAATAAATTCAGAATAAAAAGCATAGACAACCTTAAGCTGTTTTACATTTAGGGCTTTGTCTCCTTTCTTCTTCTGTTGCTGCAGGTCCTCCAGTTCCACCTCTAGTTGGTCCTTCGTCTGCTGTAAATCAGCCAACTCCTGTTCTTTCCGATCAAGAGTACGCTGAAGTTTTTGGGCTTCAAGAACCTTGACATGGTGTTCCCCCTGAAGTTGAGCCAACTCCGTTTGTCTTTCCATTAACAGGCTTTGGTGCTCTTCAGCTCCCTGCAAAACATAATCACAATTTGTTCATAATTGACCATGCTGAAGGTCTACTTTATTAGCAGCATCTTAACGAATATACAGGCACACAAGGAACAATGAGCCACAAACATTCAGATTATGCAGTCATGTTGAATGAAGTGTTGGTGCTTCTTTAGTGCTCATGACTTACCTGATATTTTTGTAGTTGGGCTTTATGTGCTGCCTCCCTAGCCTTGGTCAAAGCATCATCTCTGTCCTCAATCTGCTGACAAAGCTCCTCAATCTGTAGAACATACAAACAAAAATGCTTTTAGAAAAATAGATGACAGAATACAGACTGTAAATATTTGTTGTTCCTTTCATTCTAAATACAGTAAGTTTATTCAAAAATGCATTTTACCTCTTTTTCCTTTTTTCCAAGGACCTGGGTAAGACCCTGGATTGTTTTATCTCGCTTCAATGCATTTTTCTTCTCAGAGTCAAGTTCATTCTCCTTCTCCTCCAACTTCACTGACAGGCTCTGTTGATATTATGAGATTTCATACAAAACAACTTTTCAATTGAGCTAAGAATAAAAAAAAAACATTGTCTACCTTGTTTTGCTTCTCAGAATCCTCCAGTGTTTTTGTCAGATTTTCATTGGTGCTTTTTACATGGTTGAGCTCCTCCGTCAGCATTTTATTGATGGACTCTAATCTCATAATGTTACCCTTCTTAGCAATTCCAAAAATGCACACATGAAATAAAAAGAAAAACAAAATCACAAATACTAGTAAGTACATTAAGCAACAAGCATTTAGTGTCACATTTTAAATCAAAACATTAACTACCTTTATTTTGACAGGAGTATATTCATCAATAAATTCCTCTGTAAGGTCATACAGAGACTTCCATTCTGCCCCTCTATATTTGAATTTGGCTCTGGTAATGACAGAGCCAGAATTTAACCTCTTCAGTACAGGAATACGACTGCCAGCAGGGGCAGACAAGTGTTGCCTGGAGATGCAACGTAGGATCTGGATTACATCAGACAGTACAGGTGGCTGACTTAAGGGGTTTTGGAGCAGTGCTTTTGGATGAACTTTTCTTCTTGGATCATTGGTAGTTCCATACCCAGCAGCAGCAAACACCTTGGACTCTATTAGTTTTCGTTTGTGTGGAGGGTCAAGAGGTATGTCTAAGGGATAGTCTTGATTCAGTGAATGCAGGGATGTGGAGTGAGCTTTGAATCTATGTCTAGATGGTGCACCCTTACGGTGGAGCAGGTCAAGGTACATGCCCTGCGAAGAGTGACGCGTGCCTGTGAGTCCAGCATTCTTCATAGAGCTGTCAAAGCCTACAGCTGATCCTGCTCTGCTGATGCGAAGACTTGAGCATGCAGGAGGTAATGCCCCTTTACTGACAATTCTATCTAGACTCACACACCTTCTCATGCGGTTCTCACCCTCAAAACTCTCACGTTCCATATATTGCAGACCTTCATGAGCTGGTTGACACGCAGCTTCATCATCAGGACTGCCTGTCCAGGAGGACCTTAGCAACGCCTTGGAGCTGGTGCTCCACCTGGCCCTGGTCCCCGAGTTGTTTTTGCTGTAGACATGGCGAATGCACTGGATCAGGTGTTCTTTCTCTGCCTGCAGTTTCTGGATCTGACTGCTGTGCTCATCCTGCAGCTTGCCGATATTAATGTCAAACTGAACAACCTTCTCCAACTGGAACACACATTTCCCACAGAGGAACTCTCCACGACCATCTCGAATCACCTCCCGACCCAGCACATGTGACAGGATGACTTGTAACTTCCTCCTCCCTGATGCGCTAAAAATCCATCGACACTGACTTCCCACCAGACGAACACCACAAACACGGCACGGGTCCTTCATGAAGCCTTTGATCTTTGACATTCACCCAAAATATCTCTCACTGACACACCAAGCATGCAGTGAATTCATGACTATCATCCTGTCAGCCATAGAAAAGCCTTTTATCATCTTCTCCGCCTGCAACAACAAGCAACGCATAGAAGAGAACTACTGAGTGCAAAAGCATTATAAGCCTTAAGCCTTCATAATCCCTGTCTCCGCCTCTGTTCCACTCTCTCCTACGAATTCAATCAGATCAAATCCTTGTGACTGCTACAGTCATCTGTGTTGTGGCTGATGGCAAACGATCACAAGAAAATAGCCTCCCATCTTTCCAGAAAACATTAAATATCAATGTTAATTTAAAGTATAAATGTCTGCCTTATGGAGGTGATGATGATAGAAGTATCCTCCAGTCACTCAAACAAAATCCATTCTAAATAATAAAACAACTTTGAGAGTGTGAGAGCTTCTAGCAATCACTGGTATCCCATTGTTTATTACAATTTAAATCTTGGACAAAAAATAAAGTCTTATTGAGAACCCCTGACATTTTCTTATTAATTTCCTTGTAATTTTTCTAAATTCTCTATAGAGTCTAATCAGAAAAGTCAGTTTACCCATCCAGATCTTACAAATACTATCAGGTATCAAGAAAGGTGTCCCAAAATAACAGAAGAACTTTCTACAGACAACATGGTAATCCAGTCTTAATACCTTGAAGTGAGGCCAGACGCCAGAGTTTAACGAGGAACTTTGGACACCGGCCAACTAACAGCTTTCCATTCCTAAACATCCCTAATGTCAAACTTTATTAATTTACATAGTGCTTTGGTTACTACTGTACACCAAACTGTATTTCCTTTAATCAACATGCATTTCTAAACTGACAACACATTTACAGCATCTTTTAAAATAAATATCAACATCAAGAGATTCCTATCATTCAACTGTCAAAACAAGATTAGTTCAAGCTGGAAAATGTTTTGTTGTCAGTAATAAACTTATTTTATTCATTATTTATATGTTTCTCTCCCAGATTCTGAAACAATGCAGGGTTTTCTGAGCCACTACCTTTCACTAAGTGGTAAATTTTTAAAGTGTAAAGTTTTAATACAGAGGAACTTCAAATTTACTCCAACAAGATTAACCTACTCCCTTGTTGAAACAACGAACACAAACATAATAATAAATATTTTTGGAGGTACACAAAGGACAAAGGTCACTAAAAGCACAACAAAAAAATGGCTGAATGCATCTTTAGATATTTAAATGCTTTCACACATAAAAGCTTTGTAAGGAGTTACTTTTTGTTGTGATTCAAATGCCTCATCAAGAAAGGGAACAAACACAAGCAGCCAAAACACAAAAGGTCTTCTGGTTTATTATATTAAAAAAAATCTTGAAAACTAAATTTTTACTCAGCAGTATACAGCTGTAATTTAACAACAATTTAGAGTGGGGAAATATCAAAACATCACCAACCTCCTGGTCTGGCTGTGTTTTATCCTTCTCTTTATGTAGTGCCTCCTTCAGGGCCTAAAGAATAGGGAGACAGGGTTCACTCAGAATGTTTTTCATCATTATGAACACATAAAGCAACATTACAATTTTTGCGATTTTAGTTTAGATGCCATATAAAAAGCTCCGAGAACCCACATCTGTTTGAACATCACAAAATCTCACCTTCAGTTCCTGATCTTTCTCTGTGATAAGATCTGACAGCTGTTTGACTGATGGTGCATCTGCCTCTTGGTCTGTGCTGCTCTTCTGATTGATCAAAGCTTCCTGGTTCTTTAAACTGATTTTGAGCTGCTCGATGATACTGGCATGAGAAAAAAAAAAATATTACTGCTTACTTCTTTACACTGGAGAGAAATTTTGTAGAAGTCTGTAAAATTGCTTTTTCCTTACTTGTCTTTCTCCTGCAGGGTGTGCTGCAGGTCTTGGATTGTTTTGGGAACAGCATCAGGTGTAAAGGCACCTGATGGAGCGAGGATTTGGAGCTGCTTCTCCATGTTAATGCTCCTAAGCTTCTCCTGTTCAGCAATGGCTGCCATGTTCTCAACCTCCTCCTCTGCTGTTCGCAGACACTAAAACCAAAAATCAACAAATAATACATTTGTTTAATGCACTTTTTTTAATATAAAATCAAGTCATAGAATTACAAAGCCACTTTGTCTTTGAAAAATGAGCAGGAACTTTCAAAATATTTTAAAAAGGACAATATATCTAACTTTTTTCAGATTGAAAAAATAAAATTTGACTTACCTGTTCCAGGTCAACTATCTTTTTATTGAATGCATCTCTTAATGCCTCCATCTCCCTCTGAGCTTGCTCTCTTACACGCTGAGGTTCTCCTGATTCTCGACCAGCCAGACTTTCTAATGCTTTACTGAAATAAATAAATGAATAAATAAATAAATAGGTAGGTAGGCAGATAGGAAAAAAAGAAAATCATTGAAGAAGTTAGGTTGGTGCACACTTGCATTCTCAAACACAGACAACCTAAAAACCTACTGACATTTTTACCTTGTGCTTGTTAAGAATTACAAAAAGAAAACGTGATTTCAGTTGACCAGACTAAAATAAATACATACGATGCTGAAACAAGAAGCTCTTGTTTCTCTGCCAGCTCCCTCTTCATAGACTCCAACTCCACCTTCAGCTCAATGTTCTATAAAACAAAATTACTTTAGAAAGATCAAGGATATATGGACATGTTACAAAACATACATTAAAAAACACATCTAAGATCTTTAGACGTGATATAGCTAAACCAATAACTTTCAAAATCTGTTTTGACGTACTTTAAGATGCTTAAAATGTATTCTTAAATTTAATCATCCCAAAAAATTTGCCTAAAGAGATTGACAATGTTAAAAACTTAAAAATGACCATTTAAGGTTCATCACCTACCTTTGTTTATATAAAATGACTTTATGATAATGTTTGACTTTTATGTTGCTGTAATAGCTTAAAACTTAAACAAAATAAAAATCATTGTTTACAACAAATTTCTATTGGTTTTAACCACTTTAAACTAAATTTATACATAAATATGAGTTCCAAATTTGATATTCAAATGTATTTACATTTCAGTAAGATATAGGATGAAAGTATTAATGAAAAACCACAAATTAAAAGATGCAAAGAGAAATAAAAATGTCGTTTTTCCATTTCCAAACTAATTTTAGGCCAACGGACACTGCATTGGATTGACTTCATGTGTCACTGCTAGGGAAACATACAGTACATGTTACATATTATTAATATATGTAAATAGTAGTAAAGAGAACACCGTTTTGAAAATGTCTTCAGTTGAGTCATCACATTTCTGTTGCATACGCTCCTCCATGAAGTAAATCCGAAGCTTGAGATTAAAGTTTTCTTTCTTCAGAGCTGTGATTTGCTGTTGACAAACATAACAAAATCTATGTTATGATACAAAAAACAAATAAAACATATATTAATTCTTATTTCATTTAAGAAAACAATGTTGGGATAATATTAAATGTAGAAAAATAAACTCAATGACAAACTTCGTTTGTGGAAAAAAAGCCATATACATAGTAGAAAAGGGCCTTCTGTGAGGTTATTTTTAAAAGGAAAGGAGGCTTGTGTGTGTAGTAGACTGTGCATCATTGTGCTGGAGGGTCAGCGCTGCATACATCTGGTAATGGGGGTTGGGTTTACTGGTATAAGGGGGGTGTTAGAAGTCTGTAAACCTTTCGTGTAGCCAGCCAAACAGCACAGGCTAAAAATCTGAGCATGCATTCCAGACAAATGCTGAAATATAGACTTTAGCTCCCCTCAATACTTCTCGTCCTCCTACACACAAACTTCATCACTAAATGTCCATAAATGGTATGTTTTAGTTTTAAGCAGAGTGTGGATCAAGTTTTTACCCTGTACTTTTTAGTGAGGTTAAGTGTTGATTCCAAATCTCACACCAAAAAAGCTCAGGAAAAAACAATAATTAACTTTAAAAATAACAACTAGTTAACCCATACTTAGAATAAAACATGCAGCTTTTACACAGCACTCACATTCTCATAGTCCTTCATGGTGAGAGCTTTGATGGGCGACATCGTATCAGGGAGGAATGGAGCTGTAAAACAACAATATATATACAACTTTTTAAGCCACTGCTTCAGCAGAGTATCTGTAGCCCAGAATCCATCTTGTAAATTGGTGCAACTCGTGCTCTCTTTCACATTCACCAATGTCCTGATAATTTTAGAGAGAGAAAGGGAAAGGAGTTGTGTTTTTATTAGAGACACCCAGGGTGGAACAGCTTCTGGGGAGCTGCCCTGTTTAGATCAAATGACGCAATTCAAAACTGATCATGTAACAGCTTGATCAACAACTCATTTCACAACACATCAGTCTTGACTCACGGTTTGGTCCTGGTTGACAGGAAGCACCTCATTACACAGCTCTCTTACAGTCTTTTTGTTTACATATTTTCATTAATTCAGTAGCTGTTACATTTATCCATCTTTCATTACGTATATGTAAAAGCTATCAGTGTAAACATAGATTCAAATATTTAGAGATTAAGTTCACTATCTATTACTTATTTCTTCCACAATTCTTTATAATATCTGCTGCCACTAAAAACAGAAAAACAAAATCTTAAAAGTTTACTCCAGTTTCTAATTACATAAATGGTCTGGCAGTTTTAGGAATGGCCTCATTTTCCATGTATCTGTAACCCGAGGTACAGTATTTTAAATTTTATTTAAATAATCAAATACATTTTTACTAAATGCTTTCAGTAAGATTGCTGGTGGTCAAGACAAACAAACTCTTTTGTGCCTCTTGTAATGAAAAAAAAAAAACATTGATGTTGAAAAAAGTTCACTTTTTAGGTAAATAAAAAAAGTTATTAATGTCTGCCCGGGTATTTATTTATACCACATAAAATGCTGGCCTGAATCAGTAAATTAGCTCTTTAGTCACTAGACATGAGTACACTGTTAACAAATAACAAGAGTGTAACAAATAATTAGATATGGGCTTAGTTTATTAGCTTCAAGCAACTCCCTGATCACAGCTTTAGAGACAAAACAGTAGGAGGGAACAAAAATTTAATAGCAGCATTAATTAACACACATGAGATTCACACACCTGAGCAAAAAAATGCACAAAGGGCTGAAAAATTAAAAACCTTACAGTACCTGTCATGCTGTCTGTAGAGTTTTCTCCAGCGTTTATAGAGTCTGGCAGTCTGCAGCTGGGGAGAAATTAATCTGTTTGTTATACCATTTGGAGAAAATATTTAGTAAAATCATTATTGTAACCTCTCCATAAGACAAAACAAATATTTGAAAACAATTTATATATGTATTATTATTGATAGAAAATTAAATAAACTGCAAGAATCAAACTGAGCTCTGCTCTGACTGGCCACAGAATGATACGATTTTTGATAAACATGAATGCATGCAGTCTGTGCATTACTCACACTGGCCGATTCCACCGAGTCCTGAGGACGCTCCAAAAATAGCTTAAGAATGACTCTGCTTCATCTACATCTACTTTGGCATAGCCTCCTCTGTGTGTTTGTATGTGTTATGTTTCTCTATTTGTGGGGATCAGAGAACTGGAATTAAAATAGTTATAATGTTTGATGATTACGTGGGGACAACACTAGTAAGAATCAAATTTTGGTTGTGGTGATTAAAGCTAAAATAGGGTGTTATGAAAGATTTGATATTAATGGCAGAACCTTTTAAATACAAAAAAGAAAGATGTTTTGTGCTTCTGGGTGTGTCATATTACGTGCTAGTAGTAGCCTAGCTGTCATGTTCAAACAGCCAATGGAAGAGAAAAACAGTCAAAGAGGTTGGAAGGAGCCTTCATTGCTAGACAAACAGAGTACTGTGGCTTAGGATTAGCTAAGCTTCACAGTGATAGGACAGTACTCTTTTCATACAGTACAATGCACAAAGCAACAGCAACACACATCTGGCTTACAACAACCCTTTTAAAATAGTAGTTTTGTTACAAAACACTTTCCCATAAAAAGGAAATAAGCTGTTTATGAATTTAAATGTATGTATAAACACATAAACAAAAAGCATACAGATCCATCATGTTTACAAATATAAAGCACCTACTAACTTCCTCTCAAAACCCTGCTGTCATTAGTTACATTGGTTTGATCTAAAGCAAAGATATGCAAAAAATCGTTTAAAAGTCCCTTTTTTTGACATGTTGCCATTATCACATGTAATGATTTTTAAAACTATGTCTTAAAATTACTTTTTTTTTTCTTCCTCTGAAAAACTGAATGAATCAGACAGGAGGCTCTCCTAGCCTTTTGTGTACAGTTCAGGTCTTTTCTCAGTCTCTCTGTGACTACATGAAATCTGAATATTCACAACCACAGGAACATGGTGTATATAAAGCTGTAAACATAATAACACTCCTTCCCTGTTTTTGTTTTGTTTTGACACTGCACAAAAACTAAAAGTTAACGAACACTCAACAATGAAATTGTGGTGACAAGAAATTTCAGTGGTGGCCTAAAATACCTATGGAATAATCTCTAAATACTCTTTATTGTTTAATAGTTCTAGTTGACAGGTGAGGAGCTGACAAAACTAGATTTATATGTCTCCTTTATAATACAATGAAAGTTAACACTGTGCTGACAACCATTGCATCACTGAAGTTTCACATGCTAAGCAACCTCTTCCTGTGTAAACAGTCTACAACAAAAGCCAAAAGTCATATCAGCAAAAACACAGATCATGGCATAATTCAATAGTAGCAAATAAATAACTGCCTAATTAAAACATAAAATAATAGAGGGCATAACAATTGGTTACTATTGACAGCATTTTGTCAGTAGTACAGCTGTAGTAAATCCTCCAGCACACAGTGGAAACAATGGAAGAGCACGTAAACAGTAACTTCCTCTTTTTCTCACTTTGCTCAGCTGCTCTTGTCAAACAGAAAACTAGCAAAGCACACATCACTTTCAGGAAATAACGGTAAAAATCAAAGCAATAACTGCATACACCATCAGTATATAGATGTAGTATTTTTTTCTTATAAAATAAAAAAAGTAAATCGAGTCAGGTTGCAGAATTACCCAATGGGTAATTCACACCTCACATATCAGCTAACATCTTGGATTACTAAGGCACACCTACCACCTGGATGACCACTTTTCCACAAAACACAGCTGGACTATGTCATATGCAGAGCAATAACGAGAGGACGCTAAAATATAAACATGGATGTTGTAACTAGCCTTACAGTGGCACAGGGAAATCTACAAACTATCTATAATCAACAAACACCAAACATCACAGTTGGACAATACTAACAATAGCAATCAAACTTTACCTACCACAATCACATTCTTCTTTCATGACATGAAGAAAAAATATTATATTGTAGCATGTTAACATTTCACTTGAAAGTATACAGTCGTCGCTACTGCAATCTGAACGTGCTGGCTCATATAATTTCCGCTTTAATACACCCTGAGTGACAGCTCAAAAACCTACCAATAGCAGCAATATCGCAGCAACAGCCAATTACTGAGCTGAATATGACTTTTAGCAGTAATGATAGTAATTTATAAAAGAAGGCTTTTAATAATTTAATATTTACATCTTTATTTTTGTATTCCACTTGATACCAGTCATGCAGATTGTACAACCGACTTACTAATTTTTTGACGTATCTAAAAACTTGCACCTTAGACATACGTTAGGAGTAAATTATTTCGATTATTTAAACTAAAAAATGTTGGAATACAACATTTCAATAAGTTGCGCAATACGTTTTTAATTATTTGCATAAGGTTGCTTATGCTAAAAAAAATAAGCAACCAAAACAAAAAACTAACCAAAGCAAATGTGAAAACTCCTGTTTAACAAGACTGCAACAAGTGAATGTAACTTTAAAAATAATTACTCCTAACCCGTAACAGTAAAGCTAAGAAAAACAATAACTAAGTGGTATTTCCACGATGTATTTTAGTTCAGGAACAAAAACAGCTCAAGCGCTCCTATTTTAATATTGATGTACACTTTACAAGTATGCAAAATACTCCTTTAGGATTTGTTTGCTAACTGCACCATAGAACAATTTGGCATGCTGCTAGCTAGCTAGCCGTAGCCCTTTAGCTATCGTTGTTCATGTTGTTCATGTTTTACCTTCCGTTGACATCAACAGGGAGCGTCAAATCGTCCCCCACAACAGAATCACTTCGGTCCATCACCGCTGCTCAGTTATATCCTGTTTTCACTGATACAACATGTCATTTTACCACTTAAACGTGGGATAAACTTCGAATAGCGGATCCAAATTCAAAACAGGTCAGGCTACCGCCATTATGATATGGTAAACGTCACCATTGTGCACGTTGAAAAATTAGGCTACATTCAAGTACTGTAGGACTGTTTGTACAGAATTTGGTTTGAACCCTATTATGGATACTTCAATTGGAAAAATCAGAGGATTTATAAAAAAAAACCCACAAAAGGTGCTATATTTAAGAAATTTATATATTCACGATAATCAACAGATATATTATTGTTGCGAAGTATTTTAAAATATAGAATTTCCGAGGAACTTAAAGGCGGCATCAAGCTGGGTGGATACGGACAAAAAGCTATTGGCCAAAGCAAACAAGCAGGGAGGGTCATAAGGGCTCAAAACTAGATGCGCTGTTTTTTACAACATTTTTATCTTGTGATAATAAGCACCTTCGTAGTATGCATCTTTTGTGAGATGAAATGTCAGAAAAGGGACCTTTTTAATTTTTAATAAAACACTGTTCTTAAAATACGGAGTTCCTCCGTATTTTCAAGGTCAGAGACATGATTTAAACCTAGAAGTTTATAGTCTTGTCAAAAAGGTACCCGGGAACATATTTCCAAAGAAATACATAACTTTAGCTTGTTGTTATTCAAAACGACTTACAAAGCATTTTTTTTCTTTCACTTTCTTGGAGCATGATCTGAAAGGGCAATAAATTATCATTACTTTGTCATCAGCGACATCATGTGGCGAAATTTCTAATTTCAGCCTAAAATGAACTTGTTTCCTGTTGGTGGTTTTTCATTCTGGCTGGTCCTCATGGTCGACTGTTCTGCATCTTTTAGATGTTTCTCTGTACCAACACACCCGGTTTTTAATGAATGAGTCATTCACATTTAGGCTTTTGCAGAACCCGATGGCTGTCTGAAGAAGTAATTTAGTCATTTAAAGTGTGAACGCTGAAGCAAGGACACATTAAACTATGCAGGACAACACTTATCCTCCATAATTCTCAAGGGTGCAATGTTGTAAGGCAATAAGAGTATCCAGACATAGATAGGGATAGGATGATTGGTGGGGGGGGAGCTCTGACTATTGTTTGTGCCAATATGTGACCATTGGGAGTCTGGATGACCCAGCCTTTTTGGGGTCCTCAGTGGGGGGTGCTGGAAGGTTGCTTCAGCTGAGGACTCCTTGATTCCATAGATTCTGTTTAAAACTTTTATTAACAGAATTTCTCTGTGTAGCCAGGGGGGAAGAGATTCTGTTTGGTGACCTCCGGAGTTTGTCCTTATTTACAGCTGTTGGGATCCTGCTGGCATCATTGTGCCATGATCTCCAGCTCTGCTGTAGATCTAAACCGTGTTAAATATCTTTTGATTGTGCTGAAGATAACCACCCCAATGACAAAATATTGCAATTCAAAACAAAAATGTGACATTGCAGAAACAATGAAATAATTAAGTGTTGTTCAAAAAATATTTAAGTTAAACAGTTTTTGAGGAGGTACGGTATGAAATTTGTATTTAATTGTAATTTTGCATTAGACATTAGAAATTACATCCCTGCATTTGTCTTAATCTGTTTCAAATGCTTTTGTTTGTCTTTGGGGTTTAAAAGTTTTTATTTGTGGTAAAAAAAAAAGTAAAGACCCACACACAAATGAAAGTATTTATTGAACAAATGAACACTGAAAAATTACTATAAAGTAAACAGATAAAAGCTGCACGCACCAGAAATGAACTTTTTCAGAGTTTGATGACTTGCTGCAATTGCTGATATTTTTAACCGTTTTTTAATAATAGTCATTATAAATGCAATTGAAAATCTTTGCTCCAAGTCTCATGTAAAATTATGAGGTATTCTTAGCTTGTTCTCAAAATAAATTTACAAAAAGATGAAACCACTTTCACATATTTGCATAATTCCTTAAAAGTTCTAGTATAACACAATCCCCATACAGTACATGGTTGATTATTATATAAAAAAGAAAAAAAAACTAATAATATTGAATGAATTTATTCCAAATTTACACATTAAAAAAATCTATAAACTCCAAGACCAGTTGGGATAACGGATATATAATGTCAGAAAAAATAGTTTTGCTGCAAACATCAGAGATTTGCCCAGTCTGCAACCACATAAACATCATTAAATAACATTAAATTAGCAAAAGGGGATGTACTGTATACAGAAAGGGTTACATTATACACACTTGTTTTCAAGCTACAACAAAGAAATGTTTATAATTTGTTCTTCACTAGTTCCTAAAAATATTACATAAAGCTCAACAGGGCTTTGTACATACACAAATAACTTTATTCCTAATAATCTTTTAAACCCTGTAATTTAAAGTAGTAATTTGTTTTGGTATTTAAAAAATGTGTTATTCAAATTAGGCAACTCCCTATACTTGTATCAAATACAAAACATTTTATAAAAACATGATAATGAGGAATTTGGAAACTGATTTTCAATAAGGTTTCTGCATTATAGAAAACAGTATGGTAATATTTCTCTTGACTTTTTGTTATTCTAAGCAAGCATGCACTACAAGCATTTTAATTTTTCAGTAAAAGTGGTGTAATACCAGCAGTATGGTTAGCACCTTAATGAAATCACTTAGCACCTTGTGATCAGGGAGAGAATTAGGTAAAAGGTGGAGGTTTTAGGTTAAATTTTCATACACTTCTCTCTTTTGTGGCTCAGTTCTCCTCCATAGATTGCATGTACCTGTAGTCCATTTGCTGTAAATAGTTTAGCAGGCTTTTATTTCTAATCATAACAATAATGTCACGCACCACAGTTAAAAATGGATTTAGAAAAGTACTACCAAGAAACTAAATCGCCATATATTTCTCCCTCCCTGTCTAAATTCTGGTTAATTCTCCCTTGTCAGTGGCACACGGTTTAATGACAACATCCGCAGTATATTTTCTTAAATATCTTGAATTGCTTCATGTGGATGGCTTTTATAGTTCAGTTTGTGGCTTTTTACTGAGAGCTCAC
>JAVKLF010000033.1:8342069-8352781 GCA_034783495.1 Millerichthys robustus
CCCATATCAAAACTAGTGAATAAAAAAAGGACGATTTCCACTTAATTTACGTAAACAAGTCATCCTCTGGATTAATTCATCCATACAAGATCACAAGGCGACAAGCACCAAAGGCAAATAAAAATGGCACCCCTGAAAAATCCTTCCGTCTAAGCTCCAAATCCCAGACTATCATTTAATGTTCTATTGCACTTAACATTTATTTCTTTACATAAGATATACATGTATAAAAATCAATAATAGAGCATATATTTATATCTATATTTACAAGATCCAAATTACTTTAGGTATTCTCTTCTGACAGAATTGAATATCAGAACACCACACACAGTTTACACGTTGTTGCAACAATAAGTTATCACAAAAGTCCATTGCTGAACTTGGCCTTGATCTCCCTTCACTTTTCAATGTTCTGGAGATGTTGTGTGGCCTTCTCTGTCCTATGGCAGGCATCCATGTATAGATCCTTCTTAAAGAGCTTGCTTTCTGAGGAGAAATCAGTGCAAGAACTCCCCAACTCCTCCTCAGCTCGCGTAATCCTCCATCTTTGCTCCCAATGCCTCCTCTCCTTTTTGCATAAGCAATCCAGTGGGAGATTGGTAGTGGAGCAGGATCTGAGGGGGGATTACTTTTACCATGCTTGAACGGTAAGTGATTTCATGACGGCTCTCTCCTCGAGGTTGTCCATCCCTTCATGCTTACAGCTTTGTGGCATTCACAAGAAGCAAACAGGACCTACTTCTAGATGGTAGTGTGAGCTAGGGGTATTTTTTGGAAGGTTGTATATGTCAACCACAGGAAGCAGGGTGGGGTCCAGGGAGTGGAACAAAAAATGCGTCTGGTGCCAGCGCCCATCTTTCATCTACAAGTCCAAAACACAAAGAAAACAAGGATTGCTATTTCTGCTGTGACATAGTATAATCTATAAGGCATAATACCAGATTACAACATCTTAATCTTACCCAACAAGAATCCTCCACAATGTCTGGCTCAAGCTCGCTTCCCACTTCGAACACTTCCCCGGTCCAGGCTTTGAATCTCACAGACGTCTTGCCAGCCATCTGATTTTCAGCTGACCTCCAAACCGAGACATCCAGACAGTGGATGATGACGTGCTGAATGGCCTCTGAGCTCAGCAGGTGCAGGAAGTTCATCTGGACTCGCCCGACACTCATTGTTGGCTACAAAAGATAAGGTAATGAGCAAGTCTGTTTGATTTTACAATGCATAAAATCAAAGAGTTTATTATTATTATTATCATACTTTAGATATTGTGATTGGTTTAAGGCAAGTTTGTCCACCTCCGGTAAAGTTGCACGAGACTTCTATTCTATCAGATGAGCAACCTAAGTTGGGGTCGATCCAATAAGTGCCTGAAAATCCAAACACATTTGAGGTAAACAGTCTACCTAACAATATATTTTTATATGAAACACAGCCATCATCCCTTTTTACCATCATTTAATTTCTGTTCACAGCTGTGCAGGTCTCTGCAGATGCGGGCGGGGTTGTCTCGAGTGCCCAATGGGTTTTTCAGGGTCTGGATCAAGTTACTGAGGTAGTGAAGGGTCTTGAAGATCTCTGCACCCTGGTCCAGCATCGGCAGGTCCATCACTGGCTTATGCTGAACCACAGAGAACAAGATTCAATGTTTTCAACCCATTAAAAACATGACCAAACAGAGAACCATCACAATACTGACCTCAGTCCTTAAAGGAGTAGGTGAATCAACAAACAATTGGCCATCTTCTTTCTGTAGAAATAAAATATCTAATGTAATCAATGCCATTGCAAACTTCTAAATATATTGAAAAAATCTGCACAAATAACATGGCTTACAAATGATCGAGGGACACTTGGGAGACCCTGAAAAAAAAAGTTTCTTAGTCAACAAATTTGAAATGCAAACATTATATGTATGCAAATTAATAAAAGTAGAAAACTTACTGGAGGTCCTGGGAGTCCACGAGGTCCTGGAGATCCCTAATAAAGAAAAGAATCGAAGAGTACGTTTCACTTGCACTTCTATGTTTTGTTCTATGTGGACAAATGTCCACATTAACATAAATATCATATGCTACAACAAAAAGGAGAAGTATAACATATGTTAAACATACCCGTGGACCTTGAAATCCCTGTTTGGAGAAAGGAAAGACATAAAATGACTCTGGATATTATCATTATTTCCTTTATGAAAAATAGCACATACTGTAAACATATAACATTTTATCAGAGGACTTACAGTCTCTCCTCGATTTCCCTTTTGTCCTCGAGGGCCCTGTAAGAGGTTGTTCACACTCCAGTCAGTACTAAGTAACAGGAGCAAAGAGTAATTTAAAGCCTATTTAAAATATAATACATACTGCACTTCCGTTGGGACCTATTATTCCCACAGGACCAACAAGTCCTTCTCTGCCCTGATGAGGAGAAGCAAAAAGAGATGGTGTTAAGCAAGGACTATGAAGCAAATTATCAACAAATTTTAAATCATTATTTCTCTTACCATTGCACCTTGTGGCCCCTTTGGGCCCTGTATGCCTTTTGGCCCAAAGTCCCCTGGAGGCCCCTAAAATGTAAATACTCATCACACACTTTGTACACACATTTTCTATTCTAATAAATAATATAATTACTCTTCAAGAAAATGTATGCCTTGTGATGACTACAATTTCAGGTGTTACATGAAATTATGGCCTTGTTTTTGTGACTTGCTTTATTAGAAATACAATAACACAATATAGCTTTATTGCTATACTAATAAGACAACCACTTCAATGGAACATGTTTTTGTGAGTACAATATAATTATTGTTGTTGTAACATTGTAGCATGGTCATAATGTGCTACCACTTTAATATAAGAAACCTGGTTTGTCTTTTTCAGATTCTGAAAAGTTGGACAGCCTTAATTAGTTCTTCTGAAGGGAAACCATTAAAACAACTTATTCACATCTGAAAAGGGTCACATTTCAAATTCATTCAAGACTTCAGTATTCAATGGATGCATCTCTTTTTGCGACCCAAATTTTAACAATACCGCGTTTGTTTTGTCTTGCATTCATTTATTGTCACATATTGTAAGTAAATAGCATACCCTTGGCCCAAAAGCTCCCAGGATACCTGGAAAACCTGGCTCCCCTGTATCACCCTAAAAAATAAATATTTCAGTGATCAGAAAAGTGGCATTTTAATAAAAAGTTAATTAAGATATTTGTTTAAAAAAATCATCTAACCCAATTATCTCACAGATGCTGCAAGGACTCACTGTACAGTAGATGTTCTGAACAGGTGTGTATTGTGTATTATTTAAGTGTATTGGCAAACACTCACTTGTTGTCCTTTAGGTCCTTGGTCTCCTTGTGGCCCTGGTAGTCCCATTCCACCTTTGAAACCTCTTTTTCCCAGAGACCCACTTTGGCCTTTGAGGCCTTGCTCACCCTGGATGGTGCATGAATTACACAAATAAATGTTTTGCTGATAACATAAGAAGTATGATCATCAAGACCATGATGCCAATGCATCGTTTCTGAATTTCCTCAGAAGGTCAAATTGTCCCTACTGATTATTCACAAGAACATTCAAATACTCAGTCTTTGTTTGAATTATTTTTCATTTATGTGTAATCAAGTATTTCCCCATTGTTCTCTTACCTTTGGTCCAAAGGCCCCCTGGTCTCCTGGGAGTCCAGGAACCCCAGTTTTACCAGGTGCACCAGGTTTACCAGGAAGGCCTGGCTCGCCATCATCACCATGATCTCCCTAAATAAAAAATAACAAAACAATTGAAGACCTAAAGTAGCAAAAATGATCTGTTCAACAAACCATTTATGACTTTTAATCAGAACATTATACCGTATATTTAGATTTTCCAGAAGATTAGATCTTTCCAGTTTAAGCATTTCTAACATGTATTTTTGTTTAGAGGCAATTGCTCTAACAACTGTCTTGACCTTGGCAAAATCAGAATGCATCTAATTACTAAAAAGTCATAAACGTTTTTTTTATGCCTCTGTTTGAATCATGTAAAGTTTAATGATGTAATAAGCTTCCTGCAAGAAATGTTTTTTTTAATTTTCTTTTGCTCCACTACTGGGTTTTGAAAAAGGAAATAAAACATCAAGTTGTTTGTTTAACAAATGTCAATGGGCTGATCACAAAATGCATAAATGTATGAACAAGTAGCTCTGTAAATTAAGTAACGAAAAAAATCTCACCGGCATTCCTTTACTGCCATCCTTTCCCAGGACTCCATCCAACCCAGGGACCCCCTCCCGTCCCTCTGGGCCCACCACACCTCTGGGGCCAGGGGGACCACCTCCACCCTGGAAAGAACAATGCGTTTATCAGCAGAGTGAATATTACCAGTGTACGCTACAAACCTCTCCTGAATTAATCTTTTACATCTGATTTTACTTCAACTGTCTACCGTTAACATCTTTAATATGTTTATGGTTTATTTCTTTAGGTTATGCCATAAATTAAAAAGCTACAACATTTTTATTCTGCATTGAGGAATTGTAGATCAATGATTCAGCTCTGACCCACAGAAAATCAGCGACATACCTCTGGTCCTCTGGCTCCTTTTTGTCCCGACTGACCTTTTTTACCTTTCTGACCCTAGAAAAAAAACAACATTTTAAATGTGTAATAAATACACATAAAATTATTTAAATGGTACTTTTCAGTATTGGCATTTTTAAACCTTGTATGCCATTTCACTCAAAGGCCATACTAGAAAATTACACCACAGTATGATTTTATTAATGTAGTATTTTTAGACTTTTAAAAAGTCAAATTGATGTCCAGTGTTTATAAATTTTAAACATTAGTTACATTTTCTTACTTTGTAAAAAACTTGTTGCTGTCAGTGCAACTTCTTGTTCATTGGAAACCAGTGGAATAATTTAAAATATTAGATTTTTTTACCTCTTAAAACCAAAGTCACAACAAAAACCTTCAATAGTTTGCAGTTGTGAAAGAATTGGTACAATAGTTAATATTTGCATTCGGTGTTTCTTTTTATTCTCTCCACAAGGAGGTTGTGTTGTTGGTTTTGTTTGTTTTTTGTTGAGAGAAATTACTTTAAATTTATTTCAGGAATGAATAAATGTGTATTTTCTATTAGGAAGTGTAGCAGGACATAAATAATTAGTTATCAAAGATGGAACTGGATCTAGTACTTTTTAAATTGGGCCAATAGGACACGTGCTGCCTCAAACAGCTCTTGTAAAACAAAGTGTAGATAATATAAAGGTAAAAAAAATCTAAATTATTTCAGATAAGAACACCTTCTACAACATAGCAACACTGGGTTACTTAACATAACCCCCTAATTCTTTGATGACAGAATGATGTGTTCTACCATGTGAATTATCTTAGCATGACCTACTACATAAGCTCTAATGACAGAGCATCTGTCTGAGACAGACCCGTTGAGCTGTGCTTGAGGTTTCACCCACATCCTACTACCACAGTCAACAGATCACTCCATATTCACTCTGGGACGGTTTCTTTACATGCCCATGCAACAAGGAAGTGTTAGGGAAATGCTTCACTCTGTTATCAAGGAAACTGAGTTTACGTTAAGTCAAACGTCCCCGACCTTATGCCTTGAGGCCCACTGTCCTGCATGTTTTAGATGTTTCCCTGCTTCAACACACCTGACTGCAACTAATGAGTCACTGACAGGCTTCTGGTAAACTTGATGACATTCTGAACAGGTAAATCAATGATTTGAACCAGTTGTGTTAAAGCTGGGAAACAGCTAAACCACGCAGGACAGTGGGCAACAAGGACCAGGGTTGGGGTCATCAAAAATTGAGTAACCCAACATTCTTTTTCCAGCAACTGCAAGTCCCATCTCATTGTTTGGTGATGTATTCCTGTACAGGATTCCTGAGAACTGTAGCCTGAACACTCTGAGGGAGCTTCGAGAATGCCTTAACCGGTATGTCTCAAACAGATGTGATGTCATTGGCGCTTCCGTAGTTTATCACACCAAGGTGAATTCCACAGTGAAACACCAAACAAAAAGAAGTTTCACATTCTTACTTGGTCCCCTTTGGCCCCTTTGAGTCCCTGATGCCCCCGAGGTCCAGGATGCCCCTGAAAATCACAGTTGTTTAAAATGTTAAACCTTGTTTAAACACAGTGACAAAACTTGGTGTGAAAATCTAATGTTTGACACTAACCGGTTGTCCTGGAGCTCCAGGTCTGCCCCGTTCCCCATCCACTCCAATTTGACCCTTAAATTTAACAACATAATGTTAACTTGGGAAACAAAACTTTAAAAAATTACATTCTGGAGTACCTACTTTGTACCCTGGGTATCCTGATTCACCTCTCTCTCCTCTGTCACCAGGTGGTCCCTGATCACACAAGAAATACATGAACAAACTGCAAATTCTTAAACTTACTTTGGAGAAAACAGCAATAGGGGAAAGTAAAAAAGGGCAAAGTTGACTTACCATAAGACCTCGAGGACCAGGAGGACCTTCCTTCTTCCCATCATCCCCCTGTTCACCCTACATAAAGTCATCAAAACAGAAAAAATGTTGATATTTCATGCAGAAAAAATCGCTAATACGTTTGGGTTTAAACTTTAAACTAGAGACAAATACTGAGGTCAGACTAAGGAGAAAAATTTAATTCCAGGAGAACAAAAATTTTATAGATTTTAAAGCGAATGAGGTGTACCTTTTCACCTTTTGGTCCAGGTGACCCTATAGGCCCTTGTTGTCCCTGATGGCCCTGTGAAGTTAAACACCCAGAAACCCTGTTATATAAAATGAAAATATTAAAGAGCAACAACATATTCATTTTATCTTATCCACTCACATCTGCAGACTTCAAACAAGTGATCTTACCTCATAACCTGGAAGACCCAACTCCCCCTGCTGACCCATTCGACCTGGAGCTCCCTACAGGTAAGAAATATTGTATCATTATTTATAAAATTAAATTAATATCATGTCAAATGTTTTTACTTCAGTAATGTTTATTATGGTTGTCATTACTGCTTCACTTTACCGCATGTCCAATTGTTCCTCTGGACCCTTTTGGACCAACTAGTCCTGGTGGTCCAATCTTTCCCGCCGTTCCAGTCTCTCCAAGGTGACCCAGATGGCCTTTAGCTCCCTAGACATATTATATAACATAAACATATTAACTTTTTTGTGATTATTTTTCATTACAAAGGATTAATCTGTTTGCAGAGATCATCTTACCTTTGGACCTGGTTTGCCTCGTTCTCCAATTTTACCCGTCTTGCCCTCTGGACCCTGAATAGACCAAAGATTTTCCACAAATAGATTGACAACAGTAAAGTTACAACGATCCTAAAATCTAAAGTGAAGGAATATCTTACCAAAAGACTACTTACCCTAAAACCAGTGAGTCCAGGACTACCATTTGGACCTTCCTTTCCCTTTAGTCCAGTTTCCCCTTTTTCCCCTTTATCACTCTCCTGACCCATGTCACCTTTTTCACCCTGATGATATAATCATGAGAACAATTCTCTTTAATTCAGTTTACACAAATATAGATTAATTTTAAAATTTTGTTTTCTACAGTCTACCAATACAGCTTCAAGGTTCATGTTTAAAAACTGTTCACCTTTGCTCCATCAGGACCAGCTGGACCAGCTTCTCCCTCTGTGCCTGGCTCTCCCTGCACATACGTAACCCCATGAAATACATTTCTGAGGAAAGGGAGTCTTTTTTTCCAGCTCACGGTAATTCACATGAACATACCCTCTGTCCTATCAGTCCTTGTTCTCCGATGTTACCAGCAGGTCCAATGGCCCCCTGTCACACAAGAAAACTTTGGATTAAATCCTGGAGCTCAAAATGATCATTAACGCAAAACTTTACCAGTTTTATTGTCTCACCTTCTCCCCTGGTTCGCCTGGCAGCCCTGTTTCGCCAACTTTTCCCGGAGGACCCTAACAAAAGATAAATTTAAAAAATAAAAATAGAAAAAAATTATTAAAAAGATAAATTACTTAATACTCTTTGTCATGTAAGAAAAAAGTGAAATGCACTGTAAATAGTTTTAATAATAAAGATTACTAAGATAAAAGTGTTAAAGATTCACTGGCAGAGGCTGTGCAACACGTGTACCGTATTTTAGCATTTTGTCTTCCCAGTACTGTTTATGTCATTGCAGATAAACACATGTGGAATATGCAGGTCTACAACTGTTTAACTGGAACTATAAGTGAGTGTTCTCAATTTGCCCACCTTTTGACCAATTTCCCCTAACAGTCCCACAGTCCCCGGTGGTCCAGGTGGTCCCTATTAACGACAGCATTGATGATTCAATGAATATAAAAACACTCAATCAATAGAAACCAGTTTAATATGTGCACAACGTAGGAAATCTATGGCCAATAATTACAATGACATGGCTAAATCAGAAAGTCATCTCCATTGTTTGGCTCAGAAAGCAGTTACTAACTGTGCATCTGAATGACGTTCAGCGTGTTTTGACATGAACTGATCACAGAAGATACAATACAGGATAGCTGCCCAGTTGACTTGCATCCAATTTAAACAATAATAAACTGATTCCACCTCAGGAGTCTTCACATTACTGGTTAAAAGATCCAACTGAGTCAAAAATAAGACTTAAAAAATGGTTTGAGTGTAAAAGACTAAGTAGTAAGAGCAGTAATAGGAAAGAAAAGATTGGCTTGTGAATCCTAATGGAATTAAACAGGTGCTGAGTGTCATAATGCCAAAGCAATTTCATATGCAAGCCATTTATCACACATTCAGCAAAGATTTAAAATAAAAAAAATATATAAATAAAATTTAAACTAAGAGATGAAAATATTTCAATAAACTGAGGATAATGAAAAAGGAACATGTGAAATGCAAGAAATACCGGCTCGCCAGCAATTCCCTTGTCCCCTGGAGGTCCAGAAGGCCCTTGAATTCCCTAAAGACAGAAAGCAAAAATCTGATTTAAATCAAGGGTAAACACAGATATGCAACGTTTATCACAAAGTTTTAAGTTTTTCATTGTTATACTAGCATTAACAGCTAAAAATATCTAAAACCTGCAGACCAAATGTGTTGTTTACATATAACCCTCATTTTCTCCTGATGTTGAAGTTTAAAAATGTGGAATAATCTGAATTATCCATATTGAAAATTAAGCAAGTGTTTATGTTTCTATGTGCATTAAGAGGATAATAAACTCACAGGAAAACCCTTCGGTCCAGTTTCCCCAGGCTCTCCCATCTTCCCCTGAAGTGACAAAATGAATGGAAGGACTAGACAATTAGAAACTCACCGTTCTTAAAATCAAAACAAACAAAAAAACCCATTTCAGGCTTGTTTTAGAAAAGTATATGTGGTTTCACAGGAGTTACATGACATTTGTTGACTGTTTTAAACTTTTTCATTAAAAAAGTTCATAAATTCAAAATATGATCTTGATAGCATATACACAAGATGTTTGACCAGTTTTTTTTTCTTTGTGTAAATTTTCTTAAAGGGAGAGTAAGGTATACAAAAATGTGTGTTCAGAGTTTGTCACACCACAGAAAAATGTGTTATTAATCACCCATTCAAATTCGTTTGATTAAAAACACAGCCAAGTGTATAAAATTAGGTTTCAAAAATAATGAAAAAAACATCATCTGTAGCTGTCCTGAGACACTGGGGGCGTGTCCACTGGGGGCGCTAAAACCACGCCCGCGTTGCTGTTCGCTTGGAAATATGGTAATATTAAATTTAGCGCCAATCAGATTCCAACACAGCACCAGGACGTTTTCCTGGAGTCGAATCAAAAACATTTTTTTCTCATGCTGTCGGCTGATCTACGGCCCGTTCCACCGGAGATAAATGAAAAGAAAAAGAAAAACAAAAGTGCTTTCGGGGTAGTCTGCTTCGATCATCAATATCTGTGTCTGACAGGAAAGCAACACGAACCAACGACTGTTTATAAATCCCAATTATCTCCTGGTCGTCAGTAAAACTATCTGGAGTAAAGTGAGAGCTGCAAAGACGAGTGTTGGTGGTCATGTCTCCGTAGAAGCTCCTCTTTACAAAATCAATAGAGTTTATTCAGGCGGTGATCTCTCTTTGAGGCATAATTAGTTAGCTAGCTAGCAGCAAGCTATCGTTAGCTCTACCTAAAGTCACTGTGCTGTTGGTTTATATACTCCTGGAGCAGCAGGGGGCGGGGTTTTACTGAAGGTGGCTAAGTAACGACACACGGCAGCACTTCAGACACATCCCATAAAATCCTGAGACAAAGATGTCTTGAAACCTGAATTTCATTCTAGCCCCACAGTGAAATAATAAATGGTTGGAAGACTTTTTACATGTTTACGACAGTATATTTATGACATTTATAATGTGTTTAGAAGAAAATGGAAGAATTCACTTTACACAGTCTTTTACATTTATTTTTAGTTATTTCTGTAGAATTTGGTGTGGAAGAAATCAATAGTTTTTCTCTTCAGAGAAATATGTTGAGTCAGACACCAAACATCCTGTTCTTTTGTATCTCACCCCTTCAGAGTAACATGCCAAAAAGATTATATGTGAGGAACAAAATGCAAGGCAGAGAGATGGTCAGAGGTTTTACCTGTGACCCTGGAAATCCTATCTTTCCTGGAGGACCATCAAGACCCTGTAGTGATTGAAAAAACACAACTTCAATACTTCAATCCCCTGATATGTCAGCTTACAAACTTTTGTCCT
>JAVKLF010000033.1:8388650-8398775 GCA_034783495.1 Millerichthys robustus
GTGTGTGTGTGTGTGTGTGTGTGTGTGTGTGTGTGTGTGTGTGTGTGTGTGTGTGTGTGTGTGTGTGTGTGTGCCAGCCAATGCTTAAGCTTAAAAATAAGTTATAATGTAATGTAATTATTATTGGTTCATTTATAGAGGTATTGCTAGCACTATTCATTATTCTTAAAACAAATCAAACCCTGTGCAACATTTCTGATGTTTTGGACATTTTTTTTGGAAAAGGTCCACAGCTTGAATCCATTAAATGATTAAAATCTGAACTAAATTTACTTCGTACTTAGTTAGCATGGCTCTGAGCTCGCATTTTAAGCCCAATTAACATTTTATTCCAAGTTAGTTTAGCTTGGACTGCTTAATGTTACTGTAGGTAAAGTTGTGGAACAGATATCAGAGATTGAATAGTTGGTGTTGATGGAGCTTAAATAGCTTAAAATGAATCCAGAGAGAAACATCTTTGTACATCTAGATGTGAGAGTCTACACTACACTTTAATGCAGTATTTATGCAATCACACACATCAACACATACAGAAGTTTACTAGTATTTAAATAAAATTATTTTATGTTCTTCTGATTCTTTTGAGCATATATGCTCAAAATTGTCAAATATATTTTTTATCAAAGAAAATAAACCTGAATTTACCACACAATAAATTTGAACAGTGACCTAAATGCCAGTCACAATCCTATGCTATAAGTCTGGTTGACTGTTTCAGCATTTACAGTATATCAAAACTAAAAGTCATTGTACAATATCACAGTATTTATATATAAATAACAAAAAAGGACACATTATTCAAAACCTACAGTACTTGTTCAAAATGTGTCATAAAGCACAGACTGAGTCTATCCATGAAAAACCAGGAGATAATTCCTAAAACAAAATCCCTGAAGGAGTTTATATGTGCCTAACTAGAAAAAGAGGCTTTTCATTAGTCCAGAATGGGATTTCCTATGAAGTGTTAGTGAGGTCGGCTGCAACAGCTTAGTTGGAACAAGAAAGTCCAGAGGAGCCATGTGTTCTCTGTCTGTTTACAGTGCTTTTATTAGGCATCCTGTGGCATAGGCAGCCTTTTGAAAGGCTGTCTTTATATGAGCTTTCCTGTTTATGCTTAGGGGTGGGAGGTCAGCACTCGCAGCCTTGTGCCAAATATGGTTGATCTGTCTGCATAGGAGAACTTTGTGAGTATATGAGATAGAGTTTGTGTGTGTGAGCCAGTTGATGTGAGGTATTAAAGTAATGTGGGAGCCTGGCTGCTTCACAGAAAACTGACCAGAGCTTCTTAGCTTATGTAAGAGATTTCATTGTACACTGGAAGTAGTAGCAAAAACATAAACACAACATGTGCAAATATCAATCACAATCCTAAATATAAATAGCTTCATGAACAGGTTTGCAATAAAAAAAAAAATGAAATCAAACAGAAGTGTTTTTGATGTGGCTTGAGGTCTTTAAAAACTCACCCTAGGACCCCTTCTGCCTGGCAGACCTGGTTTCCCTGGAGGTCCTGGTAGTCCCTGGAGAAAGATTAAGTCAGTGCTGCATACTGATACACAACACAATCTTTCCCAGCACTCCAACAATCTTTGACAGTCAAACTTGTGAAAACCATCAAATCATTTAAATTCTTTTTGGATAAAACTTTGACGGTTCTAGAATAACATATAAAACTTTTTCCTTCTGAACTAATTCCACCTTAAGGCAATGAGAGTTAAAAATTTATCCATCAGGAGGTTATAAGCATATGTGGTAGGAAACTGTAGAAACAGTATAAATAACAGGCAATTTCCTGTGCCACTCAATGCTCCTGTATGCATTTATCTGGCTTGTGCTCGTTAGTTTTCTTTTAATCAAAAAGGAAAAAGAGAAGGAACAAAAAACAGTGCATTTGTGGCTATTTTGGCTGACAAAAACACTCTGTCGAATTTTGGACTTTTGGTTAACTTTGACTTTCAACTTAAAATGTTGTTTCCCTTGTAAAAATCATAACTTGTCTTTACTACACTGTTAAAATGAGTTTGACGTTTGAAGCCGGGACAAAACAGACATGTCTCCTCTGAAAAACTGCAGAAGCCACCATAAAGCACAGTTATTGATGTGAAGGAGTTGTCCACTAACTTTAGTCATCTCATTGCAATTTTCACAAAGCTGTGAACTTAAGGAAACAAATGAAGCGCAAATATTACTTAAAATCTACAGCAACCAGCTAGACGTACTAATGTAGACTAAAGGTTGTTGTAACCATTGTCACCTCTTTACACTGTCTGAAATCTGTGTTCAAACTCACCTTTTCAAGATAAATTTCAGGGTTAAGACCACCCCTGTTGTTTCTAATGGCATGCTCTTAAAAGGTTTTGGTGTCATACCAGTCAGCACACACACTCATCTTCACACATCCACTTTCTGATTCAATCTGTTTTACACAGTGTTTTTGTTTCTTTTACCCCCACAGTTGCACCTCTTTGTCTTTCAGAAGAGTTTAACCACAGTGTCATCCAAGTCACATAATTCTTTTAAAATAAATGGTAAATGGCCTGTACTTGTATAGCGCTTTATCAAAGCCCTACGGACTCCAAAGCACTTTACACTACATTCAGTCACTCACCCATTTAGACACACATTCACACACTGACAGTGGTAAGCTACGCTGTAGCCACAGCTGCCCTGGGTCAGGCTGACAGAGGCAAGTATATATATACAAATAACCACATATTACAATGATGGCAAAATCTATTGCTGCGTTTGACTTATAATTACTCATAATTTTACATGCTCAACTGGAGTGACAGCCAGTTCAGAAGTACATCCACCTCCAACCTCCAGTAATTTTGATATAGTAGTATATGTACTTAAGTCACAACAAATCTTTTTGCAAATTATCAGTGAACTGAGTGAAAAAAGTCAAGTGAGTGAAAAACTGGCCTTTTCAGAGAGGAAAATAGTGTTCCAGCTTCAAGTGGCACACTAGAGGCTTGGCTTGCCCTTGTGCCCAGATTGGGAAACTGCAAACTCAATGTTTACTGACTGTCATGACCCTCAACCTTGCTTTGAAAAGGGGTCATATGACCTTAACTAGCACTTTCTGGTCAAGAGACAAGAAGGCATAAGAGTTAACATGTCAGAACCAACTAGGTGGGGTTAATGCACAGACCAAAGAGGAAAGAAATACTTTAAAGAATTACATAAAACAAGCATTAGTTGTGCAGAAAGGAAAGAAACTTTATCTAACTATATTTTTAATAATGTTAATCAATCTACTACTAGCACAAACAGATTTGCAATTTCAGGTTGGTTTGTCTCTTTTGTAGCATTTGCACACCAAAAGCTTAAAGTTACCTACTTAGGTTAAGCAAATGTTCTTACCGGTGAACCTGCTTCTCCTTTCTGTCCCTTAGATCCTTCCAACATGGAGAACTGTGTTGGTGGAACCTCCCAGCTCAAGAAGCCATCAGTAGCAGGTTGTGTTACTGTTTTGTATGAAGGCTTGGTAGGTCGTGAAGTACCTGATGCTTTGGTAGATTTGGCTTCTTTTGTTGGCTTGATAATCTTTTTGGAGGCTGGCTTTGAGGTTTTAGCACTTGAAGATTTTGAAACTGTTGACTTTGACGGGCTAACTTTGGATATTGTTGGTTTTGACGTGGTAACTTTGACAGAGTTTGATTTGGATTTGGGCTTTGGAGTGGCTTTGGATGAAGGAACCTTAGGTTTTGGGGGTGTTTTCTTGGCTGGTGTGAATTGTGGTTTGTTTGAAACTGCTGCTTGGTCAAGTAAGACAGAACCATGTTTGGTCTTGGGGGACTTTAAAGTTATAGTGGCAGGAGTTGTAGGTTTCTTCTTGTCTGTTTCTGCAGTTGTCTTTTTGGATGGATTGGCGTTTTTTTGTGGAGTGGGTTTTGGTGGTGTGGAGGTCTTCTGACTCGAAGCTTTAGAACTTGGAGTAGGTAGTTTTGGGCGTGCTGTTGGTGACACTGTTGTCCTGAGTGGTGCTGTTACAGTTTCTGTCCTGGCCTTAGGAGATGGGGCAACCAAACCAAACTGGGATGTAACTGGAGTCATGGTGACCAGTTGGGGAGTGGGAGTAGTCCTCTGATTTGGCTTTATTGTTTTTGAAGGGACTATACGTCTGACAGCTGAGGCAGCAGCGGCAACACTCTTGGCAAGGCTCAACCTTGTTGGCTTCCTGGAGGTTTCTTGGCCACCTCGCTTAGGTGTAACAGCAGTAGCTGAGCTGTTTGTTGCCCTTGGCAGGATAGGGAGTAAAGGAGAAAGGTTAGGCCTGTAAGTGTCAGCTTCCCTGCATTGTTTCTTTATGTACTTGCAGTAGTTGTGAGCTGCCTGTGCAGAAGGGACCAGGTCAAACTGACAAATAGCGCCTTCAAAGTATGCTGATGCATGCTGCTGGCTTGTTCTCCCCAGCACAAAAGAGCCATGGAGCTCTGGAGCCAGTCCCTCTTCATTACTCCAACCAAAGTTTGCCTGTATACTCTGCTCTCCGCAGGAGGCATATAGAGTCACTCTCTGCCCATTAATCCCCACAGCCAGCTGGTGCCACTGGCCATCGTGGGGCTCGTAGGGTAGTGTCACTGAGGTGTTTGGTCCTGTGTGTAGGATGAGACTGCCCGGTACAAGCTGCAGACCAAGAAGAAGCTTTTTGCTCTCTGAAAGCAGAGTGAAGAGAAAAGCACTGTTGACACGGTGTGAACGCACACTCAGGACCAGTGCCAGCCTGGGCCAGATGGCCGCTGGAAAGATTGAGCCCAACGGAGACTCAATGTGTGCCCGTTGGGTAAGGATAATCCCCGATCTGAATGGAATGACCCCTGCTGGTGCAGAGCGTGAAACCTTCTCTCCCTTGAGTCCCAACTTCTGGAGAATATCAACATCTGGGAAAAAAGCAGAGTGGTATTAAATATGCAAATCACAACAGACCTGTTTTATGCTTGTGTGTAGTCTAGTTGTTATCTGAATATGTTTTTATTTATATATATATATATATATATATATATATATATTTACAGTATAATAATTTATATATAGTATATTAGTTGGAAGCTCTTTTTGCTGTCCTTCGCAATTCTGTTTTGTTTGTGTTTAGTTTAAACAAATATACATTTGTTTTTTCATGTTCAAAATCAGAACATATTAGGAACAAGGCACATTGTAAGCACCAAAGTATAATTTAGCATTCAAATGAATAGATCAAATGAAGAAAATAGCATTTGCATGACAAAGATATATTTATTTTACTTTGATCATGTTGCCTGGTCAGAAAACTTTTTATTTTGTTCATATATGAGCACAGATACCTTACAGTAGGTAATAAAACATGCTGGAATAAAAAGAGAAATAATAGTTGAGCAAATATACCACAAATCAATTCGTATTGAAAAATTGTTTTTATTTTGAAAATGATATAAAGATAACATTCCTGCTCATTAAGTAAATACTTGCTGCAGAGATATTGTAGTATCTTTAGGTTTAAATGTTGAGTTTTGTTTTCTTTGCTCTTGTCCACTCAGACTCTTCTGAAGAACTACCGTAAACTGTTTTAAATGTGTCCACAAGTGTTACATAGTCATTGTTTTTAAGTTCTGCAAGCCCCCTGAATCCAAATGTGAGGCAAAGTCTATATTTCTAGATCACAGTTTTTAAACCTTGCTAATAGCTACAGCACAAGCATACAAACACAACTTAAACTCATTCTATTCTAATAACGTTTAACAGGTAAGTCATCTGAAGCTTTGCTGCTTTGTAGTTAAATCAAAGCATAATTACAAATGTATACACATATGCTATAGAAATACTTTTAGATTTTCTTTTTTTCTTTTGGTTTTAGGCAGATGTTGAAGACTCAAAGGGAATATTGGAATACAGATATTGAAGAGGACAGAGTCAAAATTATTGAGAAGATCTCTTAGTGTCATCTTTTTCCTAGCTTGCATTTCTTTGAAGACATATTATTGGTATTAACCCATGATTTTAAGAAACAAAATGACTGTTATTACAGATAATTTGCTTCAGTAATAAAATAGTAAAACCTTTCGTTCACTCTTTTTTCCTTCCTGTCTTTTTTTCTATCAGACCCAGTTTGGATTTTTAAAACAAGTCCAGTCACTGCAAATGCAGTAAAAACACAATTATCAACTTTTCACTGCGCTTTAACTCTCTGTTCAGTATCTAATCTCAGTACTCGGAGCTTTCATCCCCTTAATGACCATTGACCTACAGGCCCCTCTCTATCTTTATTGTCTCTGGGCTCGTCTGACCTGTGGTTGCTGGTCCTTGTCTAATGAGGACATGCATTTTAAAAGGAAACGACTGATGGGATGTTCTAATGTCTGCTGCACTGGTAATCTATAGAAAGAAAGGTATTCAATAAAATGCTTGACTTTCTTCAAGACAATCTTTGCTGCGCTGGAAGAGTCCAGAGTTTAGAAATGCAATATGTGAGTGAGTTTAGAAACAGTCAAACACCATATGGTTTCCATGTCAAACCAAGAAACCATTAAGCACCACTACATTAAGAACTACTTTTAGTCAAACTTCCTTTACATAACCTTGCACAAAAACTTTTCAAATGTACAAAACCTTTTGTACTCAATGCAAAATAATGCAAATGTGACTTTGTCTCCACTACTCACTGATGTGCTCAGAATGAGCCTGCAATAATTCATCTGGCTTCAAAATTTCATGACTTCATTAAATCTAAACAAGACTTACAGTATATTGGGAGTACTGCACACTCCTTGACACTAAAACCTCCTCCGCCTGTGGTCTCTTTTTCCAGTAAAGAACAACAGGACTTTAAAATGAAACAGTACGTGCATGACATCTTCTTCACATATACTGATGTTTCCAATGACTTGATTCAAACACAACTAGTAGAGTGACTCAGGATTTTGTGTATTAACCCTGCGGTTTTGCAGCACCCTGCATGGATCTGAACAGCAGTGTTGAACACATGGCCAGCGTTCATAGTGCTGCTCTGTGCCAAGTCTCTCAGCTAGGACAAACAGAGAGTCTAAGGCTTTTCTCCATGAAATCTTATCCACTGTAGAAAATGAAGTCACTAATTCACACTCAAATGACTCCTCTTTGGCTGACCTGCATTTGTCCACTGCAAGCTGTTTAATAAATTTCTCATCCTCACAAGGATACGTTTTGCATGGATTTCTGGACATTTACATCTAAAGAAAATATTTTATATTTATCAATGTATAAAACAGAAACCCTTTTTATTACTGCCAACTGCCAGAAGGTGAAGGCAGATGATAATGTTTGTGATTATTTCTGAATGAGTGTGCCTATGTCTGTCTGTGACCAAAATATCTCATGAAACAGTGGGAAATGTTAATGAGACTTGCAGAAAGTATAATCACTGGTTGTATCAATTAAGTTTTGGAGTCAACAAGATTCAAGACTGCTGTCACAGCCAACTGATCTTTAAAAACACAAAAATTGTATATCATTCAGTTATATTTTGCTAAAGATTTCTGTGGTTGGAGTTGAGAGTCAATCTGATTCAAAATGTTTTTCAGGGTTTGAACAAATTGGCTGCAACTTTGCAATTTTTCACTGTAAAATGATCATAGTCTGAAACTCTGATATAAAAGGAAAGCTACACCTTTAGACAAAAGTTCATTTTACTGAAAAGTTTATTTTGCTTTTTCTCCATGTGTGTAAGGAATTTGGAAATTACTTTAGCGATAGAGGCAGCGATGCAGGGAGGGAAAATGATGTGACATGGATCAAAATCATGGACTGTAACTAAAACTTGTCAAAGAACAGAAAAAACTGTTAATGTTTGAGAAGTGTACTTAACTTAGGTTTTCCAATGAACACTCATCTGTTTAAATGAATAAAAAAGAAGATTTCAAGAATGTACCATGTTTTTGTTTGTTTGTTTTCCAAGATCTGCTACATAACTCATACCTTTGTGCTCTTCTGCAGCCTAAAGTAAAATTTCATTAGCAAACATAATAATCTAGATCAGTGGTTTCCAGCAAGGGATTTCCTCAAAGCCTCACTTTCTTACTTTCAAGCCGATCCCCCCATCCATCCCTTTCCTCACTACTCCCCACCTCTCCCAAAGAGAGGTTCAATCCTTTATGTCTTTACCAAAATAACAAAAGACTAAAGTGAACAGTAACAAACCTTTATTTAAAAAAGCAAAAAAAAAAGAAATTAGTTAAACATGGTTTTAATTATTTAAATGGACTTGTTTTGGTGATTTTCATATACAAACAATAAATTACTATTTTTTTGAGCAGGCAAAGTTTAGGGCCCCACTGTGCTCTCTGTTCTCCCAGGTTGGGAACCACTGATTTAGGACACTTCAATCAAATAAACTTCCACAAAAGCATGATTTAAAGTTTGTCGAAGCCAGGCAAGGAGGTGTTGTAGACTTATTTTATGATTAGGACAAATTAATTATCACAGAGATCACTTCAATGCATCACAATCAAACTATGAAAAAGGCATCAGCCTTCATGTGATGAACTGAAATGACTTTTTTTTGTTTTGTTTTGTTTATGTGTGTTCATTCACTGCTTTATTGGGCCAGTTGAACTCTGTGCCCTGTCAGTCTGAGTCACAATAACCGGAGAAGACTGGGCACCGATCCACTGACTTGTATCTAAAGACTTTTCTATAAAGACAAACAGGCATATGGGACAAAAAATATGATCACAAGCTTCCCTCTAATATTTTGATTTAGTCAAACAAGAAGTATGACCACTGAGTGGAAAAATTATATATAGGCTTATACTTTACTGTTCATTTGGAGATGAGGAGGAAGGGTTCAATGGGTGTTGCAATAGTGCTGAGCAAAATAAAGAGGTGAATGAGCTAAAACCCACTGTAACAAAAACTATCACAGAAGTTTGATTCAGGAATTTTAGTTGTCCATCTATAGTTGGGACTTTTACATTCTGTCAGGTAAAGGTTGTGAATCACTCAAGTGAGAAATAAGGTTTATGAGAAATATTTAATCTGATTGCTCCCTTGCCTACTTCATTTATCTAAAGCAGCACCTGTTGTTATGGCAACGGCTGGCCCAACTCCCATAACAAGGTGTTTACATGCTTAGGCTATAACCCAACAGCCAAAGAAAAACAACAAACTCACATCGCTTTTTTCATTACAGGCAAATGTTTCAGCTAATTCAAAAGAACAGAATATTTTAAATAAATGAAAACAAACAACGTAAAAAGCCATTTCTTACCTTCAGGGTGTACTTGTGTTAATCCCAGGTAACAAGTACAATATAAAACTGTACAGAGCAATAGGGCTCTCCTGGTGGAAGAAAAAAAAGGGAGTTAGAGATGTGATTTGGTTGAATAGTGCTGAACCAAAGATGGGTTGACCTCTGTAATTTTACTGTGTAAAATAAAAACAAAAACATTTCTCAAGAGAATATTTTTAATGACTACTTACAGCAATTGGAAAAAGAAAAAGCACACTTAATATCAGTCTTTTCTGGAGATTGTAAAATTATCTGGCCTTTGCCAAATTCTAAAATTATTTAAATTTAACCTCAAGGGAACAAAAACATACAACAAATTTCATCATGACACAGCAACCACAAGGTGCCTAAGTCCTACAGCTGATACACAAGCTCAAGTCATCACCCCTCCACTACCAAGCCTGACAGTTGGTTTGAAGCATTTGTGATAATATGTCACATATGTGGCATCACTATAATTGAACAAGGTACCAGTTGCTATGAGAACAGGATGAACCTTTCTAACTCAAAACAGCTTTTCAAGCTTAAACTTTTATCACCTTATCTTGTATCGCGTTTAAAACATATCTAACCTGCACCTAGCACTGTTGCAGCTGCAATGTGATTTAAATAGGTCTCAGGATCTTTTATTACACTGACACTTGTATGAAATTAGAAAATTGATGCACTTTAAAAATTGTAATTAGCACTAAATTAGTTCTGCATTCTGAACACCACATTAAAACAGACTCACAAAACCCACTGCAAGCAACTGAGGGGAAAAAATTAAACCTGGATTCTGCAAAAGCAATCAGAGCATCTCTCTGAGACACACACACACACACACACACACACACACACACACACACACACACACACACACACACACACACACACAC
>JAVKLF010000033.1:8411559-8445180 GCA_034783495.1 Millerichthys robustus
CACACACACACACACACACACACACACACACACACACACACACACACACACACACACACACACACACACATATTCTTGTAGGGATGATGAGGTTGTCAGAGTTTCTGGAACTGCAACGCTGCAAAAGACCCTTTGGTAGGGGTTGATGGGGTCTGAAGAGGCCCACTGTCTCTTTCACATCCTCCACACTTAGAGAATCCAGAGTCTTAGCTCTTATTTTTGCAGAGCTCTCTGCTGTTTGAGTGGTTTAGCCTTGTCCTCTTAAAGTGAAACTAAATCTTAACCCTAAAACAGAACATGGAAAAACTGTTTTAGGTTTTGAATGAAATTGAGTTCAGCAGTGTATCCATGTTTGGAACAGCAAACAGGCTTCAATCAGATCTTAAATTTGGATCAGTTTTTCCTATACAGGAATGCTCAGTGCAAGCTACCAGAATTGACAAAGACTCCTGGATAGGTGTCGAAACGTTTTCAAAAATCTAAAAGCCCAGTTGCCTCCGATTTAAGCCTGCTTGCTGTTGCGATGACCCGGATATCTGAGAATTTGCACAGGCATGTGTTTGGAACATTGCGTTTATACCATTGCAGGATTTTGCCCACTATTTTGTATTTTCCTAAACATTTAACTTATACAGTAATTCCCATCCAATACACTAAAACTAACTCAGTTGGAAACAAGTTATAATGTTGACAATAAAGCACCCATTCATAAGGGCTCAATATGCTTAAGGAACCTTCTGAGCACTTCTTGCCATGTGTCAGGAACTGAACTTAGGCAGATACATATGAAGGTGCACGGCTGCTAACCCAATAGTTTTCTCGCTGAATATTGCACTGAAGCAAGAAGTTAGTAAAATTCTTCCTTTTTGTTGTGATGTGCAAATGTCAAAACATTACCCTTTTTTTCAACCATGGGCCACAACAACACTTTTATAAAGTTTTATGAATGATAATCATTGAAGTGCATGTGTACTGATTAGGAACTAAATGTCTACTGGTGGGTACAAAGTGGGGATAATATTTGACATAAAGAGGACTCAACTGGTACATGTCTTACACTCTATGCAAAGCTTTTTATTTCTTGATTATGAGGACTATATTATATAGTATGTGGTATATATTTTGTATACCACCTTTATTTCTGCTTAGATTGGCATCAGCACAATGAGTTTTTGTGCAACTACACTGTGCAGAAACTATATGTGTCTACTATTTAAACTCATGTAAAGCAAAACAGTTCCAGACCAGTGGCTTTACCTAGAAATCACTTTCAGATGGTTCTGATACTGGGGTATTATCTGACTTACTGTGTCAGTGGTGGCTGCAGGAAATTGGAAAATTTACCTATAGACGTGACTGATGTGCCTTATGACCCTGTGTCCTATCTGCACCAATGAGATAACTTCCTCCTCTGAGCTGTAACACTAAATGTCATCACGAGTATGGTTAAACTGAATTTTCCTTTTTTGAAAACACTTTATTTGCTGTTGTTTTGGCAAATTTACACTTTAGAAAATTGCAGTTGGCTTCGCTGGCTCTGTAAAACGAACCTCAAGATTATCCTTATTCATTTGCTCCCAAGAAACACTTTTATTTGTGAATCAATAAACTATTTGTAGGCAAAATGAAACAATGAGCACATTCAGGATGCATCCATCCAGCCTAAAGGTTTCTGGCAGCGAGGTCCAATATGGCTTTTACTTGCTGCAGAGTTATTCCTGGGGTGTAGATTGGCTTGTTCCAACAGATCAACTTGTTGTAGTTTGTCACATCCAGCAGTGCACGATCTGTGCCCCAACTGGCCTTCAAAGTACTGTAGTTTGAAGTGTTTTGGATCTTAATGTTGCTCTTTTATTGTTTTGTTGTCCATTATTTATTATTTGTGTGACCCTGACTCTACCTCACATCTCTCATGTGCCATAGGAGGAAGCCAAGGTTGGAGGGGAGGAGGGGAAAGCGTATCCTTCATTTAAATCCACCCAAATTCTCTCTGCAAAAGCTCCAGGGTTAAACAATAAAACATTTAATTTCCGCTGACAAGCAATAAGAAAGCTTAAATGATGCAAAGAAGCAGAAATGACCAATGAAAAAAATCTTGCCATTTAGTTTTTATTGAAGTAGGAATTTTCTTGTAAATCCCTTAAAGCCTGATTTTCTAAAGACGTTTATTTATCTTATTGCAAAGGATGAAACTGTCTTATTTTAAACAGATTAAATAAATTAGGACATGTTTAATTCAAAAAGCAGGCTAAAAGCATCCCACAAGGTTGGTTGGTCTGAAAAAGACAATGTGGCAAAAAAACATATTTTGAGCAAAATCTCAGGACAAAAAAAAAGAAAAAAGATTTAAACATTAGTGAAGCTTTGCTTTTGACATTAAGCAGTGTTATTGTGAAGTAAAAAGAGACAAAATTGAAGCTGGTTTGGTAGAATAGTGAATTATACCCAAATGAGTCTGACTAATCTTTAACTTGTAAATTTTCTTTAATCTTTATTTCCAGCTAAAAAGTCCAAGTTTGAATTTTTTTCCTTTTCTTTAAAAAAAAAATAATACTGTAGACGGGTTATAGGGATCTTCTCTGTACAGTTGTAATTTTATGAAAACGAGCATGTTTTTCTTAACTTCTAGTCAGGTTTTGCAACCATTCTTATTCCAGAAGCAGCTTGTAAATGTCATTACCTCCTGCTGAACAGTTCTAAATAGAAGAGACAGCTCAGTTTTGGTTCCTTCAAATCTGTGTGGCTTTGATTGCAAACTCTTTTGTTATAGTACAGAGACTTAACTTTTATTTTTTTCATACTTGTAATTCTCAAATTATGGCATACCACTTGAGTTATTTTTTTATATCTTTCTGTTCTCTATGTTCAGTTTACTCAAAACCGCTATTACAATCTTATGCAGAGATTTTGATAAAACCCAGATATCTGATTATTTTTCTTATTCTTGTCATGAATAATGCTAGATAAAGGATGTCATAATTTTTAGGTCATTTTAAAAAGTAGGACCCAAATTGCTCATAAAAGAAGCAGGAGACAAGTCTCAGAGGAATACAACAGTTCTTTGACAAAATCTGACATTTGCAAGAAGAGACGAGGAGGATTACTAGTTGGACTTCTTGTTATGTTTGAATTTCTCAAATATAATGAGTCTTAATTATACATTTTTTGCAGGTTTGAGAAGGGTAGACTTTTCCAGGTGTCTGAGAGAAGCAAAGATGGAGAGGAGGACAGCAGTGTAGAGCGGACAGGTAGGTAGGTCTGAACTGACCTCTCGTTGCTTGTTTTCTGGGTATATGAGGTAGTGATTTTCCCAGCGTATCAGGGGAGGAGACAAGACATACCAAGCACAGAGAAAACACATAAGCCACAACCATTATGTGAAAATCAAAAGTCAGGCAATGAAACTGCTTCTGCCCAGCCTTAAGTTCTATGTGACTTCATTAGTGGTAAATATGTGCTCCTGTGTACCATCACCCTTCTAGATATAGAGCAGAGAAGAGGGAAAAATATGGAAAAGGAGCCCCGAATAGTCTGAAACCATGACAAATAAAGGTAACATCTGCTACCTATTTCAATAATTTAATCCACAAAAGGTTAAAAGACAAAAACAACCAGACTTCTGTTCTGAAGCTGAAAACATTTCACTTCCTATCCAGGAGACTATCTCAAATCAGAATGTCTGGATGTGGAGTTCCAAGTTTTATAGACAAAATAAATAGAATGACTTGAGAAAGCCTCCCAGAATAATGAAACACAAATGTCTTCCATGCTGTTGTCAAATTGTCATGAAGCATGTTTAATTGCTGCAAGAGAGCACAAATGAAACTTTTCATCAAATAAATGTCCATTTCTGGACAAATAAAAACTCATTCCTGCTCTGACTTTTAATTTGTCTAGTTTCTAATCTATAAGTTAAACTTTTGCCTCCAAATTGCTTTCTGCTTCTCTGTTCTTTGTGTGATTGTTGAGTTATGCCATCTCAGTGTCCATAATGGATTGTAATAAAGCTTTATGATAACTAGTACTTAAAAAATTGCATGCTGATCGTTGCTATAACAATAAGTCTGTTAAACCTGAAAACCTGTTACGGATGTACTTTATCTTTCGCACGCTGACAGCTGGCACTTTGAACTAGACTAAGCAGAAAAAAGATGGATCATACTGTAGGTATCAAATTGTTCATCATGAGGTTAAGGATAGCTTTTCAACTAGGTTGTGTTAGAAGAGCCAGGCTGGAGTCACCGGGGTGGCTGTGGTTACTGAGGGTCAGAAGAAGTACAGTATGTGAAACCTGACAGGGTAAAGAAAGGTAATAATCTGGATTGGATGTTTTCCTAACCAAGTAGAGCCAAACTGCTGTCCAGCAGGATTTTCAGGAAATGGAGTTTGAGCCCAGTTTTGTATATCGTAAAGTCCTTTTCCTTTGTGATTACTGAGCCTAAAAGTCTGCTGTGTGACGTTAGCCAGAGCACGCAAATACAATTTCTGAAATATCAGAAACAATTGTAAAGACAATTAAACAATTTAAAAAGTTAGTTAGCTTTGACTTTTATTCCGTTTTAGACAGTATGTACCAATAATGTTGAAGTTTTTGTCTTGTTTTCTTTACACTGCTAAAATACTTCTATATTTGCATTTCAGAGCAGCATTACCCCCAAATATATTGCCACGTTTAGAACTTTGTAATGATTTTTTTAACCTAAAAGACACAATAGCTTCATTTAAATGATTAATTATTTAGTTTTATGTTGCCTAATTCTAAATAAATCTTAAAACTGTGCATCTGTACATGGTCAGTAGGAAGCTGTGTGGTTGCACTGGGCAAATGTAATCACTAACAATGGTGCACATAATTAATTTCTTAAAGATATTTCTTGCCAATTTTAGTTTTGAAATCTTCTGAATGCAGTCATGTCGGAGGGCTTGTTGTAGTCTAACTTCTATTTTGCATCTTGTCCTTTACAGATTAGAATTATTCTTTGTTTCTTTAATATTTTATTGATGGCAAATATGATGGTACATCCTTGCAAGGTTTTTGACACTTTATCTTTGATTTTTTTTCTGAAAATGATAATTCGTCACAAATCCATCATAGACAGAACCGTCTGTCAACATGCTTAGAAAACGTTTGCATCATCAAATAAAACAGCTCTTTTTCTGGAATACAAGAGAGAACTTGTTTCATGACAGCCATGTAATTGTTTGAGCATTTCTCACAGTTTTCCACAATGCTTCTTCACTGTCATTTTTGCTGATTTTGCGCTGATTTCCACTCTCTCATCCAGTGAGCAACAGAGCAAAGAGGAACTCCCTGTTGGCTTTAATGTGGGGTGAAAAGATCAGGATGTGTTGTTCAGTGGGATGTTTTGTATAATATTTCTTTGTATGTTTATACATTGAAATTGTCAATAAATCTTTTACACCCGTTCATTTTGAAATTCTCCAGTTTCTTAGGATTAAATACTTGTGTTTGTGCTCAAGAGTTGTGATCAGTTTTGGACCAAGTTAAAAAGAGACATATGGTGCATGATGCCAGAAACATCCTTCAAATGAGTCACTGTTTGGACCTGAAAATCCTGGACTTTCCTAACTTTTTAAAGTACAGATAAAGTTTTCTCTTACTCCCCCAGTATTCCAGGTTTTCAAGTAGGAAAAATGTCCATATTTTTGATGGTTTAAACTTTGGTATATTCCAAAGACAGAGTCATAAAAATAATTTCTCATGTTTATTGAAAAATATAAAAAGTAAACAAAGTGTTGGCGTTCTTCAACATTATTCTATAAAGTCTTTTGTAATTGTTGATGAATGCACACCTTTATTCACTGCAAATAAACAATGTAAATGTTTAATGTCTTTTCTATATTTTTGCTCTAAAACTACTGAGGTGTTTAATTTAGGAAGGCTAACTTTGTAGCTTTGTGCTAATGTGAAATCAAAGTTAGAAAACAATAAAGCAGGACTTTAAATTTCAGTGTCAGTAGTTTTCAGTTTATTTTCATCTTCACTTTTTTATGGCACCAATTCACATCAAAAGTCATCTCAAGGTATGTTACTGTTCGGGATTGCTCATCTCCAGGGGTCATTTGGCGAGAGGTGGGATTTTATTTGGGAAGATTTTTACTCATTGTTCCTTAAAAAAACATAAAGGATGCCATTTTCATGAGGTTCTTGAATTGTATTTTTTATGCTGATCTTTTAAGGTATGATGCTGTTTGAAGAATATGATGCTCATGACCCAACTTTCAGCATGTAGTTTATAGGATTTTTGAATGTAAGTTATTATATATTAAGACCTAGGACTGAAAAGTTGCAGGTTTGTTTTCTTGCCATGCCCATATGTTGTGGTGTTCTTGAGCAAGACACCTAAACCTTAATTGTTTCATGGGTGCTTACATAGCTGCGCACAGAGCACAGATTTCATCATTGTATAGGAACATACAATGATAACATTTATAATTGAATATTCTGCTACTTTTGGACATCTTTGCTCAGAACTGCACAGTATCAAAAGACACCATCACCACAGAGTCCTCTAACTCATCCTGTAGGGTTTTTTTCAGAATGTGCAACAGTAAACTAATCTTTCTGAAAATGTATTATTTGTAAAATGTCAATAACAACAATCAGGGCATACCTCTGGCTAGCACATGAAGGTCTGAGCGGTCATCCAAAGAAATGCCTCCCCACACCATGACTGACCCACCACCAAACTGGTCACGCTGGAGGATGTTGCAGGCAGCAGAACGTTCTCTACGGTGTCCTGCACAGTGTTGGGCTGTAAGCACAGACCCTGTATGTGAACGTTGGGCCCTCAAACCACCATCATGGAGTCTGTTTCTGACAGTTTGAGTAGAAACATGCACATTAGTGGCCTGCTGGAGGTCATGTTGTAGGGCTGTGTACCTCCTGTTCCTCCTTGCACAAAGGACGGGGCAGCGGCCCTGCTGCTGGGTTGTAGCCTTTCTACAGCCCCCCTCCATGTCTCTACCTTTTCCATGTTCTGGACACTGTGCTAAGAGACACAGCAAATCTTTTTGCAACTTCTCACATTGATGTTCTGTCTCGGAGCTGCACTACTTAAGCAACTTCAGTGGGCTGTAAAAAGTGCCTCATGATGCCTCTATGCGTGAAAAGCCCTCGCTAAATATAAAGGTCACTAACTAGAAAGGACGAGAACAGAAAAATGATCTGTGGTTTTATAGGGGTTGTCTTACTAATTGCCTCCCATTTCCACCTGCTGTATGTTCCATTTGTACAGCAGCAGATGAAATTGATTCACAATATTTGTTACTACCTAACTGGTGACATTGATTCCACAAAGGTATCAATGGCCCAACCAAGAACAAGCCTCTGGGTTTCAAGATAGCGGCACTGACCACTGAGTTGCCACAGCAAACCTCCAGTTTAAAATGGCTAAAAGATGAAAACAGTACCAAAAAACTAAACATTTAGTGTTTTGTCTGTACTCTTCTCTGATCCAAAGAGTATTGGACTTTTGGAACATTTCAGTTCTTGCTTTTAATCTCTGCAGTCATAAAACAGTGTCTCCAAAGTAAAGTGCACTTTCTGCCCTAATGACAGATGATAGAATCTCTCAGCACTCATAACTTGCTTTGTGCTGAACTGGCCTTCCACGGTATACAGGCCCATGTTAATCTTGCTGCTTAGCCACACATAAGCAATTATAAAGCAGCTTATACTTACATTGAATACAGTCTCTATGTCCCTCTGTTATTTTTGTGGGAGGGAGCTGAGGAGACAGAGACAGGCTATTCCACTGCTTTTCCCAACAGCAATCAACAAACACTTGTCTTCTCAAGAGCTTAGGAAGCTTTGAAACATTTTGCTCCTTGCGTGTTGAAGTAAACACTCGCTTTTGGTCTAGAGCCCCTCCCAGGGTCAACATGGTGTTACATCACAAAAGTAGGATTCATAGACATTTCAAAATCTGAAAGGGGACAAGAAAAGTACAGTGCTGCCTCTCTTGCGCTCTTTACCACATTTGGATGACTGTTTTATCAAGTCATCTTGTTATCTTTATCCCTTTAATCGTGCGTCTTCTTTGTTTACTAAAGTTAGTCTTATTTTTTATCTGTGCTACCCCACTCTTCCTTTCCTGTAGCCTCATCCTTTGCACAACAAATAGCCCCACTGTTCAACCTTCCCATCTAAGATAAATGAAGACTGAGAGGAAGTGAGGACACAGCCAAGAACAGGAAGCAAAGTAAGTCTTTTGCTGAATGACACCTGCAGCATCGTCTTCCCAGGGTTTTCCCTTGATGAGTATAATAAACTGTAATTTATCCTTATTTTTTTTCACTTATGTTCTGAGCTGATGCTTATCTCCAGTAGTCACTGTGTGAGAGGTGGTGTGCACCCTGAACAGGTCCCAAGTCTATCACAGGCCTACAGTCAAACAACCATTCACTCTCTCTCTCTTACCAAGGAGAACATTTTAAAGTCACCAATTAACCTGACATGAATGTTTTTGGTCTGTGGGAGTAAACCGGAGAGAATCCACTTGTGCACAGGAAGGCCCCAGGGTGACAGCTCTAATCACTGTGCTGCCAAGCCACCTCCAAACTAGAACTGACCTATTAAATTTAAATCACTGTTCATATTTTCATGTGACTGTTTTTAGAGTGATGCCGCAGGGATCCAAGCTACCTCTGGTGGTTGTTTGTGCTTAGCACATACCTGCAGAATTCCTCCCAGATAAAAAAGAACCTTGATGAGAATATAATTAGTGCATTAAATTTAGTGAAATTATACTTTTGTGAAGATTACGTGAAGATGATGTGAAGGGCCAAGTAACTGTCAGTTTATTACAGATCCAAACGTTATATTGTCATGAACTATAGTTCTTTTTAATTAATTTTAATTATATGACACTGAAATATTTCAAGCTTCAAGTACATTTGATAGCTATGAGTAGCAGTAGCAGTGAGGTACAAATCAAATCTATTTAACATAAATCTAAAGTTGAACACAACAGTACTCACCTTCATTTCCCTATGCATCATTTACCATTCCTTGTTTTGAAATGTTTTAACAACACAAAAAAATTAAATTCAGACTACAGTTTATTCATATTGACACATAATAATAAAAATAATAATACTAATAATAACTTTATTATTGTTGTTATCTCTATATTATTGTGAAAAAAACTGAATATTTATTTTAAAAAAATAATACATTTAAAGAAGGGGATTGAAAATGGGAAAATATGTCCATAACCTAAACCAACCCAACAAATCCAATCCCATAATCCTCCTTTACAAGCAGAGGGCTTGTTACTGAAAATCTAATAGTCAAGAGACAGAAGGAAAATTAGTAGCTAGCTACATCCAGCTATATTTTTCTTTGGGCATATACAATAATTAACTTTATATATATGATCCCAGACCCAATCCTTAGCCATCCCCAGCTGTGTATTTTTAGTGCCAGCAACCAGTCTGAGGCCACTGTCAATTCCCAACAAGGATTCGGTCTCCTGCAGCCTCGTCTCGTACAAAGCCTCCTCACTTTAAACCACCACACTTGTCCCAGTAAACCAAACCTTAATGACAGGATTGTCTAAACTTGGAGCCTGTAAAAATGCTTCTGGGCACATCCACTTGTCTCTGTCTATTTCCTACATCTTCTGCTCAGAGTTTATGTGCCCTTTTATTTTATATATGTGGGTTTTGTTTCTGATTATGAAAGGAACATGTTTATTCAGCTGTCTAATAGATAAATGACGGAGCATCTGTTTATTTGTCATTGATCTCCTTGCAGGATATATTTTCATTTTACTTTTTTCCTTCTCATAAAAGTAGGCAGGATGCAAGTAAGATCTCAGTGGGGCCCTTTTTCTTCACTTCTTCAGGGCTCAATTTGAATGGATCCCTTCTACAAAACTCATTAATATCACATCACAGTTGCACCTATATTCGCCAGCTGAACTTCCTGTAGGAATCCAAATAGGGCAGAGAGAGACAGACTGACTTTTGAGGTTTTTTAATGTTTGCCTCACACTAGAACAGGCCATCTGTGTGGAGCTGGTGCCCTGCTCTGTGAAGGGTGCTCACTGAGACATCTCTGTGGCTCATTTCACTGAAAACATCAATCAAAAGGTTTCATTTAAGTAGATATGAAAAGTGAGCCTTTTAACTCCTTCCTCTAACCCTAAGCTTGGCTTGTTGACTTTCTCATCTGTTTAAGGTCCAACACATCAACGAAAGCACCAACGGTATTACTTAGTGGCCAAAGGCAAAGAACATGTAACAGTGATTTAAGCGTGTACAAGAGATTCAGACAATTTTATGACCAACTACTCCAGCTCTTTTACTCATTAAATAATTGTACATTTCATTATTCTGTTGTTTAATATAATGTTCACAAGGTGCTAGTCAGTCATGGATACATAATATGTAGTTATGTTAATCCAGTCTATACAGGAATCTCACAACAGCCATCAGACACTCAATAACCATGATCTTTGCAAACGTGTCACAGCTGCCAATAAATTACTGTTTGTATGTTTGTATCCCCAACTTGAAGGCACCCTGTTATTTTTAATTATCCAATACAAGTCAATTCTATAAGTCTTATTTAAACATTTTGTTTTGTTTTGCATTTATTTATTTTGTGCATCTGATGTATTGCATGAAAACTTGAAGCATAGCTTTGTCGAGCTGAACTAACCAACAAACAGAATCAGTCAGTGGCATGAAATTAAATCAGTATTGTGCGCAACATTTCCACAAAATCCAAAACTTAAAGGGTGGCGCTCTCCCGATTAAAAGACTGCATTAAGGCCACCGCAGGATTAGAAGGAATGACTGTGGGTGTGTTTGGACCATCCACTCTGTATGTACAACATAAACTGCAACTTGTAGTACATCAAAAGAAGCTGCAGCTCTGCCACATAGCACACAGAGCTGATTATAAATGCACACCCAGGGTAGTCAGTGCAGTTAAACACACACTCCCTCTGGCTGCAAGACTTCAGCAGCATGTGAAAAAGATGCAAGCATCTTGATGATGAAAATTGTCATAATAATAATAATACTTAAACTGCGGTGCAGAAGAGCTCTTAATTTAAAATATTTTGGTTTCATTTCCGACACTAATCGCCTGAACCCTGAATAAGTTTCATTGGTTCCTGACTGTGTTCATGCTGACAAGCTCAAAGACTCAATTTTTCGTTAAACCTTGCCAATCATTGTGTTTATTCCCAGTATCTGTTTTAGTCTGTTGCTTTGGTTCTTTAATTTGTTTCTAGATTTTCTGCTTTTGTGGCTTCATTGCCGTGCTATTCCTTCTAGACCAGAGGTGTCAAACTCCGGTCCTCGATGGATGCTGTCCTGCATGTTTTCCATGTTTCTCTGCTCCAACACACCTGATTCAGTGATTCAATTACCTCTTCAAATTCTGTAAAAGCCTGTTAATCGTCCATTCATCCAAATCAGGTGTGTTTGAGCAGGAAAATTAGAAAACATGCTGGATAGCGGCCCTGGAGGACTGGACTTTGACACCTGTGTTCTACACTGAGATGTCATAGATACATCTGAAATGTAAATTTGTTTGTAATGCAAACTGCTGTAGTTCACAAACTCAATAGATTCACTGTAAATTGGTAAAGTTCATGAATGTCCAAGGAATAGTTATCAAACATTTTTGTATTTCCTCAGCAAGATTTGTGTCTTCTGTGGAATATTGTGGACTTCAACAAACACACCCGACTTCCAGATCCACTACGGATTTCAGATTTTAACACCTGAAGGTTGTTTTAGTTTCATTTTTAATTAGAAACCCCTTTGTTTAATAATGAGTGAAAAGAGGGGCCCAAAATCCAGACTCCAAGGCTAGAGAAACTTGGATGAAATCTAAAACTTTAATAAGAAAATAAAAGCCCTAATGAGGCTGCACAGAATGAACATTACAAAAAAAGTGGCTTAACAAAGAGAACAAAGTGACCAGGACACGCTCATCAGGATCTGACAAGAAACATTTGACACTGAGAAATATTGAAAGCGGAAGAGTTGATTATTAGAATAAGAAGCAGGTGAGTTTAACAAGCAGACATGGGGCAGCTGTGAGGTGCTGGGAAGCCAGATGAGTGAGAGAAACAATGGTTGGTGACACAAAAAGGATACTAATTAAACTGAAACATACCAAGCACAGGAAAATATCATAGTAACGGATAAAGAGAACAATAACTCCTGACCCACTATTTAAATCGGGAGTGAGAATGTATTGCTACAACAGCCTCTCTTGGTCAAATTAAACAAATGTTTGACTGATTACTACGGTATGTTTCAATAACCAATGAAAATCTATATTCCCACAGGTAATGGCCAATTTATCAAACCTGTTTTTTGTTTTGTTTTATTTTTTGGTAATTAATATTATATTCTGATGTTTATTACCATTACACACTACCCATACCTGAACAATTTGGACTAGTGCTCACAGTATTGTGTAAAATATTCAGTAGTAGGAATAGCACAAGGCTTTTAAAGACCATACCAAATTTATTCTGAAATATGGTTTGCTGACAATTTTCTGAAAGATGCTGCCATAAACCAAATGTTGTAACTCAGATAATTTAATCAGTTAGAAACACTTCACTTATAAGTGACTGAAAATTAGTCTTAGAAAGCCTACAAGCTGATATTTCCATGATGAGTAAAATAGGGCAACAAGTGATATAAAAATGACCAATGAGGAAGTGGAAGAGCATCTTTAAGAATTAGAAAAAAAGACAACATAGAGATTTAGCAACATACAATAACATCAAAACTGTCTGAACGGGTCATTCTGGCCCAACAGACAAGATCAATTTGTACTGCACAAGCTATCATTACGGATTAGTTGTTAAATGGAAACAACAGCTTTGTTCATTTTAACATAGAAAAGAAATAATGTAGAATAAAAATTAACCTTGCAGTCTCAGAAAAAAAACAACAGAAGACACATCTAGCTATAAACAGTAAGAGCAATAAAAGTAAGATCTGTTGTGATGGATTGAACCAATAAAATACACCAATAAAATCCAAGCCACTGAACAGTGGAAACTACAAATGTTGCAATGAAAACACAGCCTCGCATGGAAAGCAGCTTACTGTAGTCTGCTTTATGTATGGCTGGTTGAAAGTTCACACTGAAACAAAACTCTATTCAGGTCAGATTAAGATCACTTTCTGAGGGAGGACAATGGAACCACTGATCAGGGTTTATTGGAAACAGAGAAAGTGGCTTTACTGACTTTAGCATAAGATACACCTTCCTCCACAAAAACTGTTCCAGCTATAAGTCAAGGAAAGACAGTCCAATACACACTCAGTGTAAATGTTTAGGAGCCAATCAGTAAAAGTAGCAGTAGCATATCAATACAATGTTTAAAAGGATAATGGTTGTTGGTTTATTCCAACAATAATCCTACAACTTTTTGCAGAATGAATATTTTCAATGCAGACCATCCTTGTGTAAAGAATGAATAAAGATGATATTTTCCAATCTGCTCTTTAATATAAGAAATAGGAAGTTCAACATAAAAATATACATTTCAACATTTCTGAATACAGTTAGATATTTACGGTGTTTTGTTATTAATTGCAGAGTTTTAATATTATCAATATACATTTAAATAAATGTTTCAATAATGATAACATATGTGTTACTATGAGTTATTTAGAAGGAAGCTGTAATGAGATGGGTTGCTTCTGTTGGGAACCCAGACTTGAAAATGACTATTATTAGAAGGCCTCTCTGCAAAACACACACTCAATGTTTCCTGTCCAGCTTGACCACAGCACTTGTTCAGGCAGCTCTGACTGTTTTTAATGTCTCAGCAGACATCAGTAGGAGGAAAGTGAAAGCATGTCTTATAGCAATATTACAAACAAAACCCAGTGTAATAGAAATGTCACTGTGAGCCATAAGTCAATGGAGTGGTCTGTGGTGCTTTCATGTTTTACAAACTTAACTAATTAGATGAGATTAGGTCAAATGAGATGAGCTGGGGTGACAAGAAAGAAGAAGACACATGGTTATAAATAATGGGATTAGATAAAATGACATCAAACAGGTTGAGATGACGTTGGCATGATGTGAAATGACAATGTAAGATGATTTAAGATGAGAAAAGATGAAATGACTGTAAATGAATAGGAAAAATAAATATGAGATTATATAAAGTTACAAAGTTACTTTAACATTATAAAACATAAAATGGCATGGCATAACATTATACGAGACAAGACAAAATGAGACATTTAATCCTAAAAAAAAAAAATTGTTGAAGCAAGGATTGCTTCAAAATACAGAAAAATGTCCTTAATAATAAACATAACCTAATTATTGTCAAACTGTTTACAAAGAATTGATTTGTAAATGTATTTCTATGCAGTTGTTTACAAATCTAACTGTTTTGAACAACTTTCCCTAGAGCAGTGATTCCAAATCCTGGTTTCTATGGAACACTATCCTGCCTGCTTTACATCTTTCCCTGTCTTGATACACCTGGTTAGTATGGATGAAAGATTAACACACTTCTAAAGACACAACCATAGAAGAAGTTGAGGCAGCAAACTACTTACAAAGTCTCTCAAAGAGCTCATGGAAGGGAAACAATCGTGTCTGACTGGGAGAACAGATTATTGTAGAACAGAAGCAACAATCGTTGGACAAGGGATATATTGAGCAGAGGAGAGTGGCGAGTGGAGACACCTGGACTGATTGGGACCAGGTGAGAGTGGCAGGCTAAATGGAACAAACTCTGAGGAAGCTGACTAAAAGCAAATGAGATGTGGCACAGGAAACAATGAGAAACTGAACAAGAACACAAAGTTCTTCTAATTGTAATGTACAAAGGCACAATGAATGACTTAAACACAAGGATCGTGACACAATAGGCATTCATTATATTGCACAAAGTGTTTCAGTAATAGTCCAAAACAAATTATATTACAGATATGGTATACTGTGTTTTAGATGATCTTTATTTGTAACTGTCCTTAAATAGCCTTTTTTCCTAGTAGATATAGTATTGTGTTAAATATTTACTTATTTTACTGTATTATTACAATGTGACTTTTATGTAATGTTTAAACTGTAATATTTTGATTTCTCATGGAACAGGCAATCTCTATACAAACCATCCCAGCCAACATGCAGACCTAAACCGAAAGCCTCCCCGCTGTTAGGTGAGTCCCACCCTTCACAATGTGATTTCATAGCAATGCTATAAAAAGCATGCCACACTAGCCACTTTTTGAGGCTCATTTTATACACGTTAAGCCGCTAATATATCATGTTGATGCTAAATAAAACAAACTCGCCTTGAACTTGCAAAACAGTGGCGCATTTGAGCACTAGCAGATGTCTTCATCATCTGGCATCGTGCACGACTGAAACAAAGTGAGGAGAGATTGTGCACTGCCTACCCCGAGCTCATCCACATTTTCAGTCAAAGCCTCTAATAACATGAGATTTGATATGCTCCAAAACAGGCTGAGTTTCCACCCAGTGCTCCTTCTGACAGGAGTGACGGAAGAACTCTTTGATACGTCAGTCAAGGCTTCAGGACTCTGACAGGCCTAACTTATTACAGCCACAGAACATCAGCAGTTTGGTCTTTAAACTGATGGATTTAAAGCACAGCTATGAGAAAATTACTTTGTCTCATGTCTATGTCTTGAAAATGCAAACTAGAGAGAAGAAAAAGAATATAAGGTGCTAAGATATTGCTTTCTTTCAACCAAGGAGACAATTCCATTTTTAGTCAAGTTGTAATTCAGGCTGTGACGTTTAAGATCTGCACTAACTCCACTACTTTAATTTCAATTTCCACCACAAATTAATTGAAGATTCTTGATAAGATTTCGTTAACATATTAACACCAGTTCGAACATAGACTTTGCCACCCTCTGTGGTGGGAAACAAATCCAATATAGTTTACATGATTCAGAGCCTGGGAACTGTATGATAAACTTAACTAAAAATCAAAGACAACAATCTTAAGCTGAAGCTGCTCTATTTCATACAGCAGGATGGATAATATGAATATAAACAAAGTCAGCAATGCCTATTATGTATATAAATTCATATTTGTGACCCATCACATTGAACCACGGATTAAGTCTGAAAGTATGTGGAGAAATAGGCAGCTAAAGTGCATTGGTTAAAAAGTGTGCAACAATTGTATTTTCTGAAATTATAATGAAGAAATACCTCATCAATGGGTTGTTTAGATGAAATATCTGAAATGTCATCCTAAAGAAGTTTTTTGAAACTCTTTTTTGACCAGTAGCTACAAAAAACATGATTTTGAGAAGAAAAGTACAGTGGCGAAATTGGATTTAAAAAAATGATGTGGTCGTGCATACGTCTCATGGCCACAATTTTGAACAGCCTCTTTGTGAAAGATACAGACATTGTTGGAGTCAGATCATGTATGAATATGTTATTTTTGTGTTTAACTGTTCAAAGGTACCCACACTTATTATTAGTATCATTACTATTCTTTGGTGTATGTTTAATTTAAACAGTTCATCTTTATAGTATTCATGAAATGACAATGAACACCTTTTTGTGAGGATTGGATCTGCAGTCTGCCTGAGCTGCTTAACAAGACTCATCTGCAGCAACTTATCCTCTGGACCTTACCTGCATGTCTGTGCCTCCTCGTGGAACTGCTCATGATATCAGGATAATCAACTATAAAAATGTTAAAAACAAGGAATGTGACAAGGTGCTTAGGTCATTTTGACCACTTTTGACTCCATCTTCAATTTGATGTGATAGCTAACATAACTGTTACACAATTTTATTTGATAATGACAGAATATATGTTTAACAAAATGATTGTTCTCTTGTTGCCCATGTGAGGTATTTTAAAGCTTAAAAACTGATAATTTACGGTTCAGTTTAATGTGACACTAAAGATGAAGAACAAGTTCTTTTTGCAGCCATGCAGCACTTAATGTATAAAATGACACATCACAAATTAAGAGACGTATCTGGTTAAGTGGGTCAGAATCTTCTTCTGTTACATCTTTGTGTGTCATCAAGGTCAGATGAAAGAAGGTGAGCAAACTTAGTAAAATGCAACCCATTTCTGTTGTTTGTTAGGTTGTTTGAAAACATGAATGTCTTCAGTTGGCTGATGTAATAAAAACTTTCAAGAATATACACAATTTTCTCCAGATGGATGTCTGTTTCTGGGGGAGGAAAAAAAAACCCTATAGAATCCATAATTAAAATGCAAGAAGTCAAAGCAGCTGCAGAAAGGCACAAACGTCTGGCTTAGGGAAAGTTACCAAAACCTCAAATCATGGATTATGGAGTGTACAAAAAGGGAAAGGAAAAGAGACCACAGTTGTCGTCAAAAAAAGAGGGTTTATGCTTGAGGTTACAGCTTGTACGTAAACGAATGTGGCCTGGAGGGCCGCATGAACACTGACCCTCAGCTTGGAACAGAAACCTCACAATAAAACATCGAAAGCGCAAACTGGTGAATGAAAATGCAAAGGTAGCAGACAATTTTTTCTTTCATCAGCTGTGACATTCATTGCCAATGATCCTTCCCTTCAGTCATCAGTCTTGTCTGTGGAGCTCCAGGCTTTTTTCTTCAGTCTAAACACTCTAAATAAAACAGACTTCTTTGGTTTGATGAGTCCCTCCCTTCAGAGATGCTTTTCTCTGAGGAGAGCTATTCATTAGAGCGCACCACCCACAAGCATTTTACCGACCCCCTCAACCTCACATTAACAATTTCCACAGCCTGGCCAATGTCTTTGGAGTAACTGTGTTCGCCTGTGCTCAGGTTTGCTTATGGTTAAAAGCGGGTGGGGGGACGGCGGGGTCTGTAGGTTTCCTACTCTACCCTGACCCTGTTTCCAATGTCCTCTAGGAAACTTTCGTCAAATTTCAACAACAATCTGAGCCAGGACTAGATGAAAAGTAACTGCACACACACATGCATTTTGGAAACATTTGAAATACCACAGTAGCCAGAAAAAAATTGACTTTGAGTTTCTTGCTGTTTTTTTATTTATTTATTTATGTATTTTGCTTTTAAGATGTTGTACACAAAAATGACTCATTGCTCTCTGTCTGTATCTTAAAGTATACAAATCGATACTAAAGCCATATCAGTAGACTGTTTTATTTTTTTTATGTGATGCCAAAAAGCTGCTGTGAAATAAAGTGAGACAGACAATTTTGGACAATCTCAGCAAACTTTTCCAATGTAGATTCAAAATGTTTCAGCGTCAACAGTGGCAGGAAGCACATCGTAGGTTGTACGACATCCAAACATTTTGTTTGGTCAGCTCATGGTGCAGGGACAGAGGCCAAGCCTTACTTTGAGGAATAAAAAAAAGAAAAACAACAGGATTTAAAAAAGGTCTTCTGATTACATAAAAGTATTTGAAAATAAAAACACAAACGACACTCTAAAACTGGAATTACATGTTGTCAAAATTATGATAAATCTTACAATGTTTAATATTTTCAGATCAAACAAAATGTATTTTAAAACTACAAGCGTCATCTGTGAGTTTTCCTGGTTGTCCTGAGAATGTATTGTTATGCCTCCTACTGACCACTGGATGTCTTCCTCAGAGCAGGAAAAAATGACTGAGCCACATCCAGGAAGAACATTAAAGCGTGAAAGTTTTAGACCGATTCAACATTTGTGATTACAGAAGGAAAAAAACTACAACAAATTGTTTTTTAAAATAGTTTTAATACATAGAGCAGAAAACTAAAGTAAAGTTTGCTATTCTTCATGGTGTACAAACAATTACACTTAACATGCTTGTAGAAATTCATCAGAGTTGCTTAAATTGGCATCAAACGAGACAAAATGTTAAAACGAGCTTCTGATCCTTCTCCTGAAGCCATCCTACTTAGAAGTTAAGTTTACACAGCATCTTATTTCAACATTTATCATACTGCATCACTCTGAACGTGCATAAAAACAGACAAAAATAAAATTTACAAAATATGTAATTATTGCCCATTCATAGCAGTATGACCCCTCCCATTAGTTGAATAGATCCAATTTGTCCAAATATGTGTGAACTTTGCAGTTCACCAGACCATAATATGTCTTTAGCATAGAGCATTGTTCACTTTTCTGTTCCAGATCTTTCCACACTCTTTCTAATTCATGACTCCCCATTCCTGCGGAGCTGAACAGATGCCGGTAGCAGCAGACATTGTAGTGGACATGCTTCTCTCCAGAGAACCTGGCGCTGTGCGTCGGTGCAACACCCGCTTTCTGAGCGCAGAGACCAACAAAAGCATCAACAGGCACAGGTGCCAGGACTGTTGCAGATGCCACGTACACTTTTCGGACCACATCCTGGGACAGAACGTAAGCAGTTCCATCACAGTATTCAGGCAGGAACTTGTTTGGATAGAGAGCAGGGGGCAGGAAGCCGGGACTGTTGGGGTTCCTGTCAGGGGAGTCTTTCTGGATCACTCTACCCAAATACAGATCGTCGGGGTGCCTGTGCAGCCCTAGCAGGTAACTCCCAATGGCAGGTAGGTTGACAAACACAGACTCTTTGGTCAGTAAAACGAAGCGAGAAAGAGGACAAAAAGCAATAACCCAAAGAAGAGCCAACACTGTTCTCTCTTTTGGACCATGAATGGTTGATTTATCAGCTTGGATTATGTCTCCATAATGTTCAGACTCTCTCATGAGGTCCTCTTGTGTATCAGAGGTCTGAGTCGACCCCAAAAAGAACAGCGTCTTTACTGGAAAGCTTTGGATTAGTGTTTGGTTTGCCCATGTCTTTCTGATTGCATCTCTTTGGGTGAGATTTGCTGCAGAGCTAAAGACCAGAGTAAGAAGGAAGATGTCCGAGTTTCTGCAGGCTTCAGAGTTGGAAATAGGGTAGGCCTTGGACACATTCTCCTTTGCGGTACTCAGGTCTAGTTTCCTCGCTTTCTCTCTCACCCTGATGACAGTGCCGTCAGTGTAAACCATAGGGGTGGGTTGTAGGAGGTACTCTTCAACAAAATCTGCCCCAAACAACAAGGCATGGAAGAGCAACACATTGAAGAGGAGGAAGCACCACTGATGAGTGCGCAACTTGCACAAGAAGCACTGGAAGATGGTTTTCGAAAAGATAAAGTGAGCATGAGTTCCAACAAAGATAGCTGATAGACAATTTAAAATTTATGAGTCAAACTTAAAAACGGCTCTGTACCTGCATAGCAGCTGCTGTTTTGTTGTTCATCTGTTTTTATAAACCCCAGGTGATGAGTAGACCTGCTGCTGTGGCGGACTCTCAAACACAGGGTTTCCAGTTCCGTGAAACACGAATAGCATGTAACTCTGCACCCATTCAGCAAGTCAGGTGCTCTACTAGGAGCATATCCTGAACTATGCATACAACTTTAATGAAGAGCGGCTGAATCAAGACAAAGAAAATTATAGGTGCCATTCAGTTCTAAACAAAGAAAGCAAATATTACAAATTTTCTCTTTGACCGTAACTGTGACATTTCCTTGTTTGCTACAAAGTCTAATAATGTCAGTATATATGACCCAAAGTATTCAAAATGCTTATATAGGTGTTTATTTTATCACAGTATAATTATTTTACATTTATACTTTATACACAACCTCAAATGAAATAGATTGAATTGCATTTTTTAACTAAATCATCTGATCTTTACGGCAATGTTGTTTCAGCTTATTTCCAAAATTCCCCAATCTTCAATGTTAGGGTTGATGGTATTGATATAGAACTACATTTTTCTATTTCAGAAGCAACCTGTAATCAATTATTGAAGAACATATTAGAAACTCAGCAAGCAAGACAAGTCCATGGTCAGCCAGTAATAATATTTCAATAATTGAAAAAGTCAGTTTTTGTAAACCTGTCCTGTCCAGCATTCAGTAAGATTAAACTGATAGCTTTTTTCAATGCCTTGACAGTTTTGCTCTTACCAACTGTGTCAAACTTTTTATTTCTTGTTTTGTCGGACTCTTTAAGATCCCCACACAGTTTGTTAGACACGTTTGATGTCTTAAAATGTGGCTGCTCCCAATTCCGACCCGCAGGTGGCGGTAATGCTTCATCTGCTTTAATATTGATGTAAGAAGAAGAGGAAGCAGGAAGTAGTTTCCAAACATTCACAGTCATGGCAGCTACCATTCAGAGTTTACTGGAGGAAATCTCGGGCGTAGAAGACCCAATTGAAGAGCTTCAGAGCTTAAAAACCGCTCTGTTGGCAATTCCAGTCAATGCTTTGAGAGAGTCAGTGAGCGGGCAGCGTTTGGATGTGATTTTCTCTCTGCTGGACTCAAACGAAAGGTGGGTTTGACTCAGTTCAGCTTGTTTACACTCAGTCAGAAACTGCTGCATGATAACTGTTGAATCAGACTGTGTGTTTTAGTTTTGTTACCAACTCTTAATTACACGAACTATGGATAAGTACATCAGGCAAAGTCATCGAGCTACAAAAAATTAAAAATTTAAATTTGTTTTAGATGTTAGCGCGCTAGCTGAGTGGCTAAGTTCAGTAAACAGCCCTGTTCTGTCCGTGTTAATGGCCCTGTAAGTAACAATAATCATTTTAATCTTTACATTGTCTATTTGTGTTTATGTTTGTAACAAAGGGGTAATAATGGTTGTCTTCTCATACTGGAGACTTTCCTTTCTGATCAGTTTGTTAGTATTTTAATATGAGCCTAACTGAACCTAAATTGCTCTGTAAAATAAATGTTTGGCAGGTTTAGAGCTCCTAATCTAATGTGAGCTATGTTTTTGCAGAGAGCAGGTTGAACTGTGTGTGGATATCCTTGAGTGCATCCTATTGGCTCTCAGCCCTGTTCATCTGGTCCAAAACTATAGTGCAGAACTGCAGCGTGGTTTGAAGCATCCTAACGAAACCGTTAAGACTCTGGCCTTGACACAGGTAGGAAGTTTGTAGACATGCAAAGCAGAAAACTACCACCCAAGTGTTAGCTGTCCTGTTATTTTTATTCATTTGTTTATTTTTCAGATTGGGAGAGTGGTGGAGCACCCAGAAGCTGTTACTGAAATTCTCAACAACCATGATATCTTACGAGCGATGATCCTCTGCATAAGGGAGGAAAAGTTGTCTGTGGCAAAACAGGTAATAACTGAAACATGGAAAGAGCTTAATAACACTTTAATTGGTCTACAGTGTGTACAATAACTTTTTTTTAGGCGATCCATTCCCTCTCTAAGATAAGTCACTCCAAGCTCGGATTAGAGAAATTATTCAAGAGTGACCTCCTGGATGTTGCGAAGGATGTGATGGCAACAAGTGACATTATCAGATACAGAATATATGAGGTACGTTCAAAATGCTGCATATTTTACAGATACAAGTGAAAAAAACTTGTTCTGGAGTATTGTGGGATTAAGTTTATCATGATGAGTGTAATATTAATTTTAATTAACAACAAGATGATTTTATTTTCTGTTTAATAAATTGGTTGTGACATATTTTATATAAAAGACATCCAAGTTGCACTGCTAAAAAAAATGAAGAAACTGTGTTTATTTTCTTCAGCTGGTGGTGGAAATTGCATCTGTTTCTCCCATTTCTCTCGGTTACTGTGCCAACAGTGGCCTCATCTCTCAGCTGCTCAGTGAACTAACAGGAGATGATGTGTTAATCAGGTGAGGACATTCATATATCAAGGAAATGTTTATCTTTTGTCTGACATCATATCCTGACTGTTTTACTTTTTTCTTCATACTGTTGTTATAATAAAAATGTATTTGTTTTAATCAGGGCCACGGCTATAGAGATGGTGACCACTTTAGCTCACAGTCAACATGGCCGTCAGTATTTAGCTCAGCAGGGTATCATGGATAAGTTCTCCAACATGATCAGAGGAGCAGAGACGGATCCCTTCTCCTCACTCTACCTTCCTGGTAAGACTTTTTTTAAAGAAAAACTTCAAATTTAACCAGAAATCGGAAGCCATTTTAGTTCATTAAAATTAGCAAAAATTATATGTTTATTTGAGTGTGCTAATCTGGATCAATTTAATGAAGATGATAAAAAACTTAATTCATCCCAGGTCTAACAGAATAGGGTGCCAAAATTGGAAACTTGATTTTGATTTCAAAGGTAGAGAAGTATAAATGATTTAATTAGTCCCTTACAGTGTGGACATTGCTGTTTTAGGTTTGGTGAAGTTCTTTGGAAATCTGGCCATCAAGGACAGCCCCCAACAGGTCTGTGAAGCGTACCCAACCTTCCTGAACAAGGTGTTTGAGATTGTCCTCAGTCCAGACCCTGCTATGATTGGAGTGGCCCTGGACACTTTGGGATTGCTTGGCTCGACGGTCGAAGGGAAACAGGTTCTTCAGAAAACAGGCAAGTTTGGTATCTTTGAATATTACAGTATGACCCACTAGTCCTTATCCAAAAGCCAGTTGTATGAACAAATTGATTTTAAAGTAGCAGCTCATGACATTTATCAATTTAATTCCACTTTTTTCTATAAAAGTTAACAAATCTGTATAATTCCTTGTATAAGTTGGTGACAAGTAGTTTCTGTTTTGCAAAGAATAATAACATGTTTTTTTATTTTTTTAAAAATTGCTGATTTTGTGTGTGTGTGTGAACTGATCTTTCATTTAGAAATCAGGCACAAATCATGCAAAGGTGCTCTGCTGTGCCACTGAAGTCATTTTATAAGATTACCAAAAAGAGTTATAGTCATGTCTGTTTATTGCAAACTGTTTTCTATAATCAGGAAACGAGTTCAGAACTGTGTTTTCAAGGATGAGCCAGCTTGCTGGTTCTGGAGCTACTGAGCTTAGAGTTCGCAGCTTGGATGCCATATCACAACTTCTGACCTTACAGGTATTTATTTATGGCAGATTTAGATTTTTTTTTATACCTGAATAGTATGACTAGTTGATAAGTTTCTTTTTTTCTTTTTCTCTGCAGCCAGAGCATCAAACAGAAGACCTTTTGTCACTGACAGAGTCCTGGTTCCAGCTTCTGTCTAACAAGCCAATGGATATGATTCGCAGCATTAGCACACAGCCTTTTCCAGAGCTTCACTGCGGGGCTTTACAGATCTTTACTGTAAGTGCTGTTTTCAAGCTACCAGCATTTTATTTTCATTGTTGACCCATGAAGTGATAATTACTTGTGTGTTTTAGGCCATTGCCAGTCAACCATGGGGTCAGAAGATGATGATGAACAACCCGGGATTTATGGAGTTTGTTTTGGATCGTTCAGCTGGTCAAACAAAGGAGGCCAAAGATGCCAAGTTTGAACTGATTGGTTCTCTTGTGGGTTCATCCACAGCAGCAGAAATACTGGGCAGTCAAAATTACATTCGCCTAAAGACTTACCTCAGAGAAGGACCTTACTACGTAACAGCTGTGGCCTCAGTCAGCACAGAAGGAGCCAACTGATTCAAATATAACAAAAACAAAAAGGAAGGTAATGATTGCTTAAGTACTAGGTAAAAATATGGGTTATGTTATAATTATTCTGCTGCAGTGAAGATGGTAAAAAAGTGAAAAACAATGGATCAGTTTAAAAATCATTAGAAAAACAAGTTGTTTCTAATAAGATCTTGTTTTGAAAGTTTACTGGGTGAAATGTAGGATTGGAGTTTCACTAAAATGAGAAACTATTTGTTGCTTAGATTTTTTACTTTATTCTCCAAAACGATTATTTTCAAAGTGGATTGCTGTTGAAATCCCACACAAATGCATTAAACGATTTGTCAAAAATGTCCAATTATTTTCATTTTGATTCACTACAGTTCAACAGATTTATTGATAGGTTGTAATAATTTGTTTTTCAGTTAACAAAGTACTTAAGCAATTATTAATACTGAAAATGTGTTTTTTTTACCTGTTTTTCATGCAGACACCCACACAAATTCACTTCTCTATTTTTTTCCTGTTCAAACTTAAATAAAATTGCAACATTGCTTTGTTTATCTTTTTGTGTCATCGATTTGTTTGTTAGGATTTTTAAAATAAATATGTGGCAAATAATTATTTAAGCTATTTTTGTCATTGACCTGTTACATAAACTGAACAGAAAAGAGAACCAAGAACTGAAAAGAAAGGAATGAATAACGTTTTTTAAGTTCTAAATAAATGCAAATTTTTATAAGACAACTGTTGCTGTCTAAGTGAAAAGTAGCTAAATTACTCATTTACTACACCTTATAAATATTTAGAAGTTCTTGAAGTATTTTTGAATGACTTAATATAAACCTATTTGTTAAAAAACTTACATGCATTTATGAGCAATAAATTATTGATCTACATTTTATAACCTTTGACCCTCAGTGACCACCCAAAGTTTTTTTATTACTATTTATTCCACCAAAATAGGTTTATCTGTTTGGATTTTCCTATTACTTTTTAAATAACCATTTAAATCTGGTGCCTAAACTATTCGGGTAAAAATAAAACACTCTGAAGTTGTTAAAATTGATTTCACCTTCTTTAAACTATTCTAAATTTTGACTGTTGTCTGCAAATCTCAATGAATTCCTTTACAACCCTGTGAAAGAAGTTGATAAAGTTTGACAGAAAATAACTACCTCAAGCTTCTCAAAGTGTGTTTTGGTACATATGGGTAGATATAAATAATTTTTTAAACTAGTAAAGACCTTTTGCTGCAAATTTGATATGTGTAAACAAAACTGTTTTATCTTTTGATGTCTTTTTTTGTGCCTGGATGATTCATAGGTCATTTTGGTACCAGTCAGAGAGTGTATTCATGCACTTTTCTACTTGCTGTTTGTCTCAAAGACACAATTTTTTCCCCCCATTTTACAAATAAATACCAATGATAATACAGTTTGAATGATACTTTTTCTACCACAAGGCAATTCAAAAATAGTTGTTGGATGAAATCCTGTGAAAAATTTTTTGGATTTTCAAAATTAGTCTCCAAACCTCCTGGTGACGTGTAGCTGAGGGGTCAGGTGAGTGGTTTCAGACAAGAGATGGCGGCAGCCATCTCAGATGTCAAAAGTCATCACACTGAATTTAGTAAGATGAACCCTTTTCTTACTGAGCATGACAAAATGCTCTGTATCCTCCCCATCACACTGAAGTGAGTGTTTGCAGATGTGGATAAATTGTCAAAATACGTTTTTTTTCTGAGTTAGCTAAATCCTGCATTTATTAAGTTATGCTTTCCTATCTGATTATTTCACCAGAACCTTTCTACTGGACTTTACGTTCTGCATAAATGTGTGAATGCATTTGCATATTCATTTTCAACATTAATCATTTACACATTCCTCCAGGTGGAATATCTGTACCACAGATGTACTTTTTCTTCCTTTCATTGGTAAAAAAAAAATAGCTCCCTCCTTAGCACTGACTCAATCACAAATGTCCATCATGAGCTTGAAACTCTTAAATGACCTCACATCACCATCTTCCCTGTGATTCATCAACCACCTCACCCACGTCTTCTCCTGATGCGTCATAAAAAAAAGGTTATAAAAACATCCAGTCAGTTTGTTCTTATTCCATTTCTCCTTTTGCATCGATGTACTGACAGATTACATTTACAAACACAAACATTTTGCAAACTTTGTTGTCTGAGAAAACTTTTACAAAAAACATCCCACCAAGCTTTTAGAACACTACTTTACATTTGTATTCCTTTTTTTCTGAAAATACCAGCTGGGTTTCCTCATGAAAGAATGGAGCAAAGGTTGATCTTTGCTTAATTAAAGAGTAAGCCCATCTTCATTATCAGTTAAATATGCAGCTGTAATGTCTGAAATATTTTAAGTTTTGGTTGAATCCCCATCCATCATTTTACACCTTTAGGGTGCAAATACAACAACAGGAGAGACACAGAACATTTTCTACTTTACAGAAATCATTGTCACAGAGGACGACTCTTTCCACAGCGCTACATCCCATGTATGTTACTGGGAGAAACCCTCCAAAAGAGTGTGTCAAATTTCTGGTTGGGACATCCTTGTAATAAAGAGTTACAAGAGAGCATTTGAGTGTATTAAATGCATGGTTTCTCTTCATACAGAATGTTTCTAACTTTGTTTACATAAAGAAGATGAAAAAGGTGGTCCCAAAAACTCTCTCTTTGTTGTTTTGTTTTTGTGGGGGAGGTATAAACATCACAATCTGGTCATATCTGAGGCTGTGGTAAAGCCGTTCAGAGTAATAAATTGCCACACAATTTTATTTTTGCTGTCTTGTTTTGCACTCTGACAGTTAAAAAACAGTCCTCAAACACCTCAAAGGCAGCGTTTATACTGTAAGATTAAAATATTTTCGTCCACATCAAACTGATGCAATGAGAAATAATTGAAGAGGATTATCAACTTTTTATCGTCCTTTGAGTTGTAAGTACCCAAAACCTCCACCAGATGGCGCTAACCTCGCTTGTGCCGGATTTGGCTGAAAACGCAACAGCTTTGTGCGCGCAGAAAGGATAGAAGCTGATTTAGACCTGTCCTCCACATCTTCTTCAGTATTTCCCCTTTCTCTAAGGCTGTCAACTCGTTCTCCTGCCTCCCCCCACCGCCACCCCTCACACTGATCCCACCTACATCTCTTAATTGGTCATCCTTCAGACTTCATCATCAGGCACTTGTCACTTTGCCTGCAGCCTCAATCTGCGTAGGCTGAGAGGGGAAACTCTTTCAGAATGCACCTGCTTAGGTAAGCGCCTCAAACACCAGGAGAAAGAACTTTGTTTTGTTTTGTTTTTTAGTATAAATATTTCTCTTCGGGAGTCCACTCCTGTCTGGCAGGTCGCCCTCAGATGCAAATAACCCAGGAAGACGACTTTGTTCAGGACTCCTCCACCACGCCGACAGTTGCAGCTCTCCAGTCCGACCAAGGCGCCGGATCTCCGGCCAACATCATGTGCAGTGAGTGCTACGTGAACCAGACGTTTGTGAACGACGATGGGACCGTGAGTGAGCACAGACCACGGTGAGACACACAAAGGTTCACAAAGTTAGATGGAGAATAAAAAAAGTTTGCTTTGGATCAGAAGGGTTTCTTAAATGGGCTGCAAATATCAAAGTAAAATGACTAATTTAATAGCCTATTAATAATAATGTGTCACATCACATGCTGTTTATGCATTTTGTTTATTTCTCCTTCATCCACACTCTTCTGTTTATTCAGCTGTTTGCTCAAAGACAGGCTGTCTAAATGAAGCTGCACATTAAAACCACATTAATATGAGCTCACCCTTACTTTTTATTCAAATGCTCGAGCAGCATTGTGTTTTTTTTTTTTATCAAACCCCCTTATTATATGCATTTTGGTGACTCGGCAAGCCAAAGGATAAAAAGTGTTTCTATAGTCATAGGTAAATTTCAACAAGAGTAGATTACAGTAGAGTGCCATGTTTTCACAATTCACTGTCTTGTTTTTTAAGGTTTCAAATACAGTGTCACAAGGAGGCTCAAAATAAAGCCTAACTTTATTCTATCAAAAGTCAAACATGCTGATGTGGATGCACAATAATACTCCACTGGTGAGAAACAGAAAGAATAAATAGGCTGTGGCTAATGAGGGAGGCAGCTACAGCTGAGACTGATGGGAACGGGGAACAGGTAAGGTAGGCGTGGCAGGACTGTGGAGCAGAGACTAACTGAGGAAATAAAATAAACTGGTGGAACAGGGAAGCACAAAAGAACTGAATCTATCAGAATAATAAAACTATGAAAAGAACATGATAACAAAAGCCTAATAATAATAATAATAACTCGGGGATAAATGGGTATAAAGTTCAGGTCAGGGGATGAATACAAAATAATTTCCAAGACCCTAAACATTCTGTGAAATCCATCATCAGGAAATAAAAGCAATATGGTGCATGTCTAACTCTACCAAGAACAGGTTGTATTTTTTGGCAGAGACTTTCCTCTTGTTATTGCATCTGGATTAGTGCATTACATCTTGAAAAATGTCATAATCTGATTCTGGTCTTGTTCCATTGTGCAACACATATCATTCAGGTAATGTTTTTCTGTTTTTGGTGGGACTTCATTGTTTACTTTTTTCAGCAGGCCGTCTTTTATTGAGTTCGGTTTTGCTGTGACTAAGTCCAGGCTAAACTAATTGTGTGTAATTCCCAAATTCACCAAAATCTCATTTTATGCTTTTTGCTTTATTTCACACTGTTTTCATTCCCTGATATGTTGGAATGACACCTTTGTAACTTTTCCATAACATCTCATCCTAATAAATTTGTGGGACAGCATTTTAAAACTACAAACATGTGACAAGTTTAAACTAGTGGTTCAGCGCAGTCTTAAAGTCATGTGTCAGGTTCAGCGACAGCTGTGCGAGCTGAGTTTATTTAGTTGAACAGAGAACCACAGAACCTCAGGGAAATATATCCATTAACAATTATGAAACATCTCCGATGAGCCTAATGCAGAATTATAACTGAGAGGTTTTGGCTCTGTGAACAGTGTTTCTAGGAGACTGAAAGCAGCACTTATCCTCACACCAAACCACGAGAACTTCACTCGTTATGTTAATTTAGGAGGAAGATGTGAATGTTTTTCTGCATCTAAAGATTTATGGAGAGATGACCTTTAATCTCTCAGAAACACTCTGTCACTTCAATCTTTAACTCCTGTTCAGTCCTTCCAACATCCTCTTTTCCCGAGATCATAACATGCCACACATACTGCATTAGATGTCTAGTGCACACGTCTAGAAAACAATTTGTGATTTTCTAAAGAAAATACAAAACATGAAGCTCTGAGATATATTAATACATGCTAAGAAACAGTGTCCTCTGAAATGCATCCAAATCTTTTCTTATTTGCGTAAATGTTCACAAAATCTTTCAGAACCAGATATGATTTACTGTGATTTGAATGAATGTTTGTTCTTAAAATGGAACAGACAGCATGTATTTTTGACAATGTACTTCAGTTACTTTCCATTTTTTTCACATGTTCCTGTAAAAGGTCACTTTTTCATGTGTTTCTTTTTTCTTTTGTTTCATCTTTGTGCTTCTTTCACCACTTCCTGTCCTTTCAGCAACCTTCATGTTTTTTTTAAAAAACATTTTGTTTTTATCCTTCCTTTCCCTTCTGCCATTTTACTTTTCTCCTCTCGCGCCTCCAGTTCCTCTGCAGCACCACTTCAGACTAGCAGAAGCAGCAGCGGAGTCATCCTGGACATCTCTGCTCTGAAGATGGAGCAGTTGGAGAGCGAGGTGCCTCCACTGCCGCCCCGCTTCCGCTTCAGGGACCTGCTGCTCGGGGACCAGAATTTCCCAAATGATGACAGGTAGAAAGCGACATCAACATGAACCAATCTAGTTTTTCTGCATTTTAAACCTAACAGGCCTCTCAAACAGAAGCTGGTCCATCTTAAGAACAAGCTCAGTGCAGGGTAGTGTAGGAGACACTTTTTTGAGGACCAAAAGGTTAGTGTTTTGGACAGCGAAGACAGATGGTTTGAAAGAAAAGTAAAAGAAGCAACTTATGCTTGGGAAAAAAAAAAACAAAATCACACACTGACGCCCTGTCACACTAAAAAATTTCATGACAAATTTACTCATATCTGATTTTTATTCAATCTCTTTGTTAGCATTAAAGTATGTACGCTTCCAAAAGGGCTTTCAGTAGATTTTTTTATTCCATCTTCAACATAGACATCTAATGTGTTTGAACCAAATTTTCAAAAGTGGGCATAAGTTGCCTAAAACATAATTTTGTAACAGGGCCTTTAGCAATGTTTCTATCTCTCCTGCCTCTATCTATAACAACTCACTTTTAGCTTCTTCAGCATTTTTTTCTAAAGTCATCCAGCACTCAGCATTTATATGGAATTTTCACAAAAAATAAAAATGTATCTATTTGAAATTTTATTTTGTTACCAAGTCTAGTATTGCTTTATCATCACAGTATTCATTTTACTGATTGCTGTACCTGTTTTTGGTTCTTTTTTACCATCCCGCAAAGGCTTCTAATTGCTATTCACACCCACTTGATTCATCTAAGCATCACTGTTTTCAGTCGTCTTATTTCACTTAAGCATGTTGCCATTTTGTTGCTGACGCAATGATGGATGATGATGATGAAAAGTTACAGTTGAGACTAAAACATAAAGAGGCTAAAACGCTATAATGTGTAACAATAGATTCATGTTTTGTATTAGTTTCTATGTTCTGCACAATATATGGGTTGGGACGATCAAACATGACGTTGTTATTGATGTTGCTGTTGTTGAGATCTCTTCAGTTCCTTCAAAAACATTGTTCTCTTTAAAACCTGCTTTAGCATACTGTACTCACTCTGTTTTTTACTTCATTTCCAACTTTGAACTTTTACTCAGCCTTTTGCTAGGTTTTTGCTGCTTTTATCTAATTTCTTTGCTACTTTTTACCAGTGTTCTGCTGCACTTAGATTTTAGGTAGCCTTTTGCTCCTCAGCGTTCCTTTCTTCTTAGTTTATGAACTCAAATTTCAGCAGTTATTCCCGCCTCAGCATTCACACTGCATTTTCAGAGAAAAGGCAATTTCTCTAGATTTCTTTTGCACTGTTTGCTTTTCAGGGAGTCAAAACAGTGTCATGGGTGTATTCCAAAGAGCTCTACAAAAAACTGGCTTTAGAAAAGCACCACATTATCTGTCACTGCATATGTTTTGAAGAGCATGGAGCTGATGAAGTGTAATTATAGCAGAATGCAGACTACAATGCTGTTTGAAATCATTTTCACATCTTTTTTATCTAACAAGCTTTTAGTCCAGCATGACCTTTTGCCCATATGTCCTTGCAACAATGGCTGTTTTCATCCTTATAAAGCAGTCACATTTCCAGCTCCTATTTACAGGGTTATTATTGTTTTTAGGGTTTTCTTCTGTTCTGCCCCTGACTCCTGCCCTCAGTTGATAGGATTGTTGGCAAGGAAATGATGCTTCAGGTTATATTTGTTGTGGTCAACATCTAAGCTCGTGTTGAACTCATGAATGTCGCTGGCTCCCTCTTCACAGGGATAATCCATCATTCAGCAGCTCCTTTCTCAAACCTGCAGAAAACACACAAAACTATGACTACAACCACAATTATCACCTTCTGTCTTCAGTATTAATTTTCACTTTGTTTTCTTTCTTTTTAAATGCTTTTATTGTCTGGTTTCTTAGGAGGGAAGTTTCTATGAGTTAAATATAGATATGAATAATGTCATGGATTACAGACACAGTGTAAAATGCTCACGTGTATAACCCAAAACGCCACATTCAGCTGATGTACCTGTGTGGGCGGCAAGAGGTTCAAGTGGATCATCCTCTTCCAGCATTTTTAAAAGCACTGAGTCATAAACAGGGTCACCAAATTAGTGTTTCAGACTTCTTCCCTCCCCTAAAAAGAGAGAAAAAACATATGAAGGATTCAGAACAAAGGATAGAGGAAGTTATTTCTTCTCTGCTTTGGAGTGTCTGTTTCTGGTTATGAGTGTCGCCACATTAAACACTCAGCACACTCAGCTTGTGAATCTTCTCAGAGGAGCAAAGCAAAAATAAAACCATGCCTCGCATGTCATAAAAAAGCTAAAATTGATAGGATGGAGGGGATTTGAACTTCATCAAATGAAACAAAAATCAGTATTGTTTTTTTTTTCCTTATCCTTAATCATGTTGTTAATGTTTGTCAGGTGCTGCAGTGCTGATAGAGGGGACGATGTTGCAACAGCAGCATACGTTTGGGTTATTCCTATCATGTTGCCGTGGCAACAGGCCCGCGCACCAGAGAGAAAGAGAGAGAGGGTAAAAGATTGTATAAAACTCTAAAAATATTCCCATTCCTCGCAAGAAATGATCAGTCAAACCGCTCTATTTCTTGTCTAGTTTTTCCGCATTGAAATTAAAAAACATACAGTATATACGTTTTCCAATCCACACGCTGTGGGCTATTTTTTTTAGAGAAGCACTGAGGAGCTTTGATTAACAAGCTGCAGGAATTAAGACTCGCTGCACTTTGTAGCTGAGTGACCTGCATGATGGATCCAGAGAGCATCATCCACACCTGGGTCAGTCCCTCTGTGGGGGCGTGGAGGTCGGACGCTTTTGGTAATGACGCTGGGCAGAGGTAGGGCCACACGTAGAACTTTGTCTCTTCATGTCCTGGTTGTAACGGAGGCGAACTTCTCTGATTAGAAGGCAGAGGCACAGTGAGACGTTAATGTTTTTTTTAATTTATTTTGTTTGTTTGTTTTTAAGAATGGACAAATGATGGATTTGACTGATGAGGGACAAAACGTAAAGCTCTGTCCAATTTAACAAACATACTCAAAACGAGAGCAGGAGTGTGAGGTGTGGAAAGTGCCTCATATTACCAGCTGAACGAGACCCTCCTGTGACAATATGACTGCAGTACTGATTAGAGCCCTGCTACCTGTCCAAAAGGTTTATGAAAACATTGGCTTAGCATATAAAAGAAGACAAACGTCTTTAAAATATTTGAATTTAATTATCTTTATTGAAGGCTTCATGACGGTGTTTTTTCTGCTTCTATTACTCTTTGAATCTGATGTAAAAGTCCTGTTTTGTCGTGATCTGTCTTTCCTGTGTCCCTGGTCTGAGTGTCTGTGTCTGATTGTGCCTGCTTGTCACCTGTTGTGC
>JAVKLF010000033.1:8450325-8465190 GCA_034783495.1 Millerichthys robustus
CAAGCTGAGCAGCATGCCGTTTTCTGCTCAATAGCAGCCTTGTAATTGGGAAAAAAATAAGAGAGAGAAATAATTGCCTATAACTCTCTTCAGGCAGATGATTAGATAAACAGCTAATGAATATTCATGCTGTGTTACCGACCCTATTTTAAATCTGTGTTTAGATCTGATCGGCTTCTTTTACTGAGTCCTGTGTGACACCTGCTCTCCCTCCTGTTTCCTGTCAGGGTGCAGGTGGAGTTTTACGTGAACGAAAACACCTTCAAGGAACGTCTGAAGCTTTTCTTCATCAAAAACCAAAGATCAAGTAAGTGGACAGTGCAGGTTGTCTTATAGAATGACAAAAGACAAAGAAAAATGGCGTTAGGTTGCTTGGAGTGCAACCCAAATGTAGTTTGAAAAACAAGAGAGCAACTACACATCTACACGAACATTGTGCAGTAATGCTAATTTGTTTCTGTCGTGATGTTGAGTGACTCAGATGTGTCCTGTCTGTTTATCTCCAGGCCTACGGATTCGTGTGTTTAACTTCTGCCTGAAGCTGCTCACCTGCCTGCTGTACATCATCAGAGTTATGACAGACAGACCTGGGCAGAGCGCCGGCGGCAGCCACAGCGCCGCGCAACCAAACACTCCAAACGGCAACAACAAATGGTTTGTTGACATTTAGGAAAAAAATGTTAAGTGCATTATCACACAGATATTTGTACAACACATAAAACAATGTCTATGGAAAACTAACAAACTGCAGATAGATGATTGAACAAACACATTAAAGGACATTATATCAAGGACCAGATAAGACTGGTTATTCATTAATCAAAAGGACATTTACATCTTTTAACAATTGTGCTTTGAATTAAAGTAATTTTACTGTCTATAGGAGGTACTGTGTGTGAATTAGTATGAGTATGTCTCATAAAATGCATCCTTGTTTCTAACAAAACAGTTGTGAAACTGTAGAAATATAAAAACTATTATTGTGCTTCTTATAAAAATATAAAAAGCACAATAGTTTCATTTTTTTAAATTATCATTACCCACAACCAAAAGGTGAAGAAAAGACAGTGTTTTTTTAAACATGCCTGTCTGTGTGTTTATGAATCAATGTCACAATGTCTCATGAACCACTGGACAAAATGCAGAAGCTAATTACTGAATCTGCATCTACAACTGATTAGTTTTTATAGTCAACTCAATTCAAGATGACTGCCTAAGCCAGGGTTATTCAACTGGTGGCCCACAGGCCACTTCTGGCCCGTAGGTGACTTCAGTCCAGCCCACGGATGAGTTCATTTAAAAAGAAATGTGTTTTTTTTTCCAACTTTAATGACAAATATTTCAGTCAGAGGGGCAACCCTGTTTTCTAGATGATCTGTGACAGTCAACCTGCCGATGACATTTGATATAAAAATAAATTTTACATCAGAAAAAAATGAAAGTAAACTGTTTTTATTCAAGTGCTGGATGACCACCCCCTGATATGGGGTCCACAATTTCATTGAATAGCCTCGTCCTAGCCCAAATGTCTTTGAGTCGGTCAGTTCGACAGATATTGACCTAAATTTTGATGCGACCATTCCTGAGAGTCATTCACAACACATACTCCAAATCTGACTTCCAACAATGTCACACGAAAATGTTTTATTACAAATATTTTCATGGTTTGACCAATATCTGTCAAGTCTCACCCGAACATGACGTTAGTTTAATACTCCAGCATAAAAGGTGGTGGGTGATATGCTTTCCTTCTAGGAAAGCTAACATTTTAGAAATCTGCAATTTAACAAAGACTTGCACAAAGTTTTGAGTGTAAAGTTGAGAAATTTGCATGAATACTAAAGAGACTAATAGAATAACCTTTCTGACCTGCCAAACTCCAGATCTTTACATATATTCATGAGGGTTTTTTTCTGCTTTTGATTTCTTTTCTTCACCTTGATTGCTGCTTTTCAGCGTCGACTGCTTGTGGAATGGATCGGTGCAGGACAGAGAAATTAACTGGTAGGCAGCGGGAGATGTGATTACTGTGAACATATTTAATTTGTTGTCTCATTTCTGCCACTTATCAGGTGTTTCTTGTCATTAAAATCTGCATAAGACACATGCTCAGCAGTTTTGATCACATTTTAATCTCAATTCATGTTTGTATGCACTTACATGATCTGTGAAGGTGTTGTCCACCAGTCGTGTAGCTGCATGTGCAAATGTGTGGTTGTGTTTGTTTGCCTGTCTGTTATCAAAATACCTCATGAACCTTTTGATAGATTTTTTTTTTTTTTCAGAAAATTAGCGTTGGATGCACATGATTGACTGATTAACTTTTGAAACTAACCCATTTAAAGATAGCTGCCACAACTAATTGATCTTAACAAACACATAAATGCCATAACAGATATTTGGGTACATACAGCATACAACAGATCACACAAGATATTTGATTACAAACTTGCCATAAAGGATAGCATTTTTTTTCCTTTAACTTGAACACAGACGTTTTTGTGTGTGCTCTTTCTGTTAGGGAGTTGATCTTCTGGGTGGACAGGAAGACTCCAGTCTGGGCCATTCAAGTGAGTCAAAACAAAATTGAGAGAAATAAATAAGAAAACATAATAAAACCATCTAATTTTCTTAAGCTAAAGCATACATATTTAGATCAATCACTGATAAGAAAACTATTTTTCATACTGTAACTGTTGTAATTAATTTACAGATTATGTTTTTTTTCCCGTTTGTACAGGTGATTGTGGCCATCATTAGTTTCCTCGAGACAATGTTACTAATGTATTTGAGCTACAAGGTGAGACTAAGTTACAAAAAAATGAAAAAATAAAAACATATCATTTTCCAACATGATTAATGTATTCTGTACATGTCAAACCTTGTGCAGCATTAGACTGTCAATCCATAAGTGGTGTAATTAGCACAAGTCGTTTGTCACAGCAACATTAGGAATCTCCTCTCAGTGAGAGAGTCACAAGATCCCCTCCAGATCCTGGGGCCTTTCTGTGTGGAGTTTCCATGTTCTCCCCATTCATGAGTGGGTTTTCTCTGGGTACTCCATTTTCTTCCCACAGACCAAAAACATGCATGTTAGGTTTCTTGGTAAATCTAAATTGTCCCTTTGTGAGTGTTTGTTTGTCTCATTTGTCTTTATGTGTCTCTGCTGGACTTGTGACCTGGCCAGGGTGTACCCTGCCTCTCACACAGTGACTGCTGAAGATAGGCAATGGCAGCCCCATGACCCAGAAAGAAAGAAAACATGATTAAAGAGGATGGATGGATGGATAGATGATAAATATGGAGCTAAATTGGGGCCATAAAGTTTGTTCTAAAATAACTGTGAAACTGAAACTGTTATTTGAAACTGAAAAAACTATATTGAAACAGGAAAAAAATATTCAAAACTACTTCTGATGCTAGGTATTTTTATCAGTTTTAAAAATATATATATTTTTTTACCATGGAGGCAGGACCTCGGATGGCAGGTGGCGTGGAATCATGACTGACAACTCAAGACAGTGTTTGGTTGAAATATTCCCAGCTGTTGCATTCAGGAACCATGGGAACTGAAAATGTGTTTAAAACATCATCAGTATTCTGTGTGTATGTGATTGTCTGTATATTTTTTTCCACTGAGATTTGTGTCGTGTGTTGACATCTTATTTTTCCAAACCAATCACATAAACAGCTTCGAAAAGATATAGTTTTTAAGTTTTTGTTTTAACGTGGCTTCATAGATATCCATACTGTGACCCACAGTCCTCTTAGGAAAAACAATGAAAATGGTTGAATGTGTTTTTTGCTTGGAACGTTTTTCTTTTAGGGGAACATCTGGGAGCAGATATTTCAGGTGTCATTTCTTCTGGAGATGATCAACACAGTTCCCTTCATTATAACTGTAAGTTTCCTAAAGTTGGTTTGTTACTGTTTGTCATTGATATCTTAATGTATTTTTAATTTGCTTTTGTCTTTGCTATGAATGATTCTAATTGTGTGTATATTTAGTTATTTATTTCTGCACATGGACATAGAATGCTCTTAATGACTGACACATATTTATTGTTTTTGCAGTTACTGTATACCTTTTTTGGGATAACTATGCATTTATAATATTTTAGGAAAAATAAAAATATATAATATTACCCTTAGTTTATATGTTTTTTGTATCAGAAGATGTTAGTAATATCCTGAATGGTGAAAATAGAAAACTTGTTACCTTTAACAAAGTCTTTGTGCTCCATGTGCTTCACTGGTATTTCATCTTGTCAGAAATGAGGCTGTAACATAATAATCAGGCTTTTCAACTGAGTGAACACAGTGTTATAAATAAGAAATTCATCCGTCCATCCTTTATCTTCCGATTATTCCGAGTCGGATTGCGGGGGCAGCAGCTTGAGCAGAGAGGCCCAGACCTCTCTTTAACCCAGCCACCTCTTCCAGCTCTTCTGGGAGGATTCCAAGGTGCTCCCAGACCAGACAAGAGACAGATAGTCTCTCCAGCGTGTCCTGGGTTTTCCCCAGCGTCTCCTCCCTGTTGGACATCCCTGGAGTTGCCTCCCTATAGGGAGACGTCGAGGAGACTGGAGGAGTTATAAAAAAGATATTGTACATAAATATTAAATACATGAGTTCTACCTTGAAGAGTACTGAAACCAAAATAAAACCTTGGTAAAAGAAATTAAACAGAAGTAAAGTTAAATGAAAATCTGTGTATTATAAAGTAAAGAACTTTGATTTAAACTAAAATAAATGACATTTGATTACATTTCGTATAGCAATAACAACTAGAAGTGAAAAAAATACAAACAGATAAATAATTTTAAAATTTGTTTAAATTTATGAACAAATAATAACAACCAAATTTTATTTGTATGGTTTTAGTTTTAACTTTAGGTGGTAATCAAAAGAGCTCTTTAAGGAAAAAGTAAACCTTTTCTCAAGTTTTAACAAAGTAGTCACAACCTTAACTTATATGGACAAGTAATAAATTAATAAATAATAATAAAGTAATAAATTCCCAGTCAGTGTGTTTAAAGCAGGAAAACTGGACTGGATGGTGTGAGGATCTGTATCACAGCTCTAAAGATGACTGAAACATGTGAGGACTCAAAATTGAAACTTGTGATTTGAGCTCACTGAAGATCGTAACGTGTTAACAGAAAGCTGTTAAACCACACAGTTAATTATCGTGCATCAACCTAAGCTTGAGCTGTTATGTGGTCAGTATTTGTGCATCATTTACTGGGCAGGAGAGATTGTGACAGGATTCAATAAGAGAAGGGGTGAAAGCAACCATAGCAACTCTATTTTTTTCTTTTTTGTAATGATACTGGCTTTTTGAAAACAATTAATGCACATTGCCAATAAGCAGAAATTTAAAAAAAAGTTTTTAAGAAGTATGCTGAATGATCACTTCAGCTTTAAATTTCCCAAACCATAATGCAACTGCTGCCCAATAAATTAAATAATGCAATAACAGAAAAACAAGTCTGACTGATGTATTTTCCAAGATTAAACATAAAGACTTAAAGGAGAAATGCTAACATTTTGGTGCTTATTAACAGAGACTTTAAGAGGATTTTGGAGGTTCATACTTTACTTCTGAGAGCTTTTTATTTGCTTCTCCTAAGCATAATAACTGATGTCTGTAATTGCAGTAGTTTTCGTATCTATACAGTACTACCATATGTGAATATCAGCCATTAAAATGACTAAAAGGCTCTTATATAAGCAAGTAAATGTGCATTTACCAAAAGTAAAACATTGAAACAAACAGGTTGTATTTTTATGTATGTGCATTTTCACTGTTAAGAAAAACTGACATTAAAAAAATGTTTAAATTTATTTTCAGATCTTTTGGCCCTCAATAAGGAACATCTTCATTCCTGTGTTTCTCAACTGCTGGCTGGCTAAATGTGCGTTGGAGAACATGATTGTAAGAGAAAGCCATAAACTTAATTGTGTCTGGTAATGACATGTTTCTGTCATAATTTTAATGACTGGGAGGGTAAGAGAATCACAATTCCACCCCCCACCCCAACACAAACAGCAGCGCTTCATTTTGTTCAGCTGGTTTGTGTGCATGTGGAAAGGTGTGCATTAAAAAGTGATTTGCTCTTTTGTTAGCGTTTTTTTTCACTGCAGAATAGACGTTCTTTTTTATAACTAATTATTTGCAAAAACTGTATAGGACGAGTTTAATATATTCAAGCATGCGTGTATTATTGACTTTTTTACCTTCTGAATATAATCTATATGTTGATCCTTCTGGTGCAGAATGACGTCCACAGAGCAATCCAGAGGACGAACTCGGCCATGTTCAACCAGGTCCTCATTCTCATCTGCACCCTGCTCTGCCTCGTCTTCACCGGGTGAGGCTGACTTATCAGGCTTTCTTGTAAAACCATTCTCCATTAGAGATTTTTCTGGGGATATTTAATCAATTTGTCTTTGGATACAAAAAAATGTATATCTTGTACAAACATGATATAGAATTAAGCGGGAAAACTTTGTGATGAGTTTGTGCACTCACCTGTGAATCCAGGTGAACTTGTAGAATCTGAAACCATTTGCCATTTCATTGCAAGGTCAATTAGAGGTGAAAGGATGATATTTCTCGGCAGACAACTTTTTGATATTACAACGATAAGAAGCTAATGTTATGTGTCTGAGTGGTGAGACTTTGTCTACTTGGTTTCTCAAGAAATCAAAATAACCAAAATAACCACTTCTAATTTCTAGAAGTTATTAAAAGTTTCCATATTTTCTGTTAACTATTTCCTGGAGTTTTCTGGCAACTATTTAGAAGCTGTTAGTACAAAAAGGCATTTATGAAGTTAAACATTGCAGTAATGATGTACAAACTGTCAATGTTTAGTGGTATAAAATCGTATCATTAAATTTTAATAAATTGTTGCGAGTACAAATATATTTTCTGTGTCTGTAATAAAAAAAGATGTGATTACCAGGAAAACAGAGTTTGTTTAAGGGGCATTGCTCATCATTAACTGTTGGAGTCAACTTACCATATATAGAGCATATATAATGCTGCAACTCAATCTTTTCCAGCAAAAGAGTGATTTTGTTTATATTCACATTAATTCCATTATTTTGTTTGAAACAGCACATGTGGGATTCAGCATCTAGAGCGAGCAGGTAAGCACCTGTCCCTCTTCAACTCCTTCTACTTCTGCATCGTCACATTCTCCACCGTGGGCTTCGGAGACGTAACTCCCCGCATATGGCCCTCCCAGCTGCTGGTGGTCATCATGATCTGTGTGGCTCTGGTGGTGCTTCCTCTCCAGGTAGAACAGCACTCAGATCATCTTTTTGCGAACTTCCCACTTTTCCTTTTGTGACATAGTCTACCATGTGTCAGTTCGAGGAGCTGATCTACTTGTGGATGGAGAGGCAGAAGTCCGGAGGGAACTACAGCCGCCACAGAGCTCAGACAGAGAAACATGTAGTTCTGTGTGTCAGCGCGCTCAAAATTGACCTGCTCATGGATTTTCTTAATGAGTTTTATGCACACCCCAGACTCCAGGTACCTAACAACACCCATGTAGAATTTTATTGAACATGTTTTGCTGGAGATCCTAGCTTGAGTTTAGTTTATTGTTTAATTTTTAAGGACTACTATGTGGTGATCTTGTGCCCAACTGAAATGGACCTACAGGTCCGAAGAGTGCTGCAGATTCCTCTGTGGTCTCAGAGAGTTATTTATCTGCAGGGGTCTGTCCTCAAAGATCAGGACCTTCTGAGAGCCAAGTAAGTGATTCTTAAAAGAAGCCAAATGTTTTGTTTTTGTACAGACCTAATTCTAAAAAAAAAATTAGTTTGTGTAAAATGGAAATAAAAACAGAAAGTAAGGATTTGCAGATCTCAATAACCCATATTTTATTCACAATAAAGTGTAATAAACATATCTAATAATGAAACAGATTTTGTATAATTTAGGGAACGGGAAAAGATCATTTTAAATTTTGTGGCATCAACACATTTAAAAAATGTTGGTGGCAGGACCATGTTTGTCACCACTGAGAAAATATGTTCTTTTAAAGCTATAATTGGTAACGTCTGGTACGTCTGGTCAGAAAGACTTTTTGTTATACTGGGTGAAATGGTCTGAGTTCTAGTCAGATGTTTGGGGTGGGGGCGTGGCTTTGAACAGAATCAGACCTGTTTTTAATACAGTGCCACCTGAAGGTCCAAAGATCATGGGCATGTAAAACAGACTGCCCTATACATTACATTTATATTTATATGTACTGTCTGGTATATTATATTTACAGGACTTATCTTCACATGGTAGAAATTGTTGTAAGGGTTGAGGTTGCTTTGTGCAACTGGAAACAGATTGGTTTGTGTGCAAAGCTCACCTTAGTCGAAACAGCTCATTAAGATACACAGTTATATGTAAAAGTCGAAATAAGTAGGTTTTGTTTCGTCAAAAGCTTTGAGCTCATTTGTGCTGAAGCAGAGGAAAAACTTTAAATATCATCCAAAACACTTAGATATTCTGTCATTCTTTTTTAGCAGCGAAAATATCAAAACTTATGTTTTACTTTGTTCATAGACATTATAAAAATTCATTCAAACAATACTGCTTCTTTTTAGATGTATGGCTGCTTCTCTCAAAATGGTAATCTGACATTTAATTGATTCCTGAAGGTTTGACGAATGAAACAATAAGATAATATTTAATCTGATAAAGGAAGATCAAACTGATTTCACTCTGTTTGCTAAGACAAGTTTATTTCTGTTGTTTTGAATTGAATGAATCCATCTATACACCAATGTTCCTTTAAGTTGAATGCAGATCAGTAATTAGCTGCACAGGACTAAGTTTGCTAAGTTAAAACCAAACTCAACCAATAATTCAGTTGCTTCTACAGATCATTGCACTCAGTTTAGCTATTTCTGTTGGGGTTTTTATGAGTTATTATTTCCTTGATATTACAGACTTGTGCCAGTTGTTTGAAAGAGTTGAATAGGGAATTATTATTTTAAAATAAGTGCTTTGATAAAAATTTGTTATATAACTACACTGTATATGTTTGTCAGGGTTTTAATAGAGCAATTAGAAAGAAAAGACTGGGTGTGTGGCACACTTGCATCCCTCATCTGGCACCATTTCAAATCCTCCCACACTTGTTTTGCATTCGGCACTCCTCTGGCTGTGTTAATCATATGCATAAAACAGGTCCACTTTCACACAGCATTCAGCATTTCAGATTGTTTGTATGTCTGATGATAATGCACGCAATACTTAACAGAATAATGGATCAAATTACGTTCAATTGTTATTTCTCAGAGGTCTTTTCTATTGATTTTGTAGTGAGAAGATGTGATATTTTTTTTTATCCTTATTATTATGGATTGTATCTTAGATGACTAGTTCAACTTTGTTTTCAATGTGGTCTCTCTGCTGCAGAATGGATGATGCAGAGGCTTGTTTCATCCTGAGCAGTCGTAATGAGGTGGATCGAATGGCTGCGGTAAGACGAAGAGCAATTAATGTACTTGGATCAATTACTTTTTCCTATTTTAATCTTTCTTTTAATAAAAATAAATAAATACACTCATTAATATGAAAATGTGCAATGTTTGTACTATTTTTGTCCCAGGACCATCAAACTATCCTGAGAGCTTGGGCAGTGAAAGACTTTGCTCCAAACTGTCCTCTTTATGTCCAAATTCTCAAACCTGAAAATAAGTTCCATGTGAAATTTGCAGGTGAGAGTTTTAAAATAGTCGGTATAATGCCTGTTAGCATCCTGACTATCCCAACTATTTGATTCTTAAATGTTTAAATGAATTGAAAGACACAATGTCTTGTAGGTGGAAGAGAAAGTTATTAATAGCAGGTTATGGAGTCGTGCTCCTCTTCATCTTGGATCAGTTCGGAGCCTCTTCTTGTTTGCTGTGGTAATGGACAGTTTTGGCACATGAGGTCAGGCAGAAATCCCCATGGGCTGTGATGCTCACAGATGAACCTGTAGGGAGCAGGTGGAAGAAAGTCTGGAGAGGTAGATGTTTGCTCTGAAGAGAACATGTATGAAAGTCTGTTGAAGCAGAATACAAGTTTGTGAATGAGAGGTAGACAGGTGTAACAGTGAATCTTTAAAGGGTAGTTCTTATGTTGGTGCAGTACTCTTCAAAAGGACATTACTTCACAACTTGTAGAAATGTTGTAAAAAGAAGAACAAACGCTTGACGGACAAATAAACTATTTGAATGGAGCGGGGGGTTACACAAATGTAAGGGGCCACGACCCGGCACAGTAACACTGTATAGGGCCAGTGTGCAGGGGGAGAGATGGCATATTCAATGCATCAACTATTAACCTAGCCCTAAACAGTGTGCTGAGGTGAAGAGAGTGCAGACCATAGACTGTATATTGATTGATCTCTTAATGTGAACCCGGAAGTCGAATGGGAACAGGACAAACTTTCTCTGTTCCAGTACAAGTTTTTAGAATTGACCTGTCCATGTAAACAAACAAGACATTGCTGTTAATGAAATAAAAAAAGACCCTGGAAATTGTCGTTGATTCTTGTTGCGCCGAATGTTCAAATTATACCTGAGCCAGTATCACACTGACAATGTCATAAACTTGAGCAAAAACACTATGGTTTCATTGTGTGAAATTTTTATTACTTTTGACATCTAAATAATAACATATTGATTAATAATAATTAATTTACAGGTCTGGCTGTGTTTTTTACTACTGTAGAAAATGTTCAACTAACCAAAGTAAAGCCCCACTTTGCGCAAACTCTGGTTCCAAAAATATAACATGGCAGCTTCCGTAAAAAAAGTCTTGCTGACAGAGTGGAGTGGATGGAGACAAGTGTCAGGGTGATCTGATAAAAAATGGTATTGAGACCTTCTATAAAATATGGTTTAGAGACAGTGGCTCTAGCATAAAAAAAAACAAGAGGCAGGGCTGGAGGTGGCAGTAATGAAAATGTTAAAGGAGCCAAAATTTCACTACTAGGTGGTCTGTTGAGCACTGCCTATGGACCAAAACAAGATTTGTAACAAGCCACGCCTCTACCACCACTCCAGCTGCAACCCCACCCTGAGCTGCACATTTGTTATTTTGTGGTAATAATGGGTCCTGATCAGTGAACAGGTGAACGCTTTGAGCCGCTGGATGCACTCTCTGTCATTTTGCTCTTAAGCCACCCTGACATTTTATAGGGAAGGGAGGGGCTAAGCTGTGAGTGGCAGCTCTCACATGAACGGACATGCACATGTGTCCGGCCTGGCTTGTAAATAAGAGACTGGAGAACAATGCAGCAACGCATAGAGACAGTGTGTGATGCCATACTATATTGTTTATTGTGACCAAAAAGGACAGGATAAGGGATGAGCCCAATCAGGGAAGATCTCTGGTTGAGTTGTTAGAAGTCAAAGTTAGAGGTGGTTTTGACGTGTGTAGAGTAGGGATAGCAGTAGACAGAAGATACTGAATACAAAAGTGTCAGGGAGGAGGAAAAGAGGAAGATGATTCATGAATGTAGTGAAAGAAGGCGTGTAGGGGGTTGGCGTAAGAGAGGAGGGTTTTGATAGGCAGAGATGGGCACAGATGATCTGCTCTGATACCTAAGAAGAACAACTGAAAAACGATGGGCTTTTTTAAGGTTATGAAGTTTCTTTCTGTTATTTTTAAAACCACATTTATGCCTTCAGGCTAAAAAAAAGTCACAAATGTTCTTGTTTCTGGTAATCAAAAAAGATGTATTTGTGTATAAACACAGTTGTATTTTTTTCAGTTAAGATATTTTGCAACCAGTATTTGTAATATATTATTGTTAAAAGGAAATAGTTCACTTCTCCTGTCATGACCTGTAACCTTTAACTTCTTGTTCATTTTCAGATCAGGTTGTGTGTGAGGAAGAGTTCAAGTACGCCATGTTAGCTCTCAACTGTGTGTGCCCTGCCACTTCCACTTTGGTTACTCTCCTGGTACACACCTCCCGTGGACGGTCAGTCGTCTTAGATTACCCACTAAAGCATTTTGATTTCTAGCCCATTCCAAGCCCCACCACCCACCCGCTGCCCACCCACCCACGCATTGCGGCTGCAAAGTTCAGATCCCTTCACGTGGCCATAGCAGCTGATTTGTAAAAAGAAGTAAAGGAGCGGGCACAGAAAGTTCTAAAGAAAAGCCAAAACACCGACGAAAGTCTTACTTTATTGTGGAACACCACGGGAAATGAAGAGAGTGCAGCAAAAACGGAGAACATGTGGCACGCAAAATAGATTTTTTCCGTCCCCTTTTTAAAAAGCGTGCATTCTCTATAAAACCGTTTTAAAAGCTCTGTGGTGGTAAATGATTTTTCACAGCATGCTAACAGACAACTCATGTCAGTGGCTGAGGCAATCAACCACCCACATGTGGGGGTGGGGAGTGGGGGTTATATGTACAGTATATACTGTATACCTTCATATCTGTATATATCACAATAGGCTTGTCAGAGAGGGACATCCAAGTTATTATCCATAAGTATCGATAACTGCTAAAAGACAAGTATGCAAACCTCTTCCTCTGTATTATTCTGGGTATTTCTAGTAGCTCATTCAACTCCATTAAAGTGCTTGAACGATAATTGTTATTACCGGAATTTATTTCAAAGACTATAATAAAGCCAAGAAGATTGACTGAGAAAGATAGAACAATTTGTCTGCTTTCATTGAAAGACCCAGTGAGACCCTGAAAGTCTAAAAAGATGTTTTTTTGTTTAAAGGAGGATTCTTTTTTTTCCTAACAATAATTGTCTTATCACTAATAGATGTTACTGGTGTTAAAAGCTGTTTTTTTATTGTTTAGTGCCTACCAAGACTGCACAAATAGGTCCAATTCAATTTATTAGGTTTTACTGGATTTATCTATTTATTCTTTTGTATGTTTTCGCTGCAGAGAAGGACAGCAGTCTCCAGAGCAGTGGCAGAGGATGTATGGATGTTGCTCCGGCAACGAGGTCTACCACATTCGGCTGTGTGACAGCAAGTTTTTCGGAGAGTACAATGGCAAAAGCTTTACGTACGCCTCTTTTCACGCTCACAAGAAGTGAGTTGACAGGAACGCTATGCCACCTTCCTCAGATGTTCACAAGTAAAGGTTTTATTGATTTGTCTGTGTGTGCACGTGTGAAGGCTGGGCGTTTGTCTTCTGAGAGCAAAATATCTCATAAACGACTGGACAGATTTTATTGAAAACTTTAGATAATGTATGAATATATCTACAACTGAATAACGTTTGGAGTCAATCTACTTCAGGATGGCTGCCAGCTCTTATCAACTTTAGTTCAACTCAGAGTGCTACACCTCGTGGGAGTTCTTGGTCAGTGGGATTTACCATTGAACGCAACCCTGTTTGTCCGTTAGCAAAATATTTTGTGAACCACTAAACTGATTTTAATGAAAATGTTGAAATTAATCATTAGATTTACCTACAAATGATAAACTTTTGTGGTCAGTATACTTTAAAATGACCAACACAGCTAATTAATATTATTAAATACAAAACTGCAGATAACTCAGGTAGTTTTACAAATTTTGCGCTGAAATTTCACGCAGTAGTAGCTGAGAACCTTTCACAACAAATACTCTGAGCACTAACGCATCTTGCAAGATGTTCCAATATTGTGTGAGAATGTGTATATTGTTGTTTTCAAGCTTTGGCTGAAACAACTGTATCTTCATCATTTCTAAACTTAAGATGATCTTAGCCATAAATTCTGACATGACAGGTAGCAAGGTATATGGATTCTTTCAAGAAATGCAAGTTTTTTACTTTTTACCTGTTTTCAGAACATCCCTGAGAAATCTGGGAACGTTCTACTTTTTGCCATTACGAAAGCATCAATTTTGGCTGAGAGGCAGAGTAAATTGTTCTGCTGGCATGAACATAAGGGAATATCATTTTCATGACAGTTTCTCTGACTTCTGCAACCTTTCTGTACGTGGGGCACATCAAACCATGACTGCCATGAAACAAGGTTTCTAAGCTGAATGTTGCCCCCAGCATCACATCACCTCGGGCTGATTTTTCTGATCTTTTGAGATGCTTGTACTTTCTTATTTTTCTGTTTTTGACACATCAGCTTCAGCAACACTACCCACACTATTGCAAAATAGGAAAAAAAGAGAGTTACTCTTTTTACTTGTCAGTGGCTGTCTCAGACTAACAGCAGCTTTCTGGGTCTCCAGGTATGGAGTATGTCTTATTGGGATCAAAAGGGAGGATAACAAGAGCATCCTGCTGAATCCTGGCCCGCATCACATAATGGCAGCCGCAGACACCTGCTACTACATCAACATCACCAAAGAGGAGAACTCAGCTTTCATCTTCAACCAGGAGGAGAGAAAAGGCCGTCCCGCTGGGGGAATCTACGACGGGCCGTCGCAGCTCCCCGTGCACAGCATCATTGCCAGCATGGGTGAGAGAAACTAAACACTGGAAAACTTTGCTTCAGAAGTTTTGTATCTGTTATTCAAGACATAATGAATGTGTTCACAGGTACTGTTGCCATAGATCTTCAGAACACAAGTCCACCCAACATTTCGGGGGGCAAGTTGGTTCCACCGACAGTAAACGGAACAGGAGGTCGACGGCCGAGCATCGCTCCAGTTCAGGAAATAGCAGACTCTGCCTCCATCCTGCCTTGTGACCTCCTAAGTGACCAATCAGAGGACGACACCGTCTTTACAGATGAAAAGGGACGCTTGTCGACCGAGTATGTAACTTTTGTGTCATGACAGGAAACAGCTTCAACAGATCGGCCTTAAGCACAACAAACACCAAATATAAATTTAAAGATTCTCTTAGATAAAGTTTAAATAAAAAGTTGT
>JAVKLF010000033.1:8465290-8492554 GCA_034783495.1 Millerichthys robustus
CAGATCGGCCTTAAGCACAACAAACACCAAATATAAATTTAAAGATTCTCTTAGATAAAGTTTAAATAAAAAGTTGTGGCTGCAAAAAGTTGTAAAAACATTGTGGAGTTATTTTTCGTTTTATTACCTTTTTGGCATCTGAAATGTTTTTGGATTTTTTTTTTTTCTGTAGCATTTTGATGTGTCAGGTAGCACACTGAGCAAAAACAGGAAATGGGGGGAGTCTGAATGATGACTCAGCGGTTGAGGGCACTTTAGCCCATGTGGTGTGCTCCTGCAGTACACAGTTATTTGGTTGCCATTCATCGCAGATAAACATGTAATGTACTAATACGACTATTGATAGTTTTTCTGCATTTACCTTCTTATGAAGTTTGTGAAGGCTGTTTTTTTATAGAAGTCTGTTTCCTCCACTCTGAGAAAGGTAATAACAATAAGTTACTATTTCAAAACTAAGATACGTTGTCTCAAAATTATCATTTAGAATATCTCATAAATACAATTTATTATCCCTTAATTATGACTTTGTTCTACTTTATGATATATGATCTGATAAATTTGAAATGCTAAGCCACAATCTTTATTTATATTTTGGAATCTATAGTCCTTTATGTTTTTGATATTTTACTTTTGCAATTAGTGGGAAGTATGACTTTACATTGTATATAAAGAGTATCTTAAATTCTTTCTCTTCAAGCAGGGAAACCCAGCTGTAGTTTTATTTTTAGGACCACAAATTACACCAGATAATGCTCAGGATGCAGGTTTATCATTCATTCATCCTGGCTTTGTTTGCAGGTATGTGAAAGGTTATCCTCCCAACTCTCCGTACATTGGGAGCTCGCCCACCTTGTGCCATCTGTTGGCTGAGAAAGCTCCATTTTGCTGCCTACGACTGGACCAGGTGGGCAGTCGCTTTTCCGTCAACTTAGTCACTCAATTACATGCTGCCTCAATATTTCCCCTTTCTGTCTTTTGCTTCATAAAAAGCACACCAAAAAATACCGCTCTGTTTTCCCCTCTTTGCGCAGGGCTGCATGCACAACAGCTTCGAGGACGCGAAGGCTTATGGGTTTAAAAACAAACTCATCATCGTGTCTGCTGAGACGGCGGGGAACGGTCTCTATAACTTCATCGTGCCTCTCAGAGCTTATTACAGACCAAGAAAAGAACTCAACCCTATTGTCTTGCTGCTGGATAACCCGTGAGTTCCCAACTCATAACAGTAGTACATTGTTTCTCTCTTTTCTCTTCACTCCGTCTTCCTTCGTGTCACGCTGGGAAACATTATGAGCGCTGAAAAGCTCATGTCAGCAAGCACTTAGGACAAGGCTGTGGAGGTGGGACTCCATTGTTAATTCTGATGTTAGATTACCACTATTGCTCCCATTTACTGGGTGTTTTTAGTGACAAAGAAAATAATATTTAAAAAAAACCTCTCCGTACCTTCGGATGGTAACCATGGAAACCTGCTTTGCCTTGAACCTGGTTGATATAAATTTGCTACAAGGGGAGAAAAATGATTTCTTTTGATTTTGCTTCGCAAACTTTCATCAACAGCCCTGGTGTGTCCCTTGTCAGCCCCCACATGCCAGCTCTAAGGACTCTCATTGAAGCACACACGCAGGAATAAAGTCTCTCTCCGCGCTGCTCTCAGTCTCTTCCTTCCCTATTGCTGTTGCACAAGCACAAATGCAAAACGCCCACACACTCTGATACGCAGTTCGACCACAGCCTTGGGTCTCGAGTCAGCAGGACTGGGCAGACGCACAAAGTAACGCTCTGTCAAGACAAAGGCGATGAAGGACAGAAAATGAGTGATAGAGCGACTGAATCTTTCTTCATCACCAGATGGGCTCATTCCTCAGCCTAAAGACTTTCTGACCAGTCAGATTATAAACTAATATAAAGGCTCCTGAACCACTGGTGCTTATTATTGCATTAAGTGTATGAAGTGCATTTAATGAATTTTAAGTCAGAAATCCTTCTGGGTTTGATGCGTATCTTAAATAAGTAATTAGCTGGATGCAGATGAAAAGAGTTAGTTTTAAGTTGCAGTTGTCCCTCACTGCTGAAATGCAAAGGTGAACAAAAACGTTTTTGCCCACTACCAGGAAATAATCGTGGCACATACATTACAAAAAATATTAACAACTGGAGATGGGCATCACAGCCAAAACAAGAATGGCTGTAACTTTATCAATTTTACATATACTGTGTTAAAATAGCTGCAAGTTATTCGCAACAAACACTCCAAGTGCTATTCACTGGTTGAGATATTTGCTTAAAACTTTAGCATTAACGGTTGGTCTTAACTCTATGTCTGTTAGCAAAATAGCTCATGAACTACTATTCAGGTTTTAATGAAACTTTCAGGAAAAATTCTTTAGATGTACTTATATAACTGATTATTTTTTCTAATCAACCCAAATTACTACGGTCGCTGCAGCTATTCAACATCAGCCAACACAAAAATGTCTCTAACATAGTCAGTTTTACAGATACTGTGCTAAAATATATTAGTTTGGTAGCTGAGAGTCATTCACAACATTTACTCCGAGTATGACATCTTATAATCTTGCATTGGATTACGCATAATATTTTTTGGGTATGACAAAGGCAGATACAACTTTGTCATTTTTCAATATTAGATGATTCTAGTATAAAACTTTGGCACAAAAGCTGGTTGAGAATATGCAACCTTTCAAGATTGCCAGGCCTTTAATTAAATATGCAAATGGAAAAGGGACTCTAAAGCTGTTTGTTTGCAAGTTCTTCATCTGTTAAATCTATAGGTCAACATTAAAAGTGAATAATTAAACAGTATTGTATAATTTGTCCAAAAGAAGAGCACACTGACACGTCGGCTCAACTTTAAAAGAGCCTGCACTGTGAGCAAGGGAAAGCTGCTCGATGATTGCAGGACATGTATTTATGATTTTTGTTTTTAACTACAGAGTATAATTGCTCAACATTAAACCAAGTGGGTAGCACTCTTTTGGTAAGAGTTTTTTTTTTTCAAGTTAAACATAAATAGGAGACTTTACAAAGACTTCACAAACCTGGTATTGAACCACAATCTGAGAAGAAATACCAGCCTGCGAAAAATAACAGAAATATAGAGTGATTATATTGTTCAGTAACACTTCACATACCAGAAAAAATTGCTCCTTTTCTTTTCTAACTTTACCCAAGAGTCCGACTGTCTCCTCAGATGATGAGAAACGTAACTGAATAACATTTCACAGCACTGGATGAAATATAAGATTAAAGCAATGCATTTAAGTAAGAAAATACACACTACAGTCATGTCACATATTTGATTCAAACCAGTTGCAGTTTAGTAAAAACAGAATACTGAACTCTAGTTTATGTATATTTCTAACCTACTACAGGGGCAATAAAAGGACTGAAAATAAAAGAAGCGTTTTAGAAAAAGATGAATCTCTCAGAGGCAATGGAAGGCAGAAGTTCACCAGTCTACAAGAAGCTGCTCCTAAAGTAGTAGAACAATTTCAGAATAATGTTCCTCAGTGGAAATTTGGTAAGGCTTTGAATATCCAATTGTCTATAGTTCATAATAGCATCAAAATGTTTTGCGAATTGGGAGATATCCTTGAATAAGACTGAAAGTTAATATTAGATGTTTTGGATCTTCAGGTGGCACTGCAATAAAAACAGGTCTGCTTCCTGCTCCCTACTAAAGAGGGCAGTTGAAAAGTCTGCCTCTCTGATAGTATGGGGGTGCATTAGTGACTAGTGAAATGGGCAGCTTACACTCCTGGAAAGGCCCCATCATTACAACAGCATGGCTCGGCAGTTACAGTCCAGGCATTGAACTGGCATGTCAGACATTTTATATAAACTGGAGAACAGCATACATATCATATACAAAATGACAGTACGTGTTTAGCCCTCTTAACTACACAGCAATTCAGAAACATTAGCAGTAAGAGTTTTTACTAAATGTGAAAATCCAGATTTTTGTCAGAAATCTAATGCATTCTTCCTTTGTTCAGGTGAATAAAAAAAATAGCTGTGGTTTTTGCTTAATCTGTCTAAGAAACAAACATAATGATTTTGATTTGTAGAGAAATAAAGAGTGCACTGAACAATAGCAAGACCAAATATCAGCAGAAACAAAAGGAGAAAATAAAGCTCTTTTTGATGCAGAGCTTTGTCATTTGCAAGGCTTGTTCTGAGTAACTGACATGCTAAATGTTTCTTGTCGGAAAACACATCAAATCCAGCATTTGTGCATAATTTGTTTGTATTTGCAGAAAAGGACTGAAAAACAGAGCTGTTCTTATTTCCATATTGCACTTGTTTCCTGCAGGCCTGATAATCATTTCCTGGAGGCTATTTGTTGTTTTCCAATGGTGTATTATATGGCTGGATCTATAGACAAGTAAGATTGTCAGTTCATCTGCAGATTTTATTATATTTGAAGTGTTTTTCAATTATTATTTGCATAAAATGCTTTTTGAAAGGATTTGTGCTTAGCTACAATCAGATGTTCAGTGTTTTCTTAGCAAATCAATGTTTGGTGGGATTTTAATTGCTGTGTTTCGATGCGTGTGTTTTAGCCTGGACAGCCTTCTCCAGTGTGGTATTATTTATGCTGACAACCTGGTCGTTGTGGATAAAGAGAGTACAATGAGTGCCGAAGAGGACTACATGGCTGATGCCAAAACTATTGTCAATGTACAGACGATGTTCAGGTAATTAAACATGTTTCTGCCATATCTGTAGCCAGTTTGTGTAGAAAACAATTCGTATGAGGCTCCACCTAAACGTACAGCAGGGCTATCGTTAGAATTGCTTTTAAAGTTTGGATATTAGGGGAGAGATTGTATCCTATTCTTGATACTTCTTTAATACTGTGATATTCAGGTTGTTTCCCAGTCTCAGTATCATCACAGAGCTTACTCATCCATCCAACATGAGATTCATGCAGTTTAGAGCAAAGGACTGCTATTCACTGGCTCTCTCCAAGTTGGAGAAGGTAAGACTTACCCCAAATAGGATTTCATTGTGTTCATATAATTAGCAATAATTCATAAATATTAAAATAAAAATGGTGACAGGCCATTTAAATGTTGCCATCCTCCCACAGAAAGAGCGTGACAAGGGCTCCAACTTGGCTTTCATGTTTCGGCTGCCCTTCGCCGCAGGCAGGGTGTTCAGTATCAGCATGTTGGATACTCTTCTCTATCAGGTTGGTACACAGAGTGCCGACTCGCCTCGGTGCCGGGTATAAAAATGTGTTTCAAAGCAGCTGAGATACATCACCACCAAAACGCACAAGTGCCATCTTGTGTTCAATCACTGAAGCCTTGCTCAGCTTGTTTGTTTTAGGTTTTGCTTTCAACATTGATCCCTAAGATTTTAAAATGATTCAAATTATTTTTTTTCTTTGATTACTTTCAGTCTTTTGTTAAGGATTACATGATTCTTATTGCAAGGCTGCTTCTGGGACTTGACACCACTCCAGGATCAGGATACCTCTGTGCTGTGAGTCTGACAGGGAAAAAAAAACAAAAAACTAAGTGATACTAATCAGCACTATGGTCAAACTGACCTGACCACTGTATGATTACAATCCATCATCTTTTATTCTAGATGAAAATAACAGAAGAAGATCTGTGGATTGGTTCTTACGGGAGATTGTTCCAGAAACTTTGTTCCTCTAGTGCTGAAATTCCTATTGGGATCTATCGCACAGAGTACCACATTTTTGCAACTTCAGAGGTGAGATGACAAAAAGGAAAGTGTCTAAGCTGTGTAAATTTAGATTGGCAGAAAAATGGGATTGCAAAGTAAACAATTACTTTTTTTTTAAAATTAGCTGAAACGCTGAAATATAGTTGACAAACTTAAAAAGCAGAAAGATGGTAGCCAAAAGGTAAAAGGAGCACAATACTAGCTGCAAATAGCAAAAGTCTAAAAGCAAAGGTAATAAAAGTCTGGCTGAAAGTATTAAAAAGCAATCTAGAAGCATAAAAAAGTAATAGGCTGACTAAAAGCAAAAGCACCAAAACAATAGCTAGAAGCTAAAAGTAGTACAGAACTAGATCAATCGTAAAAGTAGCAATACAATAGCCTAAAGTGAGAAAAGGTTAGATAAAACTACTACAAGGCTAGCAAAAATAAAAAATATTAGCTTGAAATGTATAGTGGCAAATTAAAAAGTAATGCAAAGGCTACCAAAATGTTGGTAAAAGTAGAAAAAGAGTAGCAAAAGTAGCAAAAAGCTGTCTAAAAGTTAAATTAAACAAAAGGATAGCTAAAAGCTAAAAGTAGCAGAACATTAGTTAAAAGCCAAAAGAAAAGTAAACAAGTATGCTGAAGCAGATTTCAAAGAGAAGAATGTTTTTAAAAGAAGTGGTGAGCCCTTGGTCTACATCTATTGGGTAAATATTTGTAAATGCAGTGAAATATTTAGAAAAGTATATTACGACAAATAAGTCAGTACCTTCCTTTTTCTGAACGAGCTGAACGTTTAGAATTATGAATGGCTAAAATAACTCAAAGCATGCCAAAGAAGTTGGATGCTAAGAAAAACGAAAACAGAAAAATAATGTGAATTAATAATTAGATCTTCAGAAATTTTGTAAATATAAGATAGACATTTACACTCCAGACACATTTGTCAAAAGATTGCTTCAAGACTCTTATCTCAGTCACAGGTGTCGATGAGTGTCGATGACTCTGAGGACACAAAGGACAGAGGTGACGAGTCTCGCAGCAATGAACAGACGGACCACCCCCTGCTGAGGAAGAAGAGCATGCAGTGGGCTCGGCGCCTGAGTAAGAAAAGCGTGAGGTGGCAGGGCGTGAACCGAGACACCAGCAAAGACCACGCCCAGCGCATCGCCCAGCAGCGCCTCAACCTCTACAGGCGCTCTGAGAGGGAGGAGCTGTCTGAGCTGGTTCGAAACCGCATGAGGCATCTGGGCCTCCCTACCTCTGGATATGGTAAAAGTGGAATTTCTTTTTTTCTTGTACTAAAGTCATTTGTCTTTTCTTTTTCACTAACTTCAGTGTGTTTCTTGTCTACATGCAGATGACCTGACAAACCTGACAGCCAGTGACGTTATGAACAGAGTTAACCTGGGATACCTACAAGGTGGTAATGTTGACCACACGTCAGGCCCAATGTGATCATAGGTCTACGTTTGGGCTGACTGTGTGCGTGTTTTTGTTTCAGATGAGCAGAATGATCACCAGAACACGCTGTCCTACGTCCTCATTAACCCTTCTCCTGACACCAGGCTGGAGCTCAATGATATTGTGTAAGTACTTCATAAAATCCCTTCAAAATTACCTCTCTGTGAGTCTTTTCATGCAAAATATCTGCAATGGCTATCAAAGGAAAGGGCCTAATTAAAAAAAAACAGAGCTAGGTTTAAGGAATGTTCTGTGCGGTAACATCTCGGTTCCATCTCAGGTATCTGATCCGTTCTGATCCTCTGGCTCACGTCCCAGAGGAGCCACCTATCCACAGCAGCAGCCTAAAAGAGAGGCACGAGTCCAGCAGCAGAGAGGACACCTAGAGAGGACACAATGATTGCCTTTTAACTCGTAGATCTCTCACCAGTCACTTTCTCTGGTAACAGAACTGGTTATGTCCATGCAGGTCCAATTTGAAGGAAGATGGTTTTAGCTGCAGTTATATTTCCAGTGCTGCATTCTGCAAATGTTTTTTGTGAATTTATGTGAGTGCCTACCTACAGTCTGATAACAACAGGTTTTGTGTTTGTGACATTTTTATTTTATTGCCACAAATACCGTAAATAAGACTCATAAGGTTCTTTTTAACCTATTTTTAATTTAGATCAGGGTCATCACATGTGCAATGCTGCCGTTAGTTAGAGGTAATCTGATCTATAAACACATTTGTGATCACATCATTACTACAATTGTTTGTGATTAAAACCTCTTGAAGTAAAGCTTAAATATGAATATGATATGTCTGTGTTTTAGAATGCAACTGTTGCACTTTCTATTGTTTACTACAAGTTTTTTGAATTCTGAATAAGTTGGCAAATTTTGAAAAATGTTAATAAAAAACAGAATGCAAACATTTGCACATTTTGTTTTAAATTTGATGGCAGCAACACATCTCAAAAATGACAGGACAGGGTTATGTTTATCTCAGTGAAGCATCCTGTTTCTTTTTTTAACAACAGTCTGTCAACAGGCTTTTTTTAGATGCATAAGCTGCCCATGCCATAGGTACTAATGCACCCCCATACCATCAGAGACGCAGGCTTTTCAACTGTGCTGGTTGGTCCCTCTCTTCTTTAGTACAAAGAACAAAGAATATGTGGTCTTTGAAAAGAATTTCAAATTTTGAGTCATCCTACCACAGAATACTTTTCCACTTTGGCTCAATCCTGAGAGTTAGGGAGTTATGGGTGTTGTCGCTATCCCATCTTTTTTTGAGTTGTGTTGTGGTCATCAAAAGCAAAATTACTATATTTTCCCCAAAGGTCAAATTAACAATTCATTTGCAAGAGATTTGCAACTCATTGCATTCTGTTTTTATTAACATTTTACACAATATCTCAACTTTTTTGGAATTGGAGTTATAAAATCAAATGAATATAAATCAAACAACCCTAAGTGACCTAGATGAAATGATTTTTTTTTAAAACACACTTTCTGTCAGCTTATTCCAGGTAGTTCATCAGTGGTATCGCAACCCGTGTTAGAAACTAGCATCCAAACATTAATGGTTTTTTACCGTTTGTAGCTCCAGTTCATTTCTTCAGTCTTAGGTTTTAGCACCATGAGGGCTCACTTCAGGAATTTGTACTGGATGTGCAAAATGTTCAGTATTGTGCCATAAAGGATTAATTTGCTTTGCAATATATACAAGTAATCAGAAAAATAACGGGCCAGTGGAGATATTTGTTGATTCATTTGCAGTTGTAGTTGTTTGGGCAAATCTCAACACTTTTTGCATTTACTGTCAGTCTGACTTTGTACAAATGTCAATGTTGACTATATTTGTACTTGAATATAATTTTATGTGCACATTAAAGTGCGACAAATATCACATTAAACAGTTTTAAGTGACTGAAATCTTTTTGTTTTTGTATTGTTGCATGCTTTTTGACCTTGAACACGAACACAACAGTATTATTATTGATAAAGACAAATCGTAGGATATTTCCTCTCTTGTGTTGTTGTGTTCTCTATAGTAAAACGTTGGTTCAAAGACAACCTTTGCTCTAAATTTAGCAAGAAAACATACCTAATTGCATTTTATTATATCTCTTTAAAATAAATAAACAGACAGTATAACAGAAGTATAACGTACCATCTCTTTAACAGAATCAACTGCAAAATAGAGCCTACTATTTTAGTAAACATAACTTGTACATTACGTACAAAAAAATACTATTCCAAAATGTACAAAATGCAGCAAACAAATATCAAGTATAGTGCAATTTACCCAAACATCATTCCAGACAGGAAAAAAAATTGTCTTTCATCAAGAAACTGCTGGGCCACACAGGTGTCACCACATATTTACATCACACCAGAACTCAAACAGCAATGAGTGAGCAGCAAAACAGCTCGGTTGTTGACTTTCAGACAAATGTGAAGTTTGTCTGAAAAGCACTTCCTGTTTGGGAATAATATTAACACAGTTTTCTTCACTTGTAAGACCAACACAACTTTTTTTCCCACTGTAACAGCTCAAATCCAAAATTAAACTAAAAAGACGTGTTTTGTGATGGAAGTTTGAACATGTTCTGGCCTCAATGCCAACACAAAGGCTCATTCACATCTGCGAAGACACTTTAAAAACAGATTAATGCTTCCCAACATACATTATTTTTTCATTCATACACACATACATACATATGTACATACATTGAAATGTTTTTTTTAAAGCTCCCTCTTCCTAAAAGCCCATACCAGTAGTAGCAGTAGATGCATAATCAGAATTAATCACAGCAATAAGGTGGTTTTGTTGTTGTTTGTTTGTTGTTTTTGCCAAGCTAAATTAGTAAACATTACTTACAAGGTAATCCCTTGACAAAAAGAATGACTGACTGTGGTTTTGTAAAATGCAGTGCCAATTTTTAGACATCTGGACAGCAGTTATATGAAGCTGATTTTTTAGTCTATAAATCTAACCTTTATTATGCATATGGATCAAATTATAATCTGTTAGGGTTTTTAAAAAAAGAAACAAAAACAATGTTTAAACAAAGATGGATGACAGTCAATAGATGGAACGGCCTATGGGCTCAAAACATTTAAAGCAACTTTAGAAATCTTTAAAATCTTGTTTTTACCTAAGTATGTCTGTGTGTTTTGTACCAAAATATCTTACGAACCACAGAAAGAATTTTGATAAAACACGTAGAAAACAATCTTCGGATGTATTGACAACTGATATACTTTCGGAGTTAACCAGATGGCTGCCAAAAGGCCTTCAAAAACACAAAAATGACTATAACTCAGTCAGCTTTACAGATTTGTACCTAAATTTTGATGTGCTAGTATCTGAGAGACATCCCAACACACACCCAGAGATATTGTATAAGAGTGAGCATGATGTCATTTTTATGGTTTGACCAAAATGGCTACAACTCTTGGTCTAAAACTCTGGCATGAAAGGCGAAGGGCAATATGCATTTCTTCAATTATTGCAAGTTCTTTAGTTTTGCTGTTATTGTTGGCATGCTTCACGGAGCCCCTTTGGCTTCCCAGAGGAGAAGAGAGGGCACAGTGTAAATCCAGGTAGGTCACAAATGGCGGCAAAATGTGTGACTGAGCGGAGCTGCACGTAGTGTACTTGTGGAGTAACACAAATACTGCAAAGAATGTTCGCCCTTTAGTGGTCCAGGTGTAGTTTGCCAGAGGTGGTCAATGCATAGGCCAGCACCACACAAACCAACCCACAACTGGGCCAGTTATGGAATATCATCTCAAAAACTGCCATCATTGCCAGACCTGGCTCACATCTGGTTGACAAACCACTGGCCATGTCAGCAGTCAGCCAGCAGTGGAGGAATGACACCAGATCTGGCCTACACTTGTCTGTTTTGTGGGCTATATCTATATGAATTGGTTTAATATGCACAGACATGACTGATAATTGATTGTTTAAGAAAAAAAAAGAAAAATATCAGCTTTTACATTTAGCTGCTTGGTCAGTCAACCTCAAACTTGCAGATTGCTGCTCATATTTGTTTGCACTTAGCGACAGTAGAATCTTTGCTACTGTACAGAAAATTTGCAGTTATTCACTCCCCAATTAAGTTTCTCTTACCTGCTAGATTAAAAAAACACCAACAATAGTGTGTAATTGATGTAGGAAACATCTGCAAATTAAAATACTGAAGTGTGACATGCAGAATAAAACAGTGACTGGATGAAAAGACTGAGTACAGTGTGTTGCTTGGTGTTTTATACTGAATATACTCACACTTCTACATATCATATAACCTTTTCCTTAGTTTTGGGTCCTGCCCTTCAGTAGTTTACAGATTTGTTACAAGTTTTCTATCTTGCTCACTTCCGGCGTGCACTCCCTGGTCTCCTGACCTGCCACAGGTGATTGTGGATGGTCAGGGCATCCACGCTGACGGACACAGACTTGGCAGGGATGACGGTGAACTGCTTGCGGTCTGAGTTGTATTTGTAAAGCTTGTCAATCATCTTTCGGCCGATGGTGCGTGGGCCCGTGCCTGTGAACTTGATGATCTCCTCGGTGTCCGGTGAGTAAGAGTAAATGGCACGAAACTGGCACCCACCGTCACGGAAAAGGATGATCAGGTGGTTGGATTCACACTTTTCTAACTCCTGAAAAACATAAACATCAGTCTTTAATGAACATGAGGGGACAAAATGTGCAGAACAGTGTGAGAATTATAAAACAAGTGACTGTTCTCTAACGGCTTTGTAGGTATAATTTTGACTAATTCAAAATAAATAATGTAAAAAATAATGGTCTGTGTTTGTTTGTAGTGTTAGTAAAATATCTCATGAACAGGAGGACAAATTTTAATTAAACTAATTTAAGTCAACACTCAGAGCGTAATAACTTGGTGTGTATCTACAACGGAATAATAAGAAAATAAATAATAATAATAATACTTTATTCTTTATTATTATTTAATTATTTTATAATACTTTATTTGAAGGTGCCTGTCATGTTACTCAAGGACACTGTACATTAAAAGACAATATGAAATACAGTAGAAAACAACAGATAAAACATCAAACATAACATAGAGCTGATGAGACAAAGTGGGTAAACTGAGCATGCCCGTGAAAAAGTTTTAATTTGTGATTTGAAAATGAATGATGGGAAAGTTTTTTAATGTCCAGGAGGAGAGCGTTCCAGTGGTGGGGCGCTGATTGACTGAAAACTGTTGTTCAAATGAGCTGGTGTTTAGGTGAGTTGGGTGGAGGAGGAGAACCTGAGAGTGAAGGAGGGGGTGTTAATGTGGGGAGGTTCTGTGAGATATGGGAGGGGGGAGGAGAGGTGAGAACTAACAGAACACTTGAGATATCACAATTTCATCAAATAATTTGCACATGATGTCATTTTCAAAGTTGTAAAATAAATGTTGTACCTGGCATTTTTAAACAGAAGAGAGCTTTTGTCTAAAACTGGCAAGAAAAGTGGCGAGCGACATGCGTTCCTTCAAGCAATACTAGACCTTTGCTTATAATGATACTTACTTCAAGCACTACATTCTTCTGGACCTCATTAACTTTTCCAGCAAGGCAGCAATGGGCGATGGCATTGATGATGATTGGTTTGTTAGATTTGGAGCTTGGCTCCTTGAACAGTTTAGGACCTTTAAACAAACACAACATGTATGAAAGATCAACAAAATACCTAATTACTATTGTGCATTTGTCATTTATTTTATAAGCAGAACAGGAAATTCTGTATTTGTGCTCACCATTGTACTCAGTTGAAGTGATGGATGAGGCTATGGAGCCGTTCTCCCAGTCCCGCTCCATGTTTCTGCTGGAGGCCCTGCTCAGAACGGGGAATGATTCCATGGAGCACACAGATGCAGCCCTTGAGGACATGTTAAGTCAGTCAGACAAATGTTAGTTACAGACATAACCCTGGTTCTCTGAAAACTGAGTGAGGTATCTCACTATGGGAAGCGCCTTCAGGTGTGACCAATCATGGCAGCTCCAACACCACCACATCTGTGCCCAACCAAAATGTGCCCACCCCCTTTTATAAGCACTCCGACCCAACACTTGGCATTCTCATGTGTTTTTCTTTTACATGGCCATACAAGCAGGGCAGCATGGTGAGATACCTCACTCAGTTTTCAGAGAACCAGGGTTACCTGTGTAACCAAAAGCTCTCGCTCAGTATCTCACTATGGGAGATCTAGCCAACTCCTGGATCGCATGCTCCGAAGCATCACGGTACTTAGGGTGTTCAGCACTGATGTTACCAGGCTGAGACGTGGAACCGCTTACAACAGCTTGTTCGGCCATGGAAGCGCTTCCTCATCCTCTCCTAAAAGTGTGTCCCCGCTTCACAATGAAGGATCCAGGTACTGAATGGAGGTTCGTCACAAGACAAGAGACCCACCTAAAAAAATTTCTTAACAAAAATTTATTTTTCTTGATGGAAAAACTATCAACAGGTTCAAAACACCCAAAAAACCCATATTCTGGACTAACATTGGGGACTGAGTCGATGAACAGTTGATTGGTCCAGGTGCAGGACAACTGAAGGAGCTGCTCTGATTTTCACATGGAAGAAAGCGAGGATGCCAAGTGTTGGGCAGGGGCGCTTATAAAAACGGGAAGGTGGCCCCCCGTGCCAAGCACCTATTGGTCTGTCAGGGATAGACGGGGTGGTATTCGAAGGTGCTTCCCATAGTGAGATACAGAACAAGGTTTAAAAGAGAACCATAAGGATTGATCATCTGATCATTGCATTTGGAGAAAAAAATACTCACCTGTTTGATTCTGCGCCTCCAGAGATAATGCTGTCTGCATCTGTCGCTAAAGAGAACGTTGATCCTCTGTGACTCAGATCAGCTAAATACAAGAGCAGAACAACGGAGCACAAGTTAACAAGTAGTTTTAATTGATAATGTTAGATTAGCCTGTCCTGATGCATCTTAATAATCCAGGTAGCAAACATCAAAAAAAGTCCTCTGGACAGGTTCGTCTTTGTTTAAGGAGACTGAAGAATGACTGAAGAAGTCTCTTGAAGAAAAGACAAAAGTTTTAACAAAGAAGAACCTGTCCAACTTTTTTTTTCAGTTAGATTAAACTAAATTTCCAGCTTACAACTCTGATTAAAGACGGACTGATACTTTTACTATATAGAATACTGCATACAGTGTATAATTTTAGTTTTCAGTATAAACGTCATCAGCTATGCATGCTTCCATGCAGAGCGGGAAGGAATGTTCACCTCCCCTGCTGCCTGCTGCTGAACTCTGGGCTTTGATTAACGTGGACACCTTCAGAGATTCACCTGCACAACACATGTGTACACACTTAAAAGGACGACAAGTCAATGAAGAACAACAAAGTCTATCCCTTCACAAACAGGTAGTAATGGAGACAACACAGAATATCTGCCTAAAACAAACTCAAGTGTTTAAGATGTTCTTACGTGTGGTGGATCCTTTGGAGAAGCTGCCAGATTCATCACGGTGCAGTGATTTAGGTCTGTTTCTGCGAGGTTTTGTCCTCGTGCGAGGTTTAACCAAACCCTGCTCCTCCATAAGTGCTTGCTGCTTCCTCCGCAAGTACTCCTGTTTAATCAACTCTCGCCGTGCCTTCTCCTCCTCCTTGCGAATGCGGTCCTCTTCAGCTTTACGCCTTGACAAAAACAGCACAAGGGTTAGGACTTCCAGTTCAACACACCTACACTCCTTTAGATGAACCTTTATTCTTATTTGTGCACGAGATTTGACCTACCGAGCCTCATCACGTTTGAGCTCGCTCTCTGCTTCCTGCAGATGTTTTCGAAGTCTCGCCTCTTCGGCTTTGCGCTGCTGTTTGAGGAGGAAGGCGGCACGACGTTTGGCCATTTCGTCCTCTGCTTTCTCATCATCCTGGAAGATTGAAACAGATACTGTTCATATAGCTGCACCTATCAAACAAATGTACAGTGAAAAATCCAACCATGTGTTATACCTTAAAGAAAAAGCCTAACACGTTCTTCTGCTCAACATCTGCTGTGCTGACTTGAATGTCTGTGCTCCCTTCCTCCTGTGGATCTTTAAGATCAGACAAGTCGACTTCAATCAGCTGACCTTTGATCCTAGTACTTTCATCAACGCTGATAATCTCTTTGCTTATGTTGAAAGTGTTTCTCTCCTCTTCTTCAGCATCCTCTGCTGAAGATTCTGATGTGTTGGCGATAACTGGAGGGTCTTGAGATTTTGATTTGCTTGAGAGGGTCCCACCTCCCTCTGTGGCGCTTTCATGAACTCTAAAGGTGGCGTTCCTCAGAATACTTCTCTCAGTTTTGCAGCTCTCAACAGTGAGCCCTGTCCCGTGCGCTCCATCAGCACCTTTTTTTGGAGAAGGCCGGCAGTCTGGGGCTGCAATGTTTGAGTTGGCGGCAGCCGTTTTAGTGTTTTCTTTGCTCTTTTTCTGCTCTGCTGCTTTGCTGCGTTGGCTGGAGCTAAGCTTGGGAGGGCGGCGGGCAGGGAGAGAATTGCTGCCGCTGATATCTACAAAGTGAACTGCGAAAGATCTGGAGTCTGAGGTAGAAGGTGTTGTTTCTGTGGCGTTTGGGTTTGTGCTTTGAACTGTTTGCACCGGCTCCTGGGGTGAGACCACACTCTGCTTCATCAGCAGGTTTTGCTGTAAGGAGAGCTGCATCATCTGTTGCTGAATAGAACTAATAGCTTGATTAAGTAGATCTATAGAATGGGAACACTCATTTACATCAGGTTCAGAGGTTTTATTCTGGGACGAGGGGTTCCACCTGTTGTTGTCTTTGTTCGTCGGCTGTCCCTCTGTTTGATCTTTCAGGGCATCTAGGCAGGAATCATCCTTGCAGGACTGGATCTTAACTTTCCTTCTGCTAGCAGCTGCTGATCCAGAAGAATCCAAGGAGTGTTTTGGTGGTAAAGGAAGTGTGTCGCACCTTCCTTCGCCCTTCTTAACAATGTTCAGGAATGCAGCTTTCCCGAGCTTTAGTCTCTGCCTAGCTGACAAAGCCTCCATTTTCTTCTTCTGATACTCTATTGCACGCCTTTGCTCTTCCAGCTGCATGTGCAGTTGAAGCAACTCTGAAGGTACGGCTGAATGACAAACCATCAAATTCTTCTCCAGTGCCACACTAGACTCCTTCCCTAGCCACTGAGGGCCAATCTCAGAGCCATCTGGTGTGGTCTTCTGGGAGCTGCTGGTACTGGAGTATCCATCGCGGAGGCCGAGTTTAAGGAGCTTTCGCTCTGCAAAGCTGGTCATCTTGACACCTGCACTACCTGAGGCGCTGCAGCTGCTCGCCCACGATATGGTGCTTGGGCAAGGACTTGAGCGTCCACTGCCATCTTCTTTATCATCCTTCTCCGTTACTTTCAAGTCGTCTCTGAGTTTGGCCGATTCACCTACTCCGTCTCCCAGTTCAAGCATGTATTCCTTCTCTAAACAATCTCCCCATCCTGTCCTCACAACCTCTTTAGCCAGATCCATCTGCTCATCCTCATCATCATCCTCCTCCAGGTCTGCAATGTCAGAGTCAGAGTCATGCCCTGCTTTGGGCATAAGGGTGAATGAACTGTGGTGATCTGGTTCCTCTGACATATGAAGGAAAAAACCTGGGGAATGGGTTTTCCCAGACTGAGAAATGTCTGTTGAGCTAACAGCTGATTCAGCCACAGGTTTGAGTGTACCAGTATTTCTGTTTGACTGAACTACTGGAGCTTTCCTCTTTGAGGTGTTAGGGATATTGGCTGTAGCTTTCCTACCAGCTTCTACTCCTCTACAGCGCCCTTCACCACTTTCCTCCTGCTTGTTCACAGTGATAATCTTCTCTTTGGCTTGTTTAGGGACAGCAGGTATCAAAGGCTCCAGAAAGTAGCTGTCTGCCTGCTGGTCCAGAGCAAAGGGACTTGTGACATGGGGGAGAATGCGATAATTATAAGAACCCACAGAGGATAAGTTTAAATTGTGTGTTTCCAGCTCATCCTGCTCCATTTCACTTTTGACTCTGTGTCGAGAAATTGCAGAAGGGTGGATGACAGAAATGAGTTCCTCCTCCTCAATTACCTCCTCTTCATCTTCAATGCACATGTGACTAAGCAGACTCTGGCCACTGAGTCTGTGCTGAGGCAAAGCTGACCCCAGCATGTGTTTAGGGGTAATGCTCACGATGTTAGAGGCTAAGCTGTCTTTGCTGATGGATCGAGCGATGCTGATGCTGTTCGATTCATCCTCTTTTGCAAAATGCAGTGCGTAGGGTGCAGGCTGAGATAAAGGTCTGAAAAGAAGTGATGGAACAGGACAAGTAAAAGAGGTTTAAATCTAAGAATAACGAGTCATAAAGCTGAAGAAAATTCAGTTAGTTAGAAAAAGCTGTAACCATGGACTCACCCCGCCCTTCTCTCGGGCCACGCCAATATGGAGTCCTGAAGCTGCCCGTCTGTTCGAGTCACAGGGTTTGACCTGTTCCTCAACTCTAGGGGAAAAAAAGAAGCACTGGTCATTAAATAGAATTTATACATACATAAATTATTCTTACTAAATGATTTTACCAACCTAACCTTTAGTAGTTGTAGCAATAAACCAAGAAAAGCTTTGAAACTAAAATTTCAAAGTAAAAGTAAAGTTAAGTAACTGAGTACATTTTTTTCAGGAAGTTATTATTCAAACATAAATTCATAAAACACAAAACATAAAGATCAAATGGTTCTTCATAACCTTTTGGCTTACTCTTTTATCTTTTCCTTAATGTTTACCTTAAAGCTGAGCAACAGCTATTTTTCATTTTCATTTGTCCATAAATGTCTTCTGCCCCTAAACACACTCTGCCTTTTCTTTTCCATTATCTGTCTCTTCAGTTAACAGCTTAGTCATTTGCTTTAATGGCTCAATGTGCACCAGCATCTGAGCAAATATTTGATAAGTATTACCTGAAGTGCCCTCTTCAGCCACCCTCTGATGTCTCTGTCTCAGTGGGAGCAACGAGTGAGATGAGATGGAGGAAGGTGTTTTAATTCTAAAAAGAAGGAAAACATTTTTTTTTTCATTTTTTATTTATGTTTCTATATAGTCATGCATTTTAAAGGTAGACATTCAAACAGACAAAAAAATGTTTAAATGAAAATGTTTTTCTATGTTTGGTGTCTTTACAAAAACAAAAATATTCAGTACTTGAGGTCGGTGCTTGTGTTTGTGGTTAAGATGTCCTCCGAGTGGGATGATGGCAGGAAATGTCGTTTGGTAATATTTGAGGTGAGTGCATAAGATCGAGAACTTTTGGGCTGGAGCAAAAGTCTCACTGTGAAAAAGGCAGAAGTGCACATTAAAGACAGAGAATAAATCATGCCTCAAAAGAAGCAGACTTCTCGTAATGTTTGAAGTTTCCGTGAACAATGGTTATCTAGACTTTCAGAAAATCTTTCCAAGTTTTTATCTTTTTTTTTTTTTTTTACTCCTTTTTGGTTCGTTATGTGACCATGACAGCATACAGTATTATGCAGTGTGTGCTTAAAAGAAGAAGAAAGTAGAGGTCAAGTTATAAAAAGTTCATCAGATGAACAATATTTCAAAGTCATGATTTTAGGAAATGGAGTGGGTGGATTCCACAAAAGCCAGAACAGAACCAGAGAGATGCATCATCCTTCAGCTGATCGTTGACTGTATGTAAAGTTTTCAGTTAATGCTCTTCGTAATCACCTCTTTTGATAATAAAATACTACTTTATGTGCTAAATAGTATTGTCCTTAGTATTTTCTTAAATACCTAACTGAAGAAAATTATCTCTACTATGTGTTATCACAACACTGGTTCCTATCTTTAGTTTAGTTTTTTTTTTTTACGCTTAAGTGATTCATATGTAAGAGCTAATTGAAAACAAGTAAATAAACAGTCCTTACAGTGTTAAAGGGCTATAACTAAAGCAGGCAAATATTCCCCACAAAAACTTTGAGAGATCCTCAGAAAGCCTGGCAAAAAGAGCTATAAATATTTTATTGAGTCTTATTTCCACAAAGCAAAAATAATAAAATTAAAATAGTAATGTCTCAAAACCATTGTACATCACTACAAATAAGTGACAGTGGAGAAGGTGTACCATCTTTGTTGTCCTGAAGGTCTCTGGGTTGTACAAAGTCTGGCTTCACGATCTCAAACCACCAGAAAAGCTCAGCAATGTAGACCATGACATTATTCTGCAAGACATAACGACCAAGACGAATGCCAGGAGCAATGCATGACAAACAAATCTACAATCTATCCCTTTCAATGGAACTTTAGCATTTACGCTGTTTTGTTTTTGCAAGACACACGTCAGGACACCAAACTTATTTTTTGAGTGGACTCAGTGTAGAGGTGAAACATTCAGTGTAAAACTGCAAATACATCGTTTGGTAAGATGTTGTGTGTTTTCAGAATGTATTTATAGCACAAGTGGAAGCAAAATATCATCAAAAAAGCTCAGTTTTATTGACAGAATAATGCATATTTGATCGCAGCTAATATCCATGAGCAAAAATAATTTTAAAGAAGCAAAGAATGCTTGTTTTCGTTTTTATTTAGGTTTTTTACTTTACCCAACCTTTACACCTTGAACAATCAGAAAGTTATTTTAATTCAGTGATGTGTCACTATAGCATGTAGCGTTTCTTGGATCACCTTTAACGCCAGTGGAGAGTACAGCAGGTCCTCAGGCTTCAGATGGAAACATTTGTTTAAATATTCATTTGAGAACTCTTTCAGCAGCTGGACGTTGTACACGCTTTCAGCTATAGATGGAACCTCTTTCAGGCAGATATCTGCAGAGATCAGAATGACAATGTTTAACACTGTCAGGGTAATTCTGCATAATTTAATGGTTAAAAACATATTGGTTGAGCTTTTTAAACACAAAGTTGTTTTTTATTATTATTATTATTAGTAGTAGTGACTTTAAGGCTCCTGTATAATATAGGGAAGGTAGATATGAAATCAGACACATTTCTGCAGGCACTAATAGTTTAGTTTAGCATAAAAAATATGTATTTCAGTTGTTTCCTCTAGGACTTCTAACATGATAAAATGATAAAGGGCTTGTGGTATCATACCTTCCAGTCTAACGATGTCCGGGCAGTAGAAGTGGATCACAGCGAGCAGAGCTGCACCGTCACACACGTCCTTCAACAAGTCGTCCAACAGGGGGAAGTGCTGCAGAGTGCGACCTGACAAATGATCTCTGCGGTACCGTACCTGTGCAACAAGAGAGGGTGCAATTTTATTCCAACTTATCTGATCCCATGCCAAGTCACATGCTCACTTATTACACACAAAAACATTCCATCTCACTTAAACACACACTACACACACATAGCAGATACATGTGAATGACTAAATAATTTTCAACTGTCTGGTTTTCGCATCAGGTCAATGTTTTATAGGAAGTCTGCCCTCTCATGTGGTGCTTCAGTATAATGTCTTAACTCAGAAAGTCTGGCAGATATGTCAACAGTATTTAGATATAACAACGAACTGTCAGATTTAGCAAGAGGATTGGACCCAGAATGCAGACGGACATGAGGAGCTCAAGAAAACAAAACTATTTATCTTAAAACAAAACTGATAACAAAAAGCTGATGTGGCAGCATCTAACAAAATACTCATTTAGGAGAAACTCAAGCGCAAACTGCTGACGTAGGAATGAATTCCAACTAAATGTAGAGAAGTGGATAGATTGGTGTTAAGAAAGCAGGTGAAGGTAGGTGGGGCTGAGCTGGAGATACAGAGGAATACAGGGAACTAAAAACAAGGAAAACACAAGAAAGTAAATAAACACAAATATTCTTAATGATGAAACACAAAAGACCATAAAGACAACACAGGTCCTGAGCATAACTGATCAGCTGAGTGTTCAGTGGTTGGTGAATGAAAAAAAAGGAAACAGAATGGAAACTCAGAAGGGTCAATAATGAGTACATTACCACACGAGAGAACTCCACGGGCTCCAATAAGCAATGAGCCAGAGCATGAAATAAATCAGGCTGGTGGATGAAAAGAGAAATGATTGGGAGGAAGTTACAAATAAGTTGAGACATGTTATAGTGCACGTGGACGTGTGGAGCTGTTTAAAAACTGGGCTCCACGTGTGCTGCTCTGTGGTGACGACGGGGTTGACGTGGCTAGCAGTTCACTCCACCTGTCTGTGGATGTTTTATAGGAGACAGATGAAAGTAAATAGAGTTTTAAAATTAAAGCAAATGAGCACGCGCTGGATGTTTCGTTTTACACCACAAATGTACATCTCTGTAACACACACGATAGTCCTTAATGTGTTTTTTTTGTCTTAAAATTACAGTTTATTTTCACCACAGCTGCTGTTCTATTTGAAATTAACGCACACAGACACACATACACAGAGTACGGCGGACAGCAAACATTTGCACTTACAGGTACAAGCTTCCAGTACCACTTGGAGGGAGACTAGTATCCAAGAGGCACAAAAGGGAGGAAACAAACAATGCAAACAGGAAAAGGAGCAGACAAGTCAAGGGTCAGATAGAACTACAGGATATCAGATTATCTCCTGTTAGACAGGAGACAGATCTGATCAGGACAAGAGTTAGACTTAGAAATGAAACAAGAATATTTATTTTTTTTTAAGAATAGGCAACATATAATAACCCCAGGGTGCTTAGAATGATAATTGTAAACATCAGCTCATATCATATTTGATTTTCTGTTAAAAAAAAAAAAAAAGCTTGTCAGTTTAAGGTGATTCACTAAAGTACTAAAGCCTTGGAACACACCACATTGGTTAAAGAAAGAACTGAGGCGACACAAACTTTGAGCTCGTTCTGGGCCTCGTGACTCAGTCAACTCTAAATGCACAGACATTACAAAAAACGTCTTTGAATTCAACATGATATGAGACATTTTCAACACTAGGGGTACAGAAATTCTTAGTAGATGCTTGCTCACTGTAAAATAATAAAATAGCATTTATGAAGTGTTTTCTTTATTAGTAAAAACATTTTAAAATGACTGCTGGGTAGAAACAAACAGACAGAAATACATAATACACCCAGTAATAACTAGGAACAAACCTGGGGATTACAAGGTATGCACCTGGTACACAAAACTATGGTATATATGCCCCAAACTATACACATATGGTATGTACCTGGTACTTACATGGTAGTTACAAGGTGTGTACTTGGTACTCAGTGGTATTTACAGGTACATCCTGGTAGATACCCATTCTGGGTACATACTAGTTAAGTGTCTAGTGTATTTCTAATATACTGTATATTGTATATACTGTGTGTAGACTGTGTTCCTGGTATTTACGAGGTGTATTTTTTGTACTCCTTTGGTACAAACAGGGTACTTACCAGGTACATACTAGGTAAGTACAAATAACATACTTTGCAGGTACCAGTGTAAATAAGCTTCATAATACAACGTGTATGTTACCCTGTAAGTACCAGGCTGTCTTATGTATGCTACCAGCATAGGGACATTTTCAAGAAAGTAGGACAAAAAGTAACACTTTACTTTGTGGTGACTGGGTGACTCCAACAGCTGTTGCTTCAGTTTGCACTCCTTTTCTGTCAGCTCCCTCATCTTAATGTTAACCTGAAGCAGACCATGCGGTGTGAGTAAGTGACCATTCAAAAAGCACAAAAATCTAAATTTTAATCCACGTGTTTGGACATTACCTTATTAATCCAAAAGATCATTGAGTCTTCCAGATCATACGGAAGCTCCTTAGATGCACTGATGTTTGAGAAGCGCTTGACACTGGACACCACCTTCTCTGCGCTGATCAGCTCTGCTGTGTAGGCCATCATCAGGGCATCGATGAGGTGGATGTGGGAGCTCTGGGAGGACAGATTTTTTTTTAATGATCTTTCATTAAAAAAGGGTTAGTCTCATTTCACTCCTACTTCTAATAGCACATTTATTTGCTGACGCCTCTGAGTGTCAGTTCAGAGTAACACAGATTAACTGCAGCTTTCCAGCCAGCTGGGATCATGTAATGTTCTCACACTTAAGGGATGCAGCTCATATCGCTGTGGAAAGGATTCATATTAAATATAAAAAATGCTGCACAGTTTGCTTCATAAATATTCCAGCAGCAACATCAAGTGGTAAATTATTTATTTCCACAGGCTTAGACCACATGTGACTTCACAGTGTAGACAAATTAGCAATTTATCTGTTGCAGTTTGGGTTGTTATTAATAGTAAAATAAAAGCAGTATGTTTAAAACAGATCTGAAGAGCTGCAGTCATTTAAATAGAAACACTACTAATATTTGATTAGCAGTTCCAAGGACAGTGTTTAAGAGAGAAATATTAGCACTACATAAAATTACCTTGTTAGTTGTTTTGCCTACAACAAATAAGATGCAGCGACAGACATTTATTCATTTGTCAAATGAATACAAGAAAATTTACTTAAAGCATTTGAGCTGCACTTTACGCCATTGTTTATCCTGACCTTTTTTATTAAAAAGCTCTTTCACAAAACACCTCAAGTCGGACTTCAATCCCTCAGTCATACCTCAGTGTGATTTCTAAATGGACCCAGATGGGGAGAGGTGTTGAAGCCAACCCACCCTGATGCACCTTTGTGCTGGTAGTAACAGAGCCGAAACAGTCGACATTTGAAAAGGTAAGCTGGCTTTGTGGCTCAATAATGTGAAGTGATGACATATGGTCTTAGACCACTCACTCGTTGAATTAAATGACATCTAACAGATTTATTCCAGAGCGAAGATTGAAGATGATGCACAGCAATTTTGCATTTAGTTGAAAAATGTGTTTCTATTGCTAAACATAACGCTAGATCTTACCTCTACCTCAAAAATATGGGGTTTAAGCTAGTTAACCTACAAACAATCCACTGGTGCTGTCAGAAGCTAACAGCTGATACAGTGTTTGCCCTGCTTACCTTCCAGGCATGAATGTGCATACAAATATGAAAACATCCCTGGAAAAGTTAAGGACTTTCAGTATACGTGTTTCAATTATTCTAAGTTTTGTGATTGCTGGTACTGACCATTTTAATAGGAGATGAACTGAGATCCAGATCAGACACTGGTGTTGTCTTGTTCTCTAGGACATAGATGCCTCTTCTGGACAGGGCTTGGATGACAGACTGGTGGCTTTGGAGGGAGGCAGCCTGCTCAGCAAAGATGAGGCCACACACATGACAGTAGAGCTCTCCGGACAGCAGCAGGTGAATGATGGGGGGCTTGATGTGTTCCTGTTCATACTGGTCAGTATAGAAAGGGTCTCGCAGATCGACAGGGATTGGATCTGGAAAACAAAAAAGAAAATACATGTTGTTAGATTAGTAATAAGTATTATCAGAAATTTATAAAATTCACATTTAGCCAAAAATACTGTCCTGCATTGATCTTTGCACAGCTATTTTTGTGCAGACACATGTCAATCAGTGTCTCACCATGTTACATAACAAAGCTTCTAGTGCACACACAATTAAAGTATTAAAAGGTCCAGTATAACGTCACAACACACAAACACTGAGACAAAGTCAGTGTCTGATCAACATGTCAGGTAGGCGAGCTGTGTGACCATGGCTTTAAGTCCACATGTTTACAGGATTCAGCGACAATTCTTAAGCTGATGGTCTTTTCCCAGACAGCCCGCTGTTTTCCTGCTTATGGGCCCCGACATGCAAGGAGAGGCTATTTTTATATGCCTTGGACATGTTAATCCAGATTTAAAGTCTGCAATACGCTTGAATTTGAGCTTCTAGCTCATTTTGCATAAATGTAGACAAGTGAAGAACAGGTCAGGGCTGTATCTTTGTATAGATGGTACCAGAAAAAATATTATAATTTATAATATTATTTTGTTCATATTAAATGGGAGCTGGTGCATCTTTCATTTAATGTCACTTTAAAGATGGAAGGAGAAGGAAGAAGCTACAACTACTCTGTATGAAATTTAAGAAATGTTTTAAAAAGCACCTTTTAAAGAAAAGTAATTAAAGCATTAATTCCTGTTTAATGTGAAATATTCTAGGTAGAGAAACTTTGCAAGATCTGTATTAGGTGTATTTGTAAGTAGGGATGTTTGCTTCTGTTTCCAGACTTAATGCTCAACTAAGCTTTTTGCTTTTGGCTCTAACTCTATAGTGAGAGAATGGTATTGATTTATCTCTTAGTGCACATCTCTAAATGTCAAATTAGTCATTTGACAATAAAGCAGTCCTTATAAATGGACAGGCGGACACTTATTAGACAATGCTGAGCTGCTTTCAATTTTAGCTTAAAAAAACTGTACATGTAGTACAGATGGGCAGAGTAGTCATTTTTTTAATAAGTGATTCAGAAAGGTAGTGACCTTTTGTCTGACTGTCCACTGAATTAGAAATCTTCAAACTTTAGAGAAAAAAAAGATAAATAAAACTATATCTTGTAAATCTTGTTATAGTGGAGACTAAATACAATCCTTGCACCATCAAAGTGCTCTCACTGCCAAACAAAAGTAGAGATAACAAAAGGAATGCTTTAAATGCTGAATGACTGCTGAAATTTAGTGAAGAAGCTTAAACTGAGCTTTTCAAACTAAAAAATACAGTACGTTAGCTAAATGGGTGAAGAAGCAAAACACTTCATAAAAAACAAATGTTGCAAAATGATGAAGCAGCTGAAATGATCTCAATCTGCTTCTATGGGGAAAATATTAATAAATAAACTTAAACATTTTATGAAAATTAGGGTTAGCCAAAGGTATGCAAAAGTAGTCAAACTGCAAAAAAGTACAGAAAATACTGTATGTATAAACTGGAAAACAATAGCATCAATAAACACATAAACATTTCTCATTTTACCTCCTATTAGAAGCTTTACTGCCTGAGCTAAACAAACAAAACAAGACATTCCTTTTTGGAAAACACACACACTGAAGGCTTGGACACACACCACGGCCCACCATAAAGAATCAGCTATGCTTTTTACAACACACTGCATGATTTGCTCATTCTGCATTCAGCTCATTTCCCACTCTCTACTGATGGAGTTAAGTTCAGCCGATGAGTATCCCAGATCCTAAATAAAAATACTTAATATACACAATGCCAGGTTTGATTTCCTCTGTCTTGTTTTGCTTCAGCCCCTTTCAAACCCAACACACTCTCCGCTCTGACGTTTGCTCAGACTCGGCTATCCCAGAATGTCCCCATGTCCTTCCAGGTTGCCGTGGTGATGGTGATGGAGGCGTAAATGCCAGTAGGCCTGAAGATTGGGGGCTGGGATACTATCCCATTGCCTGCTCACTTGATTATTCAAGGGTAAGTGACTTCAAGAGGTGAATTTTGGTGTGTGTGTGTGTGTACGCGCGCATGAAGGCATGCTATGCTATACTATGCTATGCTATGTTATGGTCATTCTATTTTAGATGAAATGTGTTGAATAAATTTAAATTTTTATTTTTATTGACTAAGAATAAACATGGTAAGAGTCTAAACAGGCAGGCTTTGTTGAACATGGGCCCAACCCTCAGGTCCAATCTCATTAAACACTTAAACACGTGACTCCCTGGGCTGACTTTCACACCAGCACACAGACGACAGGATCCTCCCAGCACAGTTGTGTTGTGTGTTGGTTTATGCTCTAATCTGATCAGAGTGTTTAGATCCTTTAGTCCTTAACACCGACTCTAAACAACCGCAGGAATGTGTGCACATTTTGATCAAACTGAGCAAGGTTTTCAGTCCTGTTACTGTTTGCTACAAAGTGTTGCGTTTTGTCACTAACATGCACAAAGTTGGGACAATGTGTAAAATGTAAATAACAACAGAGTGCAATGACTTTAAAAAGTCTCATCAACCCACATAAAGTAGTAAATGTAAAACATTCCAATCACAGGCTTCCACAAATCCCTGACTGTAAACACAGGTCAAGGTGCCATCCACAAACGGAGGTCAAAGCTCTATCTTGCAAAGAAGTCATTTCCAAAAATGCTTCTGGCCATAAAACAATAACTATATATATATATATATACATATATATGTGTGTGTGTGTGTGTGTGTGTGTGTGTGTGTGTGTGTGTGTGTGTGTGTGTGTGTGTGTGT